>JAPPVO010000032.1:164618392-165166067 GCA_030407325.1 Camellia japonica
TTTCTCCCTTTTACTTATCTGCTTTTGATGGTTAGTATTAGGTCATATTTAATTTTGCATACCTTATGCTATGCATGCGTGCATCCATACATTTGTCTTGCATGCATCGGGCTCAGCGCATCATACTAACTGCATTGTATTTCAATTCCAAGTTGAATACGTGTTAGTTGTAGCATCATCATATCCCATGTTAGATTAGCTGAGCCTATTCTAGCTGCATTTTGCCTGTGTTGCATTAGCCATCTTAACATGAACTAGGATCATGCATATGATTACTAACTAGTTTCTGTTTTGGCTCAGAGTACTTGGTAAGCTTTTATGCTTTAGCATCCTTGCATGCGTGTGAATGTTTGCCATGACAGCATGCTTGCCATGAGGCTAATTGCTTATGTGATATAACTGCCTGAATGCCTGTGGGTGAAGGTTGGATTGTTTGAATTGGAATAATTCATTGAAATCCGTATTTTAGCCTACTTGCGAGTAGCAAATCTCTAACCATTTTCAAACAAATGGATATGCAATGCTTTGTTCCAATTAGGCGATCTAGTCTATACTGTTTTGTTGTGCGCATCACGTAGTAATTCTAGGCTAATTAACCGGAATAAGAACGCATAATGTTTTCAAAACAAGACATCATGGTTAGTAGAGGCCGATCTTTGATCGGGCGAGCGGGGCTGCTCATAGCTGACCTTCCCCAATCGTACCCAAGTTCCCGAGCCGAGGCAACTTTGGTGATGACGGACACGTGGCCTTAGGCAAACGAGTCAGGGTTTCCTAAATTCCCCCCGAATAAATATTTAGGTGGCGACTCTGTATCTGGCAAAGCAGTCCATATTTGGCACTTCTTTCTAAAAAAT
This sequence comes from Camellia japonica, assembly GCA_030407325.1. Classification (NCBI taxonomy): domain Eukaryota; kingdom Viridiplantae; phylum Streptophyta; class Magnoliopsida; order Ericales; family Theaceae; genus Camellia; species Camellia japonica. The sequence continues at coordinate 164,619,250 of JAPPVO010000032.1, forward strand.
CTGTTTTGCTCAAAATGATTTGCCGGATTTGGACTCTTTGGTTCAGATTAAGAACTGTGACAATTTGAGTCCTGAACTGTAGTAAGCCAAATGAACAGAACGGGAGTCATCCACCTGGGGCGTTCGGCACGTCTACAGTTTCTGGCGACTCTGCTAGGGATTTTAGAGAGCTTGACTCGAACTCGTGATATTTCATTTTGACTACACTTATGTGTTCTTTGCATTGCATGTGCATTGGTGCGCCTAGGACACCGTGTTGGCCATCTGCTATTCTGAACGGTTTTGCCGGAGGCTTGTCTTGTCAAGGCATGACCATAAGGCGGACCGGTTGCGGGCTCTGCCAGTATGGGAACACAAACCCCGGTTTTACCGGGGCACCCTTTTTGACCATTCGACCTAGTGCATATTCGAAATCCATAGTGACCATTCCAAACTAGGACAGATTGCTTACCCGATGTTAGGTTGTTTGAAACCGCTGCGTGCGTAGTGAAACCCTAGCTCCTGACAAAATAGGACAAGGAAACCCTACCCCAACATAGGGGTGTTTTGGCTCTCTTTTACATGCTATGTGCTTTTAGAGTGTATCTCTACAGGGAATGCATGTATCAGTTTGCAAGTCTGGGTATCAGGCCTGTGGGCATTAGCATCAGTATTTGGGGAATCAGTTTTACCCGAGGGTATCAGTTTTGGGACAGTCATTTGGGGAACAGTGATCAGTATTGAGTACAGTCATTCCGCTATGCTCATATCCGTTCCAGTAAAATTGAGCTGAGATACTGTCTGTTTTCTCTTTTGCAAGGTAGTCCTGGAACTATAGCTTCAGAAGGCTCCACTATCCCCCAGGTACATTGGACTTGTGCTGATAGACTTTGTCGGGTCAGAGATTCAGTTCAAGGGCAATCAGTGTTCCTTTGCCAGAGGCAGGGTAAAAAACGCCAGTCAGGCACAGATCATCAGTTCAACAGTCTTCGGATCAGCGGTCATTATCCATCTCACCTGTTCGCAGTTGGGTTGAGATATCTGTTTTTTACCTCAGGGAGATATATCGGTGCTCAGTTAGACCAGGACAGTATGTCGAGTCTGGAAGAGATGGTGCGCCAACTCCAGGATAGTATGAAAGCCATGCAGCAAGACGCTGCCTGTCAAGCAGAATTCGCCAAGCAACAGGCTGTGGTCATAGCCCAACAGGCAGAGACAATTGTCAGGCTAGAGCAGCAAACTGGAGTATCTACTTCACACCAGGCTCCTCCCCTACCAAGAGTTCCCATACTCGGGGAGGCATCCCACGTCCAGGATGATGCGGACATTCCAGTCGGGCCAGCTCCGCCCCCGGTTCTACCCCAGCTATCTAAAACACCCACCAACCTACCGGACTCCCCCTTTGAGTTCAAAACGGACCCCACAGCATTGAAAGTAAGCAAGCTTGAGAAATTGTTCAAAAAGTCTCAAGGGACCCACTCTATTCCTGATATAGAGGATGGTTATACCGACTTAGTGGTGACATTACCGGATCGGTTCAAGATGCCACATATCGATCGATTCGATGGCTCTGAAGACCCAATGGTGCACCTCCAACTGTTTTCTGATATCTTGAGGCCAATGGGTTTGACCACAGCCCAGAAGCTGTCACTATTCGGCCGAACCCTGTCTGGGATAGCCGCAATTTGGTATGCGAAATTAGAGAACTCTGTGAAACAGAATTGGGAAAAGATGGCTGAGGCCTTCAATGATCAATACTCCTACAACACACAAATTGAGGTCACAACTCGTGATCTTGAAGTCACCCGCCAAGAGCCAAAGGAGGGTTTCTCAGAGTTTGTGACGAGATGGAGAGCAAAGCCCTCAATGATGACTACAAGGCCTTCCGACAAAGATCAGATTCGGATGGTTGTGCGCAACCTCTAGCCCAAACTAATGCAGAAAATGATCATGCTCCCCTTCCCTACCTTTTCAGATTTGCATGAGATGGGAGTACAGATCGAGGATGCGATGAAATAGGGTCTGATTGACCAAGACCGAGAGCAGCCCAAGAGGACATTCAACCGCAGTTCGAATGCAACCACCAGTGGTGATGTAGCTGCAAGATCTTCTGAAGTTGGAATGGTCACCACCATTCCTAAAACAGCCACCCCCTTTGTTGGTGCATCCAATCCAAACCCCCGAACTTCGGACTATCTACCCCGATGCATGCAATACAAATGAATGGATGCACGCATGCATAGCATAAGGTGTGCTAAATTGAATATGCCCTAATACTAACCATCAAAAGCAGGTAAGTAAAAGGGAGAAAGAAGTGGGGGTTGGAAGACATGCACACACGCACCCACACTTATTAAAAATTCGCCCTCGCTCGGAGGGACCAAAAGAATAATACAAATTAATCAACTGACAAGCTAATTGAATAGTTACAGACCACTTAACTAGTTAAGCAAATTAACTAAGCTAATAAAGCGGTAAACAGCCTCGGGAAGAGGGTCCAATGCATGCGCGCTCGGTTTGGCTTCGCTCGAAAATCCACCGCCATGCACAAGCTGCCTCTGTTTACACTGCTCTGCTCCTCTGAAAATTGCACAATTCCCAAGGAACACTCTCTGAACACTGTGGAGGGTCACCAGCCAAGGGGGAACACCACCGGCCAAGGATGAGTGGTCATCGACCATCTATTGAGCTCTCGGCCACCAATTCATGGCCGGTCGGCACTGGATGTGGTCGGTCGGCCATGTATGCCTGCAGAATCCTGTTTTGATAGCAGTAGAGGGCAAACATGGCATGGCAATGCATATCAAGCAAATGTGTACACCAACACCCTCCTTATCATGTTCATGACTCAAAGGAGGATGGTCCTTGATTCTCGGACCACCAATCGCGCATTTCAATGTGTGATGACCTAAGAAACCAAGTGTGCCATTTCAATGTGGAATGAGATGCACACAAAACAATCAAGGGGGCCCAACCTCTATCATTTGATCAAGAGGCAAGGCATATATGCTAAGTGCAATCCAAGCATCGGAGCTAAGTATGCAATATGAACATGGGGCCAACATGCAAACATGCAAGCATGTATCAACCTATCAAACATGTGAACAAGCAATGTATACTAGGTACACAACCTAAGCAAACAAGCATGTAACAAGTATGCAAGTTAATCAAGTATGCAAGATGCAATGTAAACATGTAAGTATGCAAGACATGTAACAACATGTTAAGCAACTTAACCAAGAGAATGCATGCCAAATACAAAGTGTTTCAAGCATGCCACAACATATGATAGGCCAAATATGCAACAACATGCAAAGGAGGGACTTAAACTAATTTGGGCAGCTCTCTATTAAACCCAAAACAGTGGCCAAATACTATGGAAATGAGGGCCAAAACACATACAAACATGCATGCAAACACGGTCCAACACTTAGGCATAAAGAAGCAACTTTTAAGCCCACTTAAAAGGGATAAACAAGGGCAAATAGCATGCATATAACGCTCTGAAAATCATGTTAGAAAAGGTTGCCAAACCAACTTAACAAGACAAGCATAGCATGTAATAATGTCCAAAACTCAAGGCAAGCCAAGGGGCTTAAACCATAGCCATGCCAACCAAGCCTCAAAGGGCCAAGGGGACTCAAAACCATCCCAAGGCAGACCAAAACAAGGTCAAGGGCACACCTAGATGGCATCTAAATGGCCTAAATCTAAAGGCATGCAAAATGAACCAATCATGGAGCATAACACACAAACCTTTTGAAACATCAAAGGAGCCATAAATGCAAGTATACAAGCATGCTATATGGACTGAAATGACATGGTAAGTGGCCAAACCACTGAAACAAAGCAAGTAAATCATGGATGAGGGGTCAACACTCAAGGCTCACAAGGGGAATTGCATGGTAGCTATACAAAGCAAAGCATGGATGACCCAAGCAACCAAAAACAGACCTCAAGCACACTAAAACATGCATAAAAGCTTTGCAAAGCTAGGCCAAAACAAGTGAGCATGGTAGTCTAAATGCTAGACACATGTTAAGGCAATTCATGGCATTACAAGACAAGTATGCAAAGCAACCATGGTGTGTCTAAACCGAGTAAAAACAGTGCTATATCATGGCAAAATAAGCACAAATAACACTTAAGACATGGCCAACATGAACTGAAGAATGGTGCTCACACATGAGGCAAAAATGACACATTTTGATGACAACAAGGAGAGGGGATGGCCCTCTCCTTCTTAGGACCTTAAAGCACCATCCCCACCACTGAAATCCCTCAAGATTTCAATGGTGAGGAGGCCCAAACAAGGTGGTCCCGGAGCTCACCAAAATAGCACAAAAATGGGGCCAAACAAGGCCTAAGAGGGGTCAAACAACCCCAAACACCAAAACAACCTTAAACAACTATTTTAAGCAAGTAAAAACAAGACTTTTATATGTTATGCACTAAGCTCAAAAACAGATGCAAGGTAGGAAAAAGGGCTATGCAAAAATGGGAAATAAAGAGCAAGAATCTTACCCTTGTAGACCCCTTCAAGGATGGAACTCCAGCAGCCTTCCTTAGGTCAAAACCAGCTCAAAACTCTGAAAATCACTCCTTAGTACCTCAGTAGCTAAAGGAAAGTGTAACACTAGGTGTTTGTGTGTAAAACTATGAACAAAACACCTTAAACACCAAAGAGAGGGAGATATAGAGATAGAATAGACACAAGACTCAAACCCTAATCTCAGACCTCTCTCTTGAACTTCTGGAACCTTGGAGGAGGGAGGAGAGGCCCTCCCTTTATAGAGGATCACTCTTGCAAAGCTTACAAAACAAGCTAAGCAAGAGTGAAATCCCTCCATACACGTGTATGGAGGGGGTGCAAAGTGTATGCCAGCTAGCACAGCTGGCATAAAAATATCTGCAAAGGCAGATGCATAGTGGTCAGCCAGCCAAAAATGACAATTTGACCAAAACAATGGTCGGCCGGCCATCACCAATGGCCGGTGGCAACAAAAAAGTAGCCGGTGGCCTCAAGCCATGGCCGGTGAGGTGTGGGGATGGCCAACAAGCCATTCTCTGCCCCTCAAAAGCAAAACACAAGTGTTTGGTGCAAAACCAAACACAAAACAGTCGAGTCGAGAGGTCTTGAGGCAAGGCGCGTAGCCGAGACCTCCGGGAACTCAAGACGAACACAAACAAGGATAATCACCGACTGTTCAAATGGTGACGTCCAAGTCTTGAGGACGGTCAAAAATGGGGTGTCTACAACGGGCAACAGAGGTAATTCGGAACTCTCAGTTCTTCATGCTTTCAGCTTTGATTTATCTTGCATACTGGTAACATCCGATCAATTTATGCACTTGCTACCCGCAGGTGACTTGGCAGCCTTGGATGGCCATGCCAGGGAATCCTCGATTTTTGTCTGCTGGGGCATGGGGCACCTCGTGATACAGGGTTATGCGGGATATAGGGTTATGCTAGAGGGACCGGTTGGCAGAGCCTGGTTCCTGGGAGAGCGCTTCATGCGCCAGACAATGGGCAACTCTGACCAGGATGTCCCCTCACCGCCTCCACCGGATATGCGCCCCATAGGGGATCTCACGCCCCGGAAGACGGAGGACCTTATGCTGGGAATTGATGCAGTCCTTTTTCTAGAGGATGGGGATTACGCGACATATCACCATACGCACCTGATGCCTCCGCTGTCAGGTGTCCGTATCCCCAGGAGGAGAGCTGCTGACATGCCTTCCTCGAGTTGCGCCCGAGCTGGAGGCATTCCTTCGACCAGCGGGGCAAGCTCATCAAGGGGTAGGACCGGATGGATGCCCTCGTCTTGCCAGTATGCTGGATGGCCAAATCTCCTGACCGAGCTGACAGGCTGGCAGTATGGGACTTCTTACCCGATTCCACTGGAGCCTCCGATGCCCGACCATTGATACGTTAGTGACCCTGACTCACCACCGGTATGTTTTACAGTTTTCATTTATCACTCAGATATTTAGACATTCATTCATTCACTGATGACTTGAACTTGTGTGTGCAGCCTCCCAGGGAGTACACTGAGGGGTTACTCAGAGTGGTGGCTTCACTCGAGGGCATGGTTCTGCGAAGGGAGACGATGCTTTGTGCCTCCGGCGTTCAGGTACTTTTCAATTTCTTCGCATTTATCATGCTTCTGATGACATATGGAAACTGAACATTTCACTGTATTGATTCATTGCATGTGTAGAGCACATCTGACACATCGCATTCACACACTATATCTACATGCACCCACTCTATGCAATTCTCGCATCTGCATCTGATATACGTACTGGCTGACACATTCAAACTGTCCTTTTCAGGTCCCGCCTCTGCGGACTGGGCCATCTAGGCCTTCTCGGGCAGCTAGGAGAGGAGTCTCAGTACGCGGCCGAGGGGAGCGCAGGGCACCTGTCAGTCAAGATGATGAGGAGTCTAGCGAGGAGGAGGAGTCAGCACGTCCTCAGTCTGAGACATCCGCAGGCAGAGATGACGACTCAGGTTCCAGTTCAGAGGGCGGAGGCGACACCGAGGAGGCTTCCGAGGGTGGTGGCTCTGATTCAGACGGAGATGCTGGCGATGGTGGCACGGAGGCTGCTCAGTCGAAGAGAGCGAGGATGGCTTTCCGGGCTTGAGCTTGATAGCATCGACGCAGATGTTCCTGCTTTATTTTCCTTTTTACATGTAGTTGTAGCACATTGTACAACTTTGGCAGTTTTATTTTTTTTTTCTCTTCCAAAACTTGTACCTTTTTGTAAAATGTTGTAAAAAGAAGCTATGATGAAATGAAAACGGCTTTTCGTTCAAAGAGTGTTGTATTTGTATTCTTAGCATCGCATCACACCATTTTGTACAAAAATGAGATTTGAATAGAAATAGAATAACGTGTATAACCAAGTCAGGTAGTGAATCGATGCAACAAACTAAACAACTCAATTCAAAAACAATCCGTTTAAACGAATTAACAACTCGATAAGCAATAACTCGGTGAACAAATGAGCAACAACTCGATAAACAAATGAGCAACAACTTGATAAACAAAATGCATTTTAGACAAACAAGGCGACGAAACGCATCCGAAACAGAGATAAACTCGAACCTTCAATACTCCTAGCACACGGGGAAGTTAGAGACTCACTCCCGGAGGCAAGAAACAGGTGTAAACCACTTCCATGCTTGTGGCCGACCACCATAGGAGCCTGCCGACCAGTTTTTCTGTCTGCAACCCAAAAAAAGTAGCTGGTTGACCAGAAAAAGTGGTCAGCCGACCACTTATCCCGGGAACCTCCAACTTTCTGACACTTGTCCTCCAAACAGTGTCTTATCCTTTATAAAGGTTCCAGCTTCATGGTTCCCTCATTACAACTCAGTTTTGCACCAAAATGGAGGTGTTTCTCATCCAAAATCTCACAAGTTGGATCACTTCCTTGGATGGCTCGGAAAAGGTGAATTGCTGGGGGTTTGGCATAAATGCACTATTCACGTTGAGCTGCACCCCGCTGCATTTTCCATTTCTTCATGCCGCGACAAGGTTTTGGAACCCGGTAACATACGTCTTTAGCTTTGGCTGACAAGAAATGTGTCCCACATTTGAAGATTTCCAAGCTTTAATGGAATCCGAGCACGAGGAAGAAATTTTGCCGCAATTCCGCTTTGGCCACATCCAAGCCTTAGGATGGATGTGCGGACTAACCATGCACGACGCTCGGTCTTTGATGCGCGATGGAGCCTTGGACATCCTCAGCTTGTTTCATCGGTTTTCTAATGCCGGTGACCGCAGCGATCATCATTGGTAGGGTTATCGGCGACATGCGCTCTGCTTGTGCATGTTGTCTCATTTCTTGCTTGCCCCAGGTTCTGGTGGGTTTAGCACTTGCTTGATTGAAGTTGTTGCAGGCTTAAGAGAAGGCAAGAGCTGCATTGCTATGTCATTAGTCGAGACATTGATAGGCTTGGACGCTTTTCATCGCCGGGAGACGGTTAGCTTGGCGGGGAGTCCACTACTATTGCGGGTAATGTTTCCCACCCCATCTCATATATGTTTCTCACATCACTTGGCCCTCAAGCTCGGTTTTTCACTCAAAACCCCTTTTCTCACTTTTTCTCTCAATGTACACCTCTCTATTCTTTAATTTCTCATTTTTCATCCCTCTCCCAGGTATGGTTGATGGACAAGTTGACAGTGGTGGACCCATGTCCGGCATATTCAGCTCACAGCTACTTCTTCCGACGACGTCTAGTCGATGCCCCTAATGAGGGATGGTGGTGCAACTGGATGTGTAATTTGTCCGCAGACCACATTGCTTGGCGGTGTCCTTGGGTCAATCTACCGGCGATGAGCTACAGCATGTCCCGGCAGACCGAGATTCAGTTGATTGGCCTGACACACTGCGTATTCTATTTTCCTTTCCGGTCTCGGCATCAATTTGGACATGATAAGACTTGCCCGGCAGAGGGGATAGAGTACCCTGCTGCATTTCCTGTTTGAGGCACGCAGCTGGCTCGGTATGCCATGGTATGGAGGACTAGAGAGCTTCTGGCTCCCGCTCCCACCTTCAATTATACTCTCTCTGATGAGTGCACTGCTTGGCTTGATGAAGAGGCACAGGTTGGGCCCACTTTGATGTCAGAGGCTTCGACCAGCTCTGGGAGGGGGCGCAGGAACACCTGACTTATCCGTGCACCGAATTTATTGCTTTATCAGTACTTTCAAGTTTTCTTTATGAATGTAATAAAAACAACTTCAATTTGTATTCAAGAGTGGGAGAACTCTGTGTTGAAATCAATGAAATTGAAGGTTGTGGGTACTGAAAATTTTCCGTTTGGTCCAAAAATGGTCTAAGTTGTAAAAAGATTAATTTGAACAAAATCAATTTTTGTTAAAACTTTCCAAAACCATTTTCGATATGGATCAGAATTGGACACGCCTGAGATCTGTCACTGAGATGTACAACCCCGGATTCCAGCAACTGGAAAGTTGCCCCTAGTCTGAATAGCACTGCACTGGAGATCACAACCGAGCTCTTGGATGCAGAATAGACAAAGATGATCAACATGATCACATGGACAAAGTTGATCGGGGAAATGTTTATGGCTGGACTTCAGAATGAAGTTGCCTACGTATCCCAAAGACGGGAATCAAGCCTTACGTAGTTCGGCTTGGGTTCACTCGAGTATTATCGCTCTCCTTTTGCGCTCTAACTTTTGCCAAGGCCGCCCTTTGCTGGTTTTCAACCTTGCGAGCTCAGTTTTTATAATTTCAAATTTTTCATGCTCTAATTTTTGCCTAGGTCGCCCTTTCGGGTTTTCGGCCTAGCGAGCTGCTCAGGGAAAATATTTCTTCAACTTGTCCATATTGATCGGTTGGGAGAACTCTAGGCCATCGAGGTCCATCAGAACGACAGCTCCACCCGACTAGATAGACTTAATGATGTAAGGGCCAGTCCAATTGGGTCTGAACTTGCCCCTAGGGTCGTGAATGGGAGCTCGGTTGTCTTTGAGCACAAGATCCCCTTCCTTCAAATTCCTGGACTTAACCTTCTTGTTGAAAGCCTTGGCAATTCTGCGCTGATAATCTTGAACATGGTACAGTGCTTTCAGCCTTCTCTCGTCAAACAGCATAAGTTCTTCAAACCTGCTCTGCTGCCAATCTGCCTTAGCTATCTGACACTCAGCCAATACTCGCAAAGACGGAACCTCAACTTTAATAGGTAGAACGGCTTCCATCCCATAGACCAATGAATACGGAGTCGCCCCAGTAGAAGTTCTAATTGAAGTCCGGTAGCCCCACAGAGCAAATGGCAACTTATCTGGCCAGTCCTGGTAGGTTTCCACCATCTTTCGCAAAATGTGTTTGATGTTCTTGTTGGCGGCCTCAACTGCTACGTTGGTCTGCGGTTGATATGTGGACGACTTATGAAAAGCCACGTTATACTTGTCCAACAAGTCGATCACTTCCTTCTTGAAGTGGGAACCGTTATCTGAAATGATCTTGTTCGGGACCCCGTAGGGGCAGATGATGTTGTTCCTGATGAACTTTGCAACATGCGAAGCCTTTAATACTGCATAAGACTGGGCCTCAACCCACTTTGTGAAATAGTCTATCGCGACCAGAATGAACTCATATCCATTGGACCCCTTCGGAGTGATAGCCCCGATCACATTAATCCCCCAGACTGAAAATGGCCATGGTGAAGTCATGTTGTACAGCTTCGACGGCGGAATGTTCATGCGATTCGCATGGATCTGACATTTGTGGCATCGCCAGACAAAGCCAATACAATCTTCTTCCATGGTGGACCAGTAGTAACCCTGTCTAAGGATCTTACGGGCTACCATTACCCCATTCATGTGCGCTCCGCACTCTCCTCCATGGATGGCCTCCATCAGGCGCTTCGATTCTTCAGCATCAACACACAGTTTATGCATTCCCAGATGACCTCTCTTGTATAGTTTACCTCTGTAAACGATGAACTGAGCAGCCATTCTTCTAATTGCCCTCTTATCTTTGGTATTTGCCCCTGGTGGATACGCCTCTTTCTCCAAGAAGTTCCAAACATTGTAATACTAGGGGTTCTCATCTTGAACCTCATCTATGGCGGCAATCAGCTTGTAGGCCGGCACAAATTTCTAGTCAATGATGATCGGACGCATCTGGACTCCAAAAGGGATGTCTATCATGGAAGATAGAGTTGCTAGTGAATCTATGAACCTGTTGTTCTCTCTTAACAGATGAGCGAAGTTCAGCTTCTCAAACTGAGGAATCAGCATGTCCAAGGTTTGGTGGTAGATTCTCATCTTTTCTTCTTTGACTTTCCAATCTCCTTTAGCTTGAGATACAACAAGATTCGAGTCGCCGATGACGTCCAACCGTTTTGCCCCTAGTTCTAGGCCGGCTTCTAAACTGGCAATGCATGCCTCATACTCTGCCTCATTCTTTGAGACTTTGAAACAGAGTTTGAATGCGAGAGGTATGCGGGAATTGTCGGGTGCTATTAGCAACACCCCTATCCCGTACCCATATTGGTTCTACACTCCGTCAAAATACATCGTCCAAGTTTCATCTTCGATGTGCAGGATGGCCTCGTCTGGGAATAGGTACTCAACTGCTTCATTCCCTTCGACTGGGTGACCGGCTAAGAACTCTACTACCGCTCTCCCTTTTACTGACTTGCGCGTCACGTACTTCAGATAGAATTCAGAAAGCAGAAGCAACCAATAGGCTAGCCTACCCGTAAGTGCCAGTTTCTCGAAAAGATATTTGATGGGATCTAATCTTGAAACCAGTATTACGGAGTGAGCTAACAGGTAGTGCTGCAGCTTCCTGGTAGCCCATACCAAAGCTAGACAAGCTTTCTCTAGCGGAGTGTAGCGGGTCTCGTACTCTAGCATTTTCTTGCTCAGATAGTAGATAGCCCTCTCCACTTTGTCCTCAGACTCTTGTGCGAGCATGCAGCCCATTGTAGTTTCAATCACTGAAAGATACAGAATCAATGGTTTCCCCGGCTCAGGCGGTGACAACACAGGTGGGTTCTGTAAATATTACTTGATCTGTTCAAAAGTAGCTTGGTATCGGCCATCCATTGGAACTTCGTTCCTTTCTTCAGGAGACCAAAGAGTGGTTCATAAGTCAAGGTTAATTTAACAATAAACCGTCTTATGAATTGCACTTTACCCAGAAAGCCTCGCACCTCCTTTTCAGTCCTTGGTGGTGGCTGTAACGCCCTCAAAAAATACATAAAACCCCACATTCTCAACAAGCATTGGTATAAGAGAAATAAACATCTTTCTATTCATCAGAGTATTCATTATAAAAGTATTACATGTTGACAACAAAAGTAAATGCCCTATGGGCTTACAACTTTCCAAGCCAACACTTGGTTACAAAAAGAGAGTACTAACTCAAATACACATTAAGCCCTTGGCTTGAGTTTACATGTAATACATCAAAAGATAACGAAACAACCAAAAAGAGTCTTCAACTCCCAGAACCTTCCAAACTATGATCTTGAAGGTGGCATATCACCTGGACCTGAAAATGATGTCCCATATAGGGTGAGCCAAAGCCCAGTAGAGATATACTAAACCAAATATAAGCAATGTCTAAAATAATATCATGTGATAGATGGTCAACACTTATAACAATTTATATCACATTACAGTTCCATGACAATCATGTCCATGTTACATTTCACTTTCCTTTACTTATCAATTCATTTCATAAACGTGGCTCAGAACCTGGCCAGATAATTCGACAGAAATTACATCTCTTATTAACAATATTTCCAATTCAATTGGGACAACAACTCATGTTAAACATTTCTTACTTCATAATAGATACACATTTTGGTGCTGTATCAGTCTCAGCCAAAATCACTTCCATACTTCACAATGATACACATTTTAGTGTTGTATCAATAACATGTAAAAACACTTCCATACTTCACAAATGATACACATTTTAGTGCTGTATCAATGTCAAACAAAATTTGGTTTAGAGGTCCATCCCCTATCTTCCCCTAAACCGTGGAGTACATCCCCTATCTCCTCCCATATAACACAATGTATATAAGCAATTATCATATACATGTTGACTCAATCAATACACAATTTCGATGTATTATACCAACCACCATATTCTATGGCATACTCAATTGATTAGTTTTAGTTCGCCTAATCATCATGCATTGTCTACAACAATCAAGACTATCCTCCACCGATAGCCCAAAGCAGTTATTTCTAAACAGAAAATAAATCCACCAAATGGATATGTTATCAACATTTTGACTAGGTGAGCGATAAATTAATCCAACTACACCCCTTTAATCCCATAATTCCCCAACTCCAATATTCTCAATTCAATTCCCATATCTCAAAATTAATTATACAAATTAATTTTTCCAAACTAATTAGGGCATTTTCCCATAATTCACATAACCCTAAGGTCCATTTTCATCAATAATCCAACACTAATTCCTTTTCTCAAAGTATTACATACATATGGGTTTATATATATGAAAACCCCCTCTTTTGTAAATTACACAAAGACCCCAAACTTTTCCAATATTACCCAACAACCCCAACATATCAAAATGCCAAAATTTAAAGACAAAACTCATAAGATGGAGTAGGGTATCCCTACCTCGAAGTTAGAGCTCAAACGGAGATGAAGACCAAAACCCAACGTGCTCCAAATTCAATAATTTTCAGATTAAAACAAAGCCCTCAACACCCTCTATCTTTTATACAAAGAGGCTAGGCTAGGAACTCACTAGAAGGAGATGAAACCTTAGAGAGAAGGTTTGTAGAGAGAGAGAGAGCTCAGATCTAGGGTTTGTATAAAGAAAAGAGGTGAAAAAGTGAAGTGTTTCCCGCTGCTGCAATCTGATAGACAACAGACTCGCTCGAACGAAGGATTGGTCGCTCGAGCGACCAGATACAAAGAACCCTCACTCGAGCGAAGAAAGTCTCGCTCGAGCCAAGAATACGAAGCTTCAAGCCTGCAACCCAGAAGCACGCTTGAGCGATAGAATGCTCGCTCGAGCGAAGAAACTCAAAACATACACCTCGCTCGCTCGAGCGAAGGAAATCTCGCTCGAGCCAAGAAATGCAACTCTCAGGTCCAGAACCAGACGCAGACGCACGCTCAAGCGAAGGAACCCTGGCTCGAGCGAAGAAGCCAAAACACAGAGCTCGCTTGAGCGACAAAGTGCTCGCTCGAGCGAAGGACCAAAATTCTGGGCAGCAACCATTTGCTCCCAAGCACACCAAACCTGTAACAAACCTGCCCAAAACATCTTATAACTCCAATACAAAGTATTGAAGGATGGAAACAAGATATATACAACAACAAGCTCCACGGAACCCAAGTCCGGATACAACAACCGAATGAAGAAAGACCGGGATCGCTATAGTGGCATTTCTAAGATGGCCTTGATTTTGGAAGGATCGACCTCGATACCTTTCTGTGTGATCAAGAACCCCAGCATTTTCCCTGTTGTAACACCGAATGTACACTTTTGAGGATTCAGCCGCAGCCTATACTCTCTGATCCGTTGAAAGAATTTTTGCAAGGCAGTGTAGTGGCCCTCTCTCTCTCTTTGGACTTGACAATCATGTCATCCACGTACACCTCAACCTCCTTGTGGATCATGTCGTGCAATATTGTGGTCGCGGCCCGTTGATCCGTAGCCCCAGCATTCTTCAGCCCAAATGGCATCACCTTATAACAATAGGTTCCCCACGGGGTGGTAAAAGCAGTCTTCTCCCAGTCTTCGGTTGCCATCAGTATCTGATTGTAGCCTGAAAACCCATCCATGAATGAGAGCAATGCGTGCCCAGCAGTAAAATCCACTAACTCATCGATATGCGGCAGAGGAAAGTCGTCCTTCGGACTAGCTTTGTTCAAATCTCTGAAATCCACACATACCCGAATTCTGCCATCTTCCTTTGGCACTGGAACAATATTGGCAACCAAGTTGGGTATTCAGATACCAGCAGGAACCCTGCGTCAATTTGCTTGGTGACCTCTTCTTTGATCTTGATATCCCAGTCTGGGCGGATCCTTCTGAGCTTCTGAGCTTCTGCTTAACAGGTCGGGCCTCTAGGTCAAGAGGGATCCAGTGCTGTACAATCTCCGGATCGATTCCAGGCATGTCTTCGTAGGACCACTCGAAAACATCTTTGAAATCTTTTAACAAAGCGACTAAGCGCTCGCGCTCCTCCGAAGACAACGTGGACCCGATCTGGACCAGCGGCGGGCCCTTCTCAGTACCAACATTAATTTGGGTGATTTCATCAACCAATGGTTTAACAAACCTATCCTGCTTTTGATCAAGAAAATATTGCAAAATCAGAGGAATTTCTTCCTCGTCGTTTTCATCAAAATTTTAGAAATCCTGATTAATGCAATAAATTAAGGGTAGAGAAAAGTAATCGAAGGCCACAGCCGCATCATTCTCATTAAACACTTCCAAATCGCCTGATTCCTCTGTTACAACAGACTCAAAGGAAAAAGAAAAAGACAACCTAAATAGGACTGTGGCATCGGGTTATCACCCCCAGGAATACCGGACTCAGACTCAGACGAGCTGGAACCTGATTTCGACTCTACGGACTCGATGGAATCAGATTCTGGCTCACTACCTGACCCAGTGCTACTTGATAAGAAGCCTTCCTCGTATTGCCAGACGATGGAAGGTCCAATGGATGCATCCAGAATGTTTGAAGGTGGGTCTGTAGCCGTTTCAATCCCAATCATGGACACTAAGAGGTCATCCACCAAGCACTCATGCACAATCGGAGGATCTGAAAGTAGACAAGTCAGTGCTACCCCCATTTTCAATCTCTGCGCCCTCAGAAACCTCCTCTTTGTACTGTTTAGCCTCAGCTATCGGGTCTGTTTGCTCCTCGGCAACGTCATCCCCAGACAATTGTAAGTCAAAGAAGATCTCAAACCCCGGCAAGCGCCGCCTCTTTGCGTTCAATCATGGCTCTGGAAAGCTGTAGAATGGGAAGTCCTCTCCCTCCCGGACAAAGCGTCCGTTTAGGGTACTATAGACACCCCATTTTTGACCGACCTTAAGACTCAAACATCATCGATTGAGCACTCAGTGATTGCACATATTGTGCTCGTTCTGAGGTTACGGAGTCTCAGCTGAGAGCCTTGCCTCCGGACTTCGAGACTCTTTTGTGCTTTGCCTCGGTTTGTGAACCAGGTTCTGGTTTCTCTTCTCAAAGGGAGAGAGAGGTCTCATAGACCATCTCTTAGTGGTCGTAGGCTACGTTTCGTGGTCGTAGGCCGCTTTTCCCGTTTGGAGACCAGTTTCTGATTTTCGGAGCCGTCGGCCATGCGTCTCGGTTCGGGACCGCTTAACTTTCTCCGTTTGCTCCAGTTTTTGGCACACACCTTGTTTCCTCTCTCTAGAGGCACACTGTGGCCCAGGAGACCACCTTCGTGGTCGCACGCCACCTTCGATGCTTAACAGTCAATTTTCGAGGCACCCGACTGCGCGTTTAGGCCCCTAAACCCTCGTTTTGCATCCGTCTTGGTTCATTTTTAGTATGGACCCTATTTTCATTGTTTGGAAGGTGGTACAAGGGTGGGAGACCACCTTTTCTTTTGGAGACCACCTCTTCTCCTGCCGGCCGATTTTCTTGTCAGGTAAGTGGTCTCCCTCACTTTTGAGCCACATTTTCTGGTCTCCCATACCACCATTGAGTTGCTTTCACCTGGGAGACCACCAATCAGGGCTGCCGACCAGTTTTTGATGATTGACCCTTTTGAACCTGGTCGACCGACCAGGGCAAGGGGTCGGCCGACCACCTGAACTGGTCGGCCAGCTTCCTCATTTTTTGTCTCACTGAGTGTTAGCCAGCTGTGCCAGCTGGAAGCCTCAGAAGTGATCCTCCATACACATGTATGGAGGATCTTTAAGCTTGGTTTTAAGCTTCTTGAGGAAGATTTAGCCCCTCTCTTCTATAAAGGAAGAGGTCCTCTTCTATTGCAAAGGTTCAGACTTTGCTTCTAAGGCATACAATATACACCTCTCTATATCTCTCTTTTGTGCTCAAATACTCCATAGTTCTTGGCCCTTTGCACACTAACCCTTAGCTTGACCCTTCCGCCATCCATCCAAGCACCTTGGAGCTGGTTTTCAGAGGTTGAAGGTTTGCTAACTTGATCCAGAAGCTGCTGGAGGTCTTCTCTACAAGGGTAACACTCATTTCCCCCTTTTAAGCATTATTTTGCTTCACATCTTAGCCCCATTTGCAAGCATATTTGGGCATTGTCATAAACTGAAAAAAGTCATGTTTTAAGCTTCTTAACATGTTTGTTTAGGACCTCTTTTCTGATGGGGGTCATCTACCCCCTTTGCATGCTTCATTCCTCTTTGTTTTGAGCCATGCATTAGGGCTTTTGTGTTGAGCTTTGTTGGCCCTTTTGACCACTGAAATCCAGCAGATTTTCAGTGGTTATGATGTATTTTTGAGCATCAAAATCAGAGAGAGGTGATCCTCTCACCCCTTGTCTTGTTTATTAGCTTTCTTGGCCTTACAAAGGAGCCCTTATTTGCATGCTTTCAAGCCATGTTTCAGGCTATTATTTGTGAGTTTTATGACCTTCATGACCTCTATCCAGAGGTGGTTTTGCCATGTTAAGTGTCCATCTTGCATGTGTAGAGTAACCCTCTTCATGGCCTTTCAAAGGAGCCTTCACTTGCATGCTTACTAACCCCCTTTTAGGCCCTTTTTGATGAGTTTTAGGGCCTTCATAACCTCTTTCCAGAGGTGGTTTTGCCATTTTTGATGTCTATCTTGCACGTGTAGAGTAACCCTTTTGCATAGCCTTTCAAAGGAGCACCTCATTCTAGCATGTGTTGACTGAGTTCCAGTGTTTTTTTGGTCATATTTTGGCATGCCATGTTTCTGTTTTTGGCTGGTTTGGTAGTCCTTCACATGCTTCATATAGTTGTAGTGTAAGTCATGGTTCACTAGCTTGTTTTGTATGATGTTTTGGCCGCCTTTCCTAGCATATTTTGGCCTTGCCTTAAACTGATTTCGTACATGTTTTGGACTGCCTTAGCTCTATTTTTGGGTCTCATGGTCGAATGATGCTTGTTTTGCATGCCTGTAATTCAATATCCATGCTTAACTTTGAGTTTTGAGGTTCGTCGCATGCATATACTGAGGTGTTTTCATGTTTTGGGGCCATTGCACATCATATCTCAGAGCTTATATGCATGCCATATTCCCACGATTTCCACTCTTTAAGTGCATTAGAAAGTCGGGCTTGTATGCCTCATTTACCGACCATTGCATGGGCTTCATTTGAATGCATTCCGAGCCATCGTTTTAGACCAATTTCCCACTATCTTGGGCCTACCTAGGGTCTTTTTGGGGTTGGTTTCATCATTTGTGCATTGCTTTGTGTACCTCTAGTGTAACGCACTTCACTAGTTTTGGTATTCGAGCCATCTAGCATGCATCGTGTGAAGTGTTTGCATGATTCGGGACCATTGTGCATCATATTTCAGAGCTGGATCATGTGCCATTCTATGCCATATTTCATCCTTTACCATGCTTTGTTAGAGTTGCATGTTGTGCCTTAGGATCGGTTCTTTACACTCGTGCATTTTTGCATGTTTTTCGGTTGTCTCATTTTCATCATATGGCCACTGATTTGAGTGTGGCTGAGGTCCACTCATATTGGTTTAAGTCCACCTTGCATTGTGTATGCCATTTGGTTCATGTTGTTGCATGTTTGACCATCGCATTGTGTATGCTTTGATTATGTCTTTGTGTATGTCCATCTTTGTATGTGTGCATTGTGTATGCCATATAGCTCGTGTGCATTAAGTATGCCTGTCACACCCTAAACCCGCCCCTAAAAGTTTCAGGCATGACTTATTCAGAAACGGACATTTAACCTGATATACGTAATATATGGGGCCTGAACGGAAGCATTAATAATATAAAATAACATAAAACATCATCCATTGAGTTACCACTACCATGCCAGGACCGCAAACATTGCATTAGGTATATAATACACAGGAGACATACACCTAAACTTCAATTACAGTTATTCATATTTTTATACAAGTATTACAGAAGAAGGGGTTATATACATTCAATCATAGGTAAACAACCAAAGTATGAGCCAAAACTTAGTAAGACTTTGCAAAATGCACGGGTTTCATCTTAAGTGCCTGGACACACTGAGGTTGACAAGAGAGGGACAAGCCTTAAGGGTTAGGACTGGCCTCCTGGTTGATTACCTACAGAAATAGACAAAACACAAAGTGAGTAAAACTCAGTGAATAATAGCACATAAATAATGTAATGGTTAACTTAAACAGCAAAGTATATCACTGTAGAGGCATATTATGAATTATATTCTGTAGAACGGCCATGGGCCCAATTTCCTTAACAGAGTGGCTTTAAGCCCAGTCATATACAGAATGGCCATAGGCCTAATAGATACAGAACAGCCATAGGCCCAAAATTATCAGAACGGCCATCGGCCCAGAAATAACAGAACGGCTTATCAGCCTAGAAATAACAGAACGGCTTAACAGCCCAGAAATAACAGAACGGCTTATCAGCCCAAAAATAACAGAACGGCTTAACAGCCCAGAAATAACAGAACAGCTTATCAGCCCAGAAATAACAGAACGGCTTATCAGCCCAAATCACATAGGTATGGATTCAAGAGGTGGCTCGTACGGATTCTAGAGGTGACTCGCATTGCAGCACTTAGTTCCGTACAGCACTTTGTTCCATACCAGAAATAATAGGTCTTATCATGTCATGGCATAGACGGAACAAACAACAAAACAGAATAACCTCAGATATCACCAGAACAGACTAGTTTCAGAGTTATACAGAGACACACAGATTCTTCCAATCATTCACATGAGTTAACGTAGTTAGTTTACAGTTAACAGAATACTAATGATAATTATTAGCAATAAGGATAGCGTATCCCACAGATTATATACGTGCCATCACAATACTAATTGTAGAGACGAAACAATTTACCTCAGAACAGTCTTGATTCATCACTGACAAAACAGAATGATTCGAGATACACAAGCATCATTGTTCCACTTGATCATCATGAATCATTAAGGTTAATTTATGGATAACAGAACATTAATAAAATGTCTTTTAAGGGTAAACAAAATGCACTACTATAGTATTATCCAATTATGCTAATCCTCTTTAGCAGATATCTATGTCACAAGACATATATTGGACCAAACAGATGATAGGAGTTCCTGACAGAACATTCGGGGTATTACGTTCCCATTCAAATGTGAAATCATAGGTAATTTATAGGTTATTGCACATTACCGATAACCGTTAACCGTGGTTGGAATGCAGAATAATTTCAGAGTCATATCAATGTATGCCAAATCTTCCAATGTTCATACCAATTCCCAATCAACATACACGTTAACATAGTTTCCCATAGAGAACAGAATGTTAATAACAATAATTATTAACAGTACTAGATGTACATTGATAGTACTATTACTCACAGTGCGTGGATGGAGTGATAATCCCTCCCGGTAGGTGCCCTACATATGCACGCCATACAAGAATTAGTTCGTTTCATTTTTAAACTATTTCCTAACTTGTTTTACTTCGAAAAAGTTTACAAACATCAAAAAGCATCAAATACTGATTTCAAACATATTAGAGGGTCAAGCACGTAAAACGGAGTAGACGAGGTTTCCCGACATGGGCCGCACGCGCGGCCGTCCCCTCCGCACGTGCGGACATGTACCGTACGTGCGGTCCCTCCTCACCGCACGAGCGGCCATAGGCAGAATGCAAAATCTCATTTTTTTCTCTTGTCCGCACGTGCGGCCATGACCTCCGCACGTGCGGCCGAGCCCCTGTTTTGGCAGTCCGAAACTCACACAAAACCCAACTTAGAGAATACATAGCAAAGCTCAAAATAGATCAATTTAACACAAGATTAAAGCTCAAAATCACATGAAAAATGAATCATAAATCAACTTAGGTTCTTAATCACTTTGAATTCATGAATCACTCACAATCCAATTCCATGGAATTTTTAACTTTCTTACACACACACACACACATATGTAACCATATAATCCAACCACATAGATGAGTATCTACATGAGATTAACAAGGAAGCAAGGTGTAATTTCTCCATAACTCAAATTAATTTCCAAGACAACTACATGATAAGCATAATTTCCCAATTAGACAATCATCTTCTACAAAACTTCAACATAACCTCTAGCCTTCCCAATTAGAAGAGCAACTCACTCAAACCCAAGAAAGAGCTTAGTTTAAGATGGTGTTTACATACCTTGATTCAATTCCCTACCAAGCCTCTCAATTTCCCCAATCTTCTTCTCTTCCCTTCAACCCTCTTCTTCTCTGATTTTTCTCTCCAGGAGATATTTTTTTGAGTGATGGTTTTCCTAAGTCAATGTATAAGAAGCATTGGCACTTATATATAAAAAGTGAATAAGACGAAATTTAATCAGTTTAATCATTCCAAATTGAAATTTCACAGAAAATCATATTATGACTTAAAAATTAGGGGTACTTACCAATTAGTCCTATTAACTAGATTTATTTACCTACAGGTCCTAACTAATAAATTTAACACTATAAAAATAAGAGAGTGATAAATTTATCACTAAAAATTTATTCATAAAAACAAAGAGACTGATAAATTTATCACTATAAATTTATTCATAAAAAAAAAAGACTGATAAATTTATCTTTATCACTTAATAAATTTATCAAATAGGACTTAATGGGTAATAAGTCTCCAAAGTAGGACCTATTGGGTAATAAGTCTCCAAAGTAGGACCTATTGGGTAATAAGTCTCCAAAGTAGGACCTATTGGTAGTTTACCCTAAAAATTATGTTGATCCCAAATGTAAAATCAATTTCAGATAATTAAATCTCTAAGGCTTCCAATTTCTGATTCAAAACATTATAATTGTGACAGATTTTTCTCTTATTAAACAGATATGCATCCATAACCATAGGATTCATTGAAATAAATTCAATTTCACATAAAATTTCACCATAAGCATTTAAATGCTCAGAATAAGGGATTGAAAATATTCCAGAAACAGATACGAGGGTCGGGTTATTACAATGCCATTCTAGGTTGCATGTGTGCATATCATCCCTTGCATGCCAGCATGATTAGGTTGCATTGCATTTAGGGTTGCACGGTAGTCGCATTGTGTATGCCATCTCATTGCATTGTGTTTGGAGTAGGGTTAGTCCAAACACGGGAAACGAGGGGTGTTTCGTGCTCAAAGTGACGAAACGTGTCTCAATTTCTCGGTCGCCGACACTCCGGATTACCCATGATGGAGTTTAGGCCTTGTTGTGTTTATGTGTGCATTCATTTCACATTGAGTCGTGTAATTCGACTCCTCAGCCATTATGCATCAAGATGCGTGATTGATGGCACAAGGATCGAGGACTACACTCCCTAGAGCTTATGCAATGACGGGGAGAGTGGTCATGCGCACATGTGTTGAAAATTCTTGTCATGCCCTTTTCTTGCTCTCTGTTGTAGCAAACCAGAAACCAGCAGCCTTCTAGAGCTTTGTACAATATTCCGGGATCAATTGCAAACAGAGGCAAATTGGGGCATCGCGAGGAATTCCCGACAAGGCGACTCGAGCATGCATGCATCTTTCATCATTCGGAACAAAGCTGAGGCGGTCCATAGATCTGCATACTAGTTATTTCGTTTCTTAGTTAATTTGTTAATTAATTAGGGTTTTGTAAATTTAATTAGCTAGAGTAGTTAATTATTTATTCGGTCTGTATTATTTATTCGGACCCTCCGAGGAGGGTGATGTGTAATAAGTGTGCGTGTGTGTGTTGTATGTCTTCCAACCCCACGTCTTTCTTCCTTTCATTTACCAGCTTATGATGGTTAGTTTTAGGGCATGTTTCAATTAGCATCTATATGTTCGCATTTTTGCATTCATTCATCTGTATTGCATGCACCGGGCTCGGCGCATCATACTAACTGCATTGTATTTCAATTCCACGTTGACTACATGTTATCTGTTGGATTTCATATGCCATGTTTAGAATAGCCGAGCCTATCTTAGTTGCATTTTTGCATGTGTTGCATTAGGCATTTCAGCATAGTTAGGATTCATGCATAATTTCTAATTAGCTTCTTTTTTTGGCTTGGAGTACTCGGTAAGTGTTTATGCTTTAGCATCCTTGCATGTGTGTGAGTGACTGCCATGATAGCATGCTTACCATGAGGCTAAGTGCTTATGTGATATAATTGCCTGAATGCCTGTGGGTGGAGGTGGATTATCTGAATTGGAACAATTCATTGATTGCGAGTTTTAAGCCCACTAGATAGTGGCAAATCACCATGTTTTCTAAGCCCACTTGAGGGTGGCAAAATCCGCATTTTAGCCTACTTGCGAGTAGCAAACCGCTTTCAAAAACAAACATGAAATGTTTTGTTTCCACTCAGGCAATCCAGTCTATACTTGTATGCTGCGTGCATCACATAGTAATTCTAGGCTAATAAACCAGAATAAGAGCACATAATGTTTTCAAAACTTGGTATCATGGTTAGTAGAGGCCGATCTTTGATCGGGCGAGCGGGGGTGCTCACAAAGTGACCTTCTCCAATCGTACCCAAGTTCCGAGCCGAGGCAACTTTGGTGATGACGGACACGTGGCCTTAGGCAACGAGTCAGGATTTCCTAAATTTCCCCCCCCCCAAAATAAAATATTTAGGTGGCGACTCTGTATCTGGCAAAGCAGTCCATGTTTGGCACTTCTTTCAAAAAATCTGTTTTCAAAAATGATTTGCCAGATTTGGACTCTTTGACGATTCATCGGTCTTGCATTGCACTCTGCGAGATTAGATACAGGACCATGACATTGAGTCCTGAATTATAGTGAGCCCAATGAAAAAAATGGGATTCCCTCCCGGAACGTTCGGGGACATCTACAGTTTCTGGCGACTCTGCTGGGGATTTAGACAACTTGACTCGAACTCATGATATCTTGTTTTGACTACACTTATGTGTTTCTTTGCATTGCATTTGCATTGGTGTGCCTAGGACACCGTGTTTGCCATCTGCTATTCCTAAACGGTTTGCCGGAGGCTGCGTGCCATAAGGCTGACTGGTTACGGGCTATGTCATGATGGGAACACAAACCCCGATTTTTACCGGGGCACCCTTTTCGACCATTCGACCTAGTGCATATTCGGAATCCATAGTGACCATTCCAAGCTAGGACAGGTTACTTACCCGATTGTAGGTTGTTTGAAACCGCTGCGTGCGTAGTGAAACCCTAGCTCCTGACAAAATAGGACAGGGAAACCTTACCCCTCCATAGGGGTGTTTTGGCTCTCACTTGTTTGCTATGTGCTTTTAGAGTGGTTTCTACAGGAATGCATGTATCAGTTTACAAGTTTGGGTATCAGGCCTGCGGGCACCGGTTCAGTATTTTGGGAATCAGTTATTCGCGAGTATCAGATTCAGTTTGGGGGCAGTAGATTTGGGAACAATGATCAGTATTTGAGAACAGTCTATTCAGCTTATCAACTGTGTGTTGTGATGTCCAACTATGTGTTGTGTGTTTATTTATGCTGTTATGTTGTCCGTTTGTCTGGCTGTTTATTTCCTTATTATTGCTTTATTTATCTTTTTGCTAGGTAGTTTAGCACAATTGCTTCAGACCAAGCAGATATTCCCCAAGCACTCTGGACTAGAGGTCGCCGACTCAATCAATTTGAGGATCTGGTCGACGGACAACTAGTGTTTTGTTCCTTACCCCCGGTTATCAGACGGAGGTCGAGAAGACGCAGTGTATCCGAGTAGAGGTTGCCAGAACAGTGGTCTACCCCGTCAGTGGATAGTCAGGCTGAGGCTTCTGTTTTTACCACAAAGATAGATATACCAGTCAGTCAGCTAGAACAGCAGAACATGGCAGGGAATTGAGGACATGGTGCGCCAACTTCAGAAAAGTATGAGAGCTATGCAGCAGGACACTGTTCGTCGAGATGAATTTGCCAAACAACAGGCCGAGATCATGGCCCAGCAGGCAGAGTTAATTGCCAGGCTACAACAACAAACCGGGGCATCTGCTTTACACCAGGCTCCTCCCCCACCAGGAGTTCCAGTGCCCGGGGAGGCACCAAATGTCCAGGGAGATACGGATATTCCGATAGGCCGGCTTCACCCCGATTCTACCTCAACTATCTAAGGCACCTACGCCTGTCAATCAACCGGACTCTCCCTTTGAGTTCGAGGTGGACCATACAGTGCTAAAGTTGAGCAAGCTTGAGAAGTTGTTCAAGAAATCCCAAGGGGTAAAGTCCATCCCGGACATCGAGGACGGTTATACTGACGCGGCTGTGACACTGCCAGACCGTTTCAAGATGCCCCAAATTGACCGCTTTGACGGATCCGGGGATCCCATGGTGCATCTTCGGTTGTTCTCAGACATACTAAGGCCGATCGGCCTCACCAGGTTACAGAAGCTTTCATTATTCGGCCGAACCCTGTCGGGTGTGGCGGCCATCTGGTACGCAAAATTGGAAGATGATGTCAAGCGGAACTGGGATGAGATGGCTGAGGCTTTCATTGCACAGTACTCCTATAACACGCAAATCGAGATTATAACCCGTGATCTTGAGACGACAAGGCAGGAGCCTAAGGAGAGCTTCTCTGAATTCGTAGCCTGCTGGAGGGCCAAGGCCTCAATGATGACCCTTAGGCCCACTGACAAAGATCAAATCCGGATGATTGTGCGCAATCTCCAACCTAAGCTTATGCAGAAAATGATCGTGCTCCCCTTCCCTACCTTTTCAGATCTGCATGAGATGGGAGTACAGATCGAGGATGCCTTGAAGCAGGGCTTGATTGACAATGACAAAGAGCAACCCAGGAGAACCTTCAACCGAAACAACAATGCAAGCACAAGCAGTGCTGCAACTGTTAGAGCTTCGGAAGTAACCATGGTCACCACCACCCCTCCAAGAACCCCGGAAGCTACACCATTCTCCGGTGCATCTGGAAGCAACACACAAACAACCAAATTCCAATCTCGAGGCCAAAGAACCTTCACGCCTTTATATATGCCCCTGTCCAAAGCTCTGGGGGTATTAATCAGGAAAGGGCACTTGAAGCCCCTGGAGCCGGAGCCATTGCCAAATCCACTACCTCCCTCTCATAACCCGGTGAAGTATTGCGCCTTTCACCAACAACATGGTCATGATACCGACCATTGTTTTAGATTGCGTCACGAGATTCAGGATCTCGTTGACAACAGGGTGATTGTGCCACCAGAGAAACCCAATGTCACAACCAACCCTCTCCCACCACACAACTAAGCTCCACCTCCCAAACGAATCAACTTCATCCAGACTGGGGTCATGTCATACGACCCCAGCATATACATTACCCCGACCCACCTACCCAATCCGGAGGTGTTCCTTCCGATAGCACAGACTTGTGCATGTTGGACGTCTCCCGAACCCAACCCGAACCAATGGTGGTGACCATCGAAGATGGAACAAGGATGACTTCGGAGGAGAATGGGATTGTTGAGTCAGAGTCTGAGGAAGTTGTGAGCTTTGCTGAGGGGTGTACAATCCAAGTGGCTACATTGCATCAGCGGGTCAAATTAGACCAAATGTGGAATTGCCGGAGGGGCAGAAATTTGTGTGCTGCGGGGGATGGATTTGATCAGAGGATAGATGACTTAGCAGTTCTAGAAGGGGACATTGCTGACCTTTAGATTTTCAACGAACAAGACCCGGGAGACAGTGCAGTCAACTGGTTCGATTTTGAGGAGTTAGCAGAGGTCATAGGGTGGCTTGATGACCAACCAGATATTGTTGAAGAATCTCGGCTGGAAAAGGGCCTGTCAGGGGCAAGGACATCAATTGTGGCCAGAAGGGCCGGAAGTCAGAATGCATCGCCGGAGAGCGCCGGTGCTAAGAATTTCGCTCGGGATTTGTGCATTGTGAATGCAAGAAATGTTGAGCAGGCTGTGTTGAAGCAGTTAGAACAAGAAGGGATCGAAGATTCTGAAAGAGCCAAAAAGGCTAAAGCTCCTGTAGGGGTTAAGAATGCTGTGTGCACAAGAACAGAATGTACTGTGAGTACAGGAACGCAAGGTGCTGCGGGCACAGAGATTTTTGTAAAGAGCCGGACAGGTGTCTGTGGCTGCCGATGGAATGTGGTGGGAGGACAATGATTTATGTCTTCCCCACATGGATGAGGACTGGGGAAGCAATCAACCAGATGATACCTGGTACGTTGGTGAAGTAGACCATATGACTAGGAGTGGGCGGTATTTCAAGCCCCCACACCTAGATCAGCCAGAGGTGTCCGGGAAGGACAAGGAGGTGGAGAAACAGAAAGAGAAAGAGAAGAGCAACTTGAAGAAGAGGCTATACTGAAGCAGTTGAAAAAGATACAGGCAGACATCTCCATCTGGGGACTGCTTATGGCTTCACGTGTTCACAGACAGGCTGTTCTATCGGCCATGGACAAGGCTAAGCTCTCAATAGACACCACGCCTAAACAGCTGGTGGGATTGGTCTTTCCGGGAGGAGGTTCCTCGACGTTGACCTTTTCTGACAAAGAACTACTGCCTGAGGGCACGAATCATAACAAACCACTCTACATCTCTGTGGAGTGTAGAAGCAAATGGATACCGGTGGTTCTTGTTGACACGGGATCCGCTATTAATGTATGCCCGTCGAGGACGGCATATGCAATCGGGTTAAAGGCCGCGGACTTCGTGCCAACTGCCCAGGTGATTCGGGCGTATGATAACACAAGCAGGGAGGTGATGGAGACTGTAAAAATTAAGACCCAGGTTGGTCCAGGACAACACGAGATCGATTTTCATGTCTTGGACGTTCCCGCAACCTTTAACCTACTTTTGGGGCGACCGTGGTTGCACCAGGTAAAGGCAGTTTCTTCCACCTTACACCAGATGTTGAAATACCCTCACGGAAGGGAGTGGCCATTGTTTTCGGGAATTCATCAATCCATCCACCGCCAGAAGTGTCTACACCAGTCTTGGAAATCGAGCACGGCACGGAAGATGTGTTCTTATCGGGGTTTACTCTGGCTGAGGCTCGAGTCGTGCAAAACATCTTGGCTGTTGATGAGGGGGTGTATGTCAGCGCACAATCAATATACCTCATGAACAAGCTTCAACACATCCCCGGGATGGGATTGGGAAAGAGTGGCCGGAAAGGCATCGCAGTATCGGCCGAAGTGCCGCACAACCCGCATACCTTTGGCTTGGGTTATCTGCCCACCAAAGAGGATTGGGTGAGGAAGGGTAAGGAGATGGCCGGGAGAGCCAGTGCAAAGAAGGCGGGGAAGCCTTTTGAGTTGATGCACCGACCTATCCAGGGTACCCTAAACGGACGCTTCGTCTGGGAGGGGGAGGATTTCCCATTTTGTGGCTTCCCAGAGCCATGGATGAATGCCGAAAGGAGGGAGCCTGGGGTTTGAGATCTTCTTTGACCTGCAGTTATCCGGGGATGAGGTTGCCGAAGAGCAGATAGACCCATCAGCTGAGGTTGAGCAGTGTAAAAATGTGGATTCCGAGAGCGCTAAAATTGAAATGGAGGTCGTAGCACTGGCTTGTCTACTTTCAGATCCTCCGATCGTACAGAAGTGCTTGGGCGATAACTTCTCGGTGTCCATGATCGCGAATGAAACGGCTGCGGGCCCATCGTCAAACATTTTGGATGCATCCATCGCACCCTCTCTCATCTGGCAATACGAGGAGGGATTTTTGTCAAGCAGCACCGGGTCAGGTAGTGAGCCGGAATCTGATTCCTCTGAATATGTTGCGTCGGAATCAGGTTCTAGCTCGACTGAGTCTGAGTCCAGTATTCCTGGAGGTGATAACCCGGATGCCACAGTCCTGTCTAGGTCGTCTTTTTCTTTCTCTTTTGAGTCTGTTGTAACAGAAGAATCGGACGATTTGGAAATGCTTAATGAGAATGGAATGGATGTGGTTTCTGAGTACTTTTTTGGCCCTTGATTTATTGTATTAATCAGGACTTTCAAAATTTTGATGAAAACGACGGGGAAGAAATTCCTCCGGTTTGCAACGCTTAATTGATCAAGAGCAGGAAAGATTTGTTAAACCTTTAGTTGATGAAATCACTACTGTTAATGTTGGTACTGAGGAGGACCCGCGGCTGGTCCAGATCGGGTCCACGTTGTCTTCGGAGGAACGCGAGCGCTTAGTCGCTTTATTAAAAGATTTCAAAGATGTTTTCGCGTGGTCCTACGAAGACATGCCTGGGATCGATCCTGAGATTGTACAGCACCGGATCCCTCTTGACCCCGAGGCCCGACCCGTTAAACAGAAACTCAGAAGGATCCGCCCGGACTGGGCCCTCAAGATTAAAGAAGAGGTCACCAAGCAAATTGATGCAGGGTTCCTGCTGGTATCCGAATACCCAACTTGGTTGGCCAACATTGTTCCAGTGCCGAAGAAGGATGGCAGGATCCGGGTATGCGTGGATTTCAGGGATTTGAACAGAGCCAGTCCAAAGGACGACTTTCCCTTGCCGCATATTGATGAGTTAGTGGACTTCACAGCGGGGCATGCTTTGCTTTCGTTCATGGATGGATTCTCGGGCTAAATCAGATAGTGATGGCACCTGAAGACCGGGAGAAGACTGCTTTCACCACCCCGTGGGGGACTTACTGTTACAGGGTGATGCCATTTGGGTTGAAGAACGCTGGAGCTACATATCAACGGCCGCGACCACGATATTGCATGACATGATCCACAAAGAGGTTGAGGTGTACATGGACGACATGATTGTCAAGTCCAAAGAAAGAGAGGGCCACTACACCGCCTTGCAAAAGTTCTTCCAAAGGATCAGAGAATTTCGGTTGCGGCTAAATCCTCAGAAGTGTACGTTCGGTGTTACAGCAGGGAAAATGCTGGGTTTTTGATTACACAGAGAGGTATCGAAGTCGACCCTTCCAAAATCAAGGCCATCTTAGAAATGCCACCACCAAGGACTGAAAAGGAGGTGCGAGGCTTTCTGGGTAAAGTGCAATTCATAAGACGGTTTATCTCAAAATTAACCTTGACTTGTGAACCACTTTTTGGTCTCCTGAAGAAAGTTCCAATGGGACGGCCGATGTCGAGCTGCTTTTGAACAGATCAAGGAATACTTACAGAACCCACCCGTGTTGTCACCGCCCGAGCCGGGAAAACCGTTGATTTTGTACCTTTCAGTGACTGAAACTACGATGGGCTGCATGCTTGCGCAGGAATCAGGATAAGGTAGAGAGGGCTATCTACTATTTGAGCAAGAAGATGCTGGAGTATGAAACCCGCTACACACCGTTGGAAAAGGCTTGCTTAGCCTTGGTATGGGCTACCAGGAAGCTGCGGCACTACCTGTTAGCTCACTCTATAATGTTGGTTTCAAGATTAGATCCCATCAAATATCTATTCGAGAAATCGGCACTTACGGGTAGGCTAGCTCGTTGGTTGCTGTTGCTTTCCGAATTCGATCTGAAATATGTGACGCGCAAGTCAGTCAAGGGAAGAGCGGTAGCAGAGTTCTTAGCCGATCATCCAGTGGAAGGAGGTGAAGCAGTTGAGTACTTATTCCCAGATGAGGCCATTTTGCATATCGACGACGAGTTTTGGACGATGTACTTTGACGGAGCGTCAAACCAGTACGGGTATGGGTAGGGTGTTGCTGATAGCACCCGACAAGTCCCGTATCCCTCTAGCATTCAAACTCCGGTTCAAAGTCTCGAACAACGAAGCAGAGTATGAAGCATGCATTGCTGGTTTAGAAGCACCCTAACTAGGGGCAAAACGGTTGGACGTCATCGGGGACTCGAACCTTGTTGTATCTCAAGCGAAAGGAGATTGGAAAGTCAAAGAAGAAAAGATGATAATGTATCACCAGACCTTGGACTTGTTAATTCCCCGGTTTGAGAAACTAAACTTTGCTCATCTATTAAAAGAGAACAACAGGTTCGCAGATGCACTAACAACTCTATCTTCTATGATAGACATCCCTTTTGGAGTCCGGATGCGTCCGATCATCATTGACCAGAAATTTGCGCCAGCCTATGAGTCGATTGCTGCCATAGAAGAAGTCCAAGATGACAACCCCTGTTATTACGATGTCTGGAACTTCTTGGAAAAAGAAGCGTATCCACCAGGGGCAAATGCCAAGGATAAAAGGGCAATTAGAAGAATGGCTGCTCAGTTCATCATCTGTGGGGGTAAACTGTATAAAAGAGGTCATCTGGGAATGCATAAGTTGTGCGTTGATGCCGAAGAATCGAAGAGCCTGATGGAGGCCATTCATGGAGGAGAATGTGGAGCGCATATAAACAGGATAATGTTAGCTCGGAAGATCCTCAGGCAGGGTTACTACTGGTCCACCATAGAGGAGGATTGTATCGGCTTTGTTCGGTGATGCCACAAATGTCAGATCCATGCGAACCGCATGAACATCCCGCCGTCGAAGCTATACAATATGACTTCGCCATGGCCATTTTCAGTTTGGGAAATTGATGTGATCGGGGCTGTCACTCCGAAGGGGTCTAATGGGCATGAGTTCATTCTGGTCACGATAGATTATTTCACAAAGTGGGTTGAGGCCCAATCCTATGCGGTGTTGAAGGCTTCACATGTTGCAAAATTCATCAGAAACAACATCATCTGTCGCTACGGGGTCCCGAATGAGATCATTTCAGATAACGGTTCCCACTTCAAGAAGAAAGTGACTGATTTGCTGGAAAAATACAATGTGGCTTTTCATAAGTCATCCACCTATCGGCCGCAGACCAATAGAGCGGTCGAGGCTGCCAACAAGAATATCAAACACATACTGCAGAAGATGGTGGAAACCTACCGGGACTAGCCAGATAAGTTGCCATTTGCTCTGTAGGGCTACCGGACTTCAATTAGAACGTCTGCTGGGGCGACTCCGTATTCATTAGTTTATGGGATGGACGCCATTTTACCTATTGAAATTGAGGTTCCGTCATTGAGAGTGCTGGCTGAGTGTCAGATAGCCGAAGCAGATTGGCAGCAGAGCAGGTTTGAAGAACTCATGTTCTTTGATGAAAGAAGACTGAAAGCACTGTACCATGTTCAAGGTTATTAGTGCAGAATTGCCAGGCTTTCAACAAGAAAGTTAAGTCCAGGAATCTGAAAGAAGGAGATTTGGTGCTCAAAGACCACCGAGCTCCCATCCACAACCCTAGGGGCAAGTTGAGACCCAATTGGACGGGTCCCTACATCATTAAGACTATTTGGTTAGGTGGAGCTGTCGTTCTAATGGACCTAGATGGCCTAGAGTTCTCACAATCGATCAACATGGACAAGTTGAAGAAATATTACCCTTGAGTGGCTCGCTAGGCCGAAAACCCGAAAAGGTGACCTAGGCAAAAGTTAGAGCATGAAAAATTTGAAATTACAAAAACTGAGCTCGCAAGGTTGAAAACCCGCAAAGGGCGGCCTTGGCAAAAGTTAGAGCATAAAAGGAGAGTGAAAATACTCGAGTGAACCCGAGCCTGAACTACGTAAGGCTTGATTCCCATCTTTGGGATACGTAGGCAACTTCATTATGAAGTTCAGCCATAAACTTTTCCCCGATCAACTTTGTTCATTTGATCATCTCTGTCATCTTCATCTATTCAGCATTCAAGAGCTTCGGTTGTAATCTCCGGTGCAGTGCTATTCGGACTAGGGGCAACTTTCCAGTTGCTGGGATCCGGGGTTGTGCGTCTCAGTGACAATCTCAGGCGTGTTCAGTTCTGATCCATGTCAAAAATTGTTTTCAAAAGTTTTAATTAAAGTTGATTTTGTTCAAATTAATCTTTTACAACTTAGACCATTTCTGGACCAAAGCGGAAAATTTTTAGTACCCACAACCTTCAATTTTATTGATTTCAATACAGGGTCCTCCTGCTCTTGCATACAAATTGAAGTTACTTTTGATTACATTCATAAAGAAAACTTGAAAGTACTAATAAAGCAATAAATCCGGGGCGTAGCTAAGTCAGGTGTTCCTGCGCCCCCCTTCCAGAGCTGATTGAAGCCTCTGATGCCAAACTGGGCCCAATCTGTGCCTCTTCATTAAGCCAATCTTCGCACTCGTCAGACAAAGTGCAACTGAAAGTGGGAGCGAGGGCCAGGAGTTCTCTCGTCCTCCATGTTGTGGCATACCGAGCTAGCTGTGTGCCTCGGACCGGGAATACAGCAGGGTACTCTATCCCCTCTGGCGGGCAAGTCTGATCATGGCCGAACTGGCGCTAGAACCGAAAAGGAAAGTAGAACACACAATGTGTCAGGCCGATCAACTGAATCCCGGGCTAGCGAGACATACTATAGCTCATTGCCGGTAGATTGAGCCAAGGACAGCGCCAAGCAATGCGGTCTGCGAACAAACTGCACATCCAGTCGAACCACCATCCCTCATCAGGGGCATCGACTAGACGTTGCCGGAAGAAGTTGCCGCGAGCTGAGTACGCTGGGCAAGAGTCCACAACCTGCAACTTGTCCATCAACCACACCTGGGGAGGGATGAAAAATAAGAGATTAAAGAATAGAGAGATGTACGATGAGAGAAAAGTGAGAAAAGGGCTTTGTCAGAAAAACCGAGCTTGAGGGCCGAATGATGTGAACAATATATATGTGAGATAGGGTGGGAAACATTACCTGCAGCAGTAGTGGACTCCCCGCGAATCTGGTCGTCTCCCGGCGGTGGAAAGCATCCAAGCCCATCAATGTTTCGGCCAATGTCATGGCAATGCAGCTCTTGCCCTCTTTCAAGCTTTGGGCAACCTCGATCAACAGGATGCTAGATCCTCCGGAGCCTGAGGCAAGTAAAAAGTGTGATAGCATGCACAAGCAAAGGGCATGACGCCGAAAACCTTGCCAATGATGGTCACCGCGGTCACCGGCGTCAGAAAAGCGATGAGTCAAGCCGAGGATGTCCAATTCTCCGTTGCAGATCAAAGACCGAGCGTCATGCATAGTAAGCCCACACATCCGTCCTAAAGCTTGGGCGTGGCCGAAGCGTAACTGGGGAAAAATTTCTTCGCTGTGCTCGGATTCCATCAAAGCTTGGAAATCTTCGAAGGTAGGACATACCTCTTGCCCGCCGAAGCTAAAAACATGTGTTACCGGATTCCAAAACCTCGCCGCGGCATGGAGGAATGGAAGGTGCAGCGGAGTGCGGCTCAACGTGAATAGTGCATTCAAGCCGAAGCCCCGGAAGTTCAACTTTTCCGAGCCGTCTAAAGTAGCAATCCAAGCTGTGAGATTTTTGATGAGGAATGCCTCCATTTTGATGCAAAACTAAGATGAAATGAAAGAACCACGAAGCTGGAACTTTTATAGAGGATAAGGCACTATTTGGGGACACGTGTCGAAAATCTGGTGGTCGCCAAACCAGGTGGTCGGCCGACCACCTTTTCTGGTAGGCCGACCACCCCTTTGGTCTCCAAGGCAGAAAGCTGGTCAGCCAGCCTCCTTGGGTGGTCGGCCATGGAGAAAAGCAGGGCTTTGGTCTTGTCCTAGCTTCTAGAAGGGAGCTCCTAGCATTTCCATGTGTCGGGAGTGTTGAAGGCCCGCGTTTCCCTCTGTTTCGGACGCATTCCATCATCCGTTTTCTCCAAAATGCATTTACTTATCGAGTTGTTGTTAAGTCTTGCTTATTGACTTGTTGTTTTGCTTATCGAGTTGTAGTTTTGATTATCAAGTTGTTTTGTTTATCGAGTCATTAGGTTTTGTCGAGTTGACGAGTTTGTCCGTTGAATTGTCGTTTGTTTATCAAACATCTTCGTGTTTTGATTATTGACTTGTAAACTTGCTAAGGTTTTGTTGCTTCTTAGTAAGTTAAGTTTTTAGTTATTTCGTTGGTTCACTACCCGACTTGGCAATTTTCGATGCTCAATTTTCATTCAATCTCATTTTTTTGTACAAAATGATGCGATGTGATGCTAAGAACATAAAATACAACATTTTTTCAAAAAGCTGTTTTCATTCCATCATACTTCCTTTGTTACAACATTTTACAACAAGGGTACAAGTTTTTACAGAAAATAAAACTGCCTAAGAATGTACAATGTGCTACAACTACTAGTAAAAAAAGGCAAATAAAGCAAGAACATCTGCATCATTGCTCTCAAGTGCAAGAATAAGAGGCCCTCTTCGTCATCTTCGGCTGAGAAGTCCCTGCACCATCTCCACTAGCACCACCATCTGAATCGGAGCTGCTGTCCTCGGAACCCTCCTCGGCATCACCTCCGCCCTCAGAACCAGACTCAGAGTCATCCTCTTTGCCTGCAGATGTCTCTGACTGAGGATGCGCAGACTCCTCCTCCTCGCTGGACTCCTCGTCATCTATGACAGGTGCTCTGCGCCTGCCTCGTCTGCGAGACGAGTCCCCTCTCCCAGCCCCTCGATAAGGCCTAGATGGCCCGGCCTGTGGCCCAGTCTGTAGTGGTGGCATCTGAAAAGGACAATTTGAGTACATTAGCCAACATGTATATCAGATGCAGAGACAAGAATGCTACATAGAGTGGGTGTATACAGATACAATGTATGAATGTGGTGTGTATCAGATGTGCTCTACGCATAAAATCAAGCAATGCAGTGAAATGGGTAAATACAGCATGTCATCAGAAGTATGATAAATGCAAGAAAATTGAAAAGCACCGAGTCACCAGCAATGAATAGCTGTGTCTCCCTCTGCAAAACCATGCCATCGAGCGAGGCCATCACTCCGAGCATCCTATCCATGTACTCCATGGGGGGGCTGCAGATGCAAGTGCAAGTTATCAATGAATGAATAAATGTCTAAATATCTAAGTGATAAATCAAAACTGTAAAGCATACCGGTGGCGAGTCAGGGTCTCTGACGTATCAGTGATCAGGCACTGGGGGCTCCAATGGAATCGGGTAAGGTGACCCGTATCGCCATCCAGTCAACTCGGTCGGAAGATCTGGCCACCCGGCATGAGGGTAAGTCGGAGGAATCGGAGGAACCAGTCCAGCCCCACCTCACGATGTGCCGGCCCTGCTGGTCGAAGGAGCATCTGTAGCCCAGACTCGACTCGATGATGGCATGCCAGCAGACCTCCTCCTGGGAGTGTGGACACCTGTCAATGGGGGCATCAAGTATGTATGATGGTAGGTCGCGTACTCCCCCTCCTCCAAATGTAGAACTGCATCAATGCCCAGCATAGCCAAATCAACCCCTTGGGGAGTGAGTCCCTCAGTAGACCGCATGTCATCCGGAGGTGCTGCGGGGACACTCTGCTTGGGGTAGCCCATCGTCTGGCACATGAAGCGGTCCCCCAGAAACCAGGCCCTGCCAACCGACCCCTCAAATAGGATCTTGTACCGAGAAGCGCCCCATGCCCTAGGAAACTGAAATCGGGTATCTCCACCCAAGGGCGCCCAAGGCTGCCATGTGATCTGCGGATAACCAATGCATAAGCCGATTAGAAATCATAAATGTGCAAGATGAATCAAAGATGAAAACATGGAGAATTGAAAGTTCTGAATTACCTCGGTCGTCCGCACTGTATCGAAGAACTGCCGCAGGTAGGGCAGAGTCTCCCGAGCTCTCGGTTGGTACGGGCCCTCAAATACAAGCGAGTAAGGGATCACAAGAGGCGCCTCCACCTCGAGCTCTGGGGCTAGCGTCGGAAAGTACGCAAAAACCCATAGCTATAGAAAACAAGGCAATAGCCATCAGAATACAAAATGCTGAGTGCAGAATGTGAATACAGAATGCTGAGAGCGGAGTGTAAAGTACAGAACGTAAAGTGTACAGTGTGTGCAGCGTACAGATAATGAAAAGCAGAAATGTAAATCAAGAGGGCAGAAAGTACCTCCCAGGCTCTCCAATAGCCGCCGACTATTATTCCTCCCGCGCGGAGGTCGCACTCATGTAACAATAAAGGTAGCAAGGCCGGTGCCACCCCAGTCATACTGACTGACCTGTGATAGGTCTACTAGAGCACTGAGCAAATATAGCCCAACTGTGTTCCCCCTGTCAGAGAACAAAGTAGTCCCGAGGAGGAACATCAAAAACCCTCGTGCATACTGCTCTGTCCCCTCGAGAGTCCCGGGCGTAGTCCTCCTATAATGTGCGGAAAACTAAGTATACCTGACTCTGCCCGAAGATCTGTCAATCGGTGGGCGAGCTCCCAACAGATAGATCCAGGCGGCCTCCTACTCGCCCATATCCTCGTCATAGGGGACCGGTTGGCCGGCCACGTCAAGACCAGTCAGCAGGGCAAAGTCAAACGGGCTCATCGTCATATCCCCGACAGCTAAAAAGTGGAAAGAGTTGGTGGTGTCCCACCATCTCTCCACGAGTGCCCCCATCAGCGTCCTGCTCACAGGGTAGCGAGATATCCCCGCGCAGAAGGGTCTGAACCCTGCCTCATCAACCAGATCACGAACGGCCTCTGGGAGCTCTGCGTACCACTCCCTGGCGATGATCGAGCCATAGCCTCGTGTAACACGGGAAGATACCTGCATTCAGAATGAACACATGTATTCAGTTTCAAAATGAAAGTATGAACTGTGTGCAAACCAAATTAGATACAATGTTGTGGACTGCGTGTTCAGTATGAGTTGAGTGCAAATGCAATGAATGAGCTGCGTGTTCATTAGTAAAGTATATGAGCTATGTGTTCAAAATTGAAGTGAATGAGCTGCGTGTTTATCAGTAAAGTATATGAGCTGTGTGTTCAGAATTGAAGTGAATGAGCTGCGTGTTCATCAGTAAAGCATATGAGCTATGTGTTCAGAATTGAAGTATGTGAGCTGCGTGTTCAACATAAAGTATATGAGCTGTGTGTTTAGAATTGAAGTGTGTGGGCTGCGTGTTCAGATTTCAGAAAAATGTGGGCTGTGTGTTCACCTTAAAAGTTTGGGCTGCGTGTTCAAATTTCCGAAAACCGTGGGCTGTGTGTTCACCATCAAAAGTTTGGGCTGCGTGTTCAACTTTCAAAACCGTGGGCTGTGTGTTCACCTCAAAAGTTTGGGCTGCGTGTTTAACTTTCAAAAACTGTAGGCTGTGTGTTCACCTTAAAAGTTTGGGCTGCGTGTTCAGATTTCAGAAAACCGTGGGCTGTGTGTTCACTTCAAAAGTTTGGGTTGCGTCTTCAACTTTCAAAACCGTGGGCTGTGTGTTCACCTCAAAAGTTTGGGCTGCGTGTTCAACTTTCAAAACCGTAGGCTGTGTGTTCACCATCAAAAGTTTGAGCTGCGTGTTCAGATTTCAAAACAGTGGACCATGTGTGTGTTCACCATCAAAACTGTGGGTTGTGTGTTCACCATCAAAAGTTTGGGCTGCGTGTTCAACTTTCAAAAACTGTGGGCTGTGTGTTCATAATCAAGAGTTTGGGCTGCGTGTTCAACTTCCAAAAACTGTGGGCTGCGTGTTCACGATAAAAAGTACGAGCTGCGTGTTCAAAAATTCGAGTGATTGAGTTGTGTGTTCAAAATACAAACAGAATGCCATGTTATAGACTAAGTGTTCAGAACAAGCTGTGTGCCAACTCAACGGAACTCTGTGTTGTGAGATATGTGCTAAAATAAGCAGAAGTATGGTGCGCAACTGTGTTCAGAACGAGCGGACAAGCATACATAGCGAAAGCATTAAATGCGCAAGAAATGCAAAATACATTGCAGAAAATGTAAAAATAAAGTACGTAACTCTCATGCCTGGTGAGAGAGGTGGGACTCTGGCTCCCGTAACAGCAGGTCTGCGGGCGCCCGGCGATCAAAGTCGGTGAAATGATAGAAAACACTCGGGGAAAGGATGTGCTCCGAAGGGTCGTACCTCTCGGGATAAAAGGGACGGATCCTTGGAGGCAAGGACATAATGTCTGGCTCACCCTCAGCGCCTGGAGGACCTCCGCCATGAGGAAGATGACCCCCCATTTCGAGAAATCTGCAAAAAGGAGCAAAAATGAGCAAAATGAGCCAAAATTGGAAAAAGTCAATAAAAGTCAACTCTCGGGAAATGAAAAAGTCAACAAAAGTCAACTCTCGAGAAAATGTTCCAAATGCCGAGACAAACTTACCTCAAGTGGTGAAAATGGAGAAAAAAGCTCTGAAATCAAATTTTAATCGGTCCAAAGTGAAGAAAACTGAAAGATTTCGCGAAACAACTTTGCGTGGGGCGTTGGAAAACGCGTATAAAGAGCAGATCTAAGAGAGAAAATGGTCTCGGAAGGGAGGAGAGCTGATTTCGGATCTGAAGGTGTGAGCAAAAGTGCTTTAGCCAAGTGTATTTAAAGAAACAATTGCAAAAGGACAAAACTACCCCTGTTTTTGGCAAGGTGGTCGGCCGACCACCTTTTCTGGTAGGCCGACCACCCCCTTGCACCAAACCTGGTCGGTGGCTCTCTAGGGTGGTCGATGGCCCTCCTGTGTGGTCTCCAATGCCTCTTTGTTCTCCCTGCAAATTTTGGTGGTGATCGGAGTCCCCGGCTCTCGAGAAAGTACAAGGAAAGTGCACTTTTTGGCGCGAAATCTTTTCGCGGGAACTTCAAATCCAACCTTCGACGTATGGCTCGTCGTTACTTGCCAAGAGCAAGGTGTATCCTTTTTGAGTACGTTGCGCCCCCTCCGAGAGGTAAACCGGAGGTCAC
This sequence comes from Camellia japonica, assembly GCA_030407325.1. Lineage (NCBI taxonomy): Eukaryota > Viridiplantae > Streptophyta > Magnoliopsida > Ericales > Theaceae > Camellia > Camellia japonica. Next base: position 164,658,460 of record JAPPVO010000032.1, read on the forward strand.
ATTTGAGTTGCCCTCATCGAGGCTTACATTTCTTTGCTCGATGTTTTGTTTCAAATACGCTTTTGAAGTTGCATTCATCCTGCATTATTATGCACGTCACTGGCATCATTATGCGCATCACTTGCATTGTCACGCACGTTTCATTGGTACTGTCATGCCCTCCATGCTTAACTTGCGTCGCCACGCGCGTTTCTCTCATATTGCGATGCACTTTTTGTCGCTGACACCATGTTTGTCTGCGTTCGATATAGCATTGAACATATGTTGCTAACTATGTTGTGCTTGTTAAGTTTCTCTCTTTTGCAGGCACGATATTGTATGTACGGTTCATTTGAAGCTGGAGCGACCAGACGAGCCGCACAGGTATTGTATCTTCTCCGTGTGAGACGTAGCGAGAATTATAATTCTCTTACATCCTTACTGCATGAAATGTAGTTTCACTTTGCATTCTTGCTTAAAATTGTTGCATTTATTGTGAATATTTACTTCATTACAGCTTGCTGCTTTGCATGGTCATGAGTTATGTTCGGCTTTGTGCATATCGTTTTGCATTTTGCCCCCTACCTGCAGGCACACCTGCGGGCACCTCTCTTCGTTTATCTCGCCTGTTTGTCTAAGTCTTCGGCCTTGTCAAAAATGGGTCGTCTCTGGGCTTTAACATTCACTCCCATCGCGTATGACTTCTGAGTTCTGTCAAAGAGGGGCAACTATAGACACCCTATTTTTGACTGACCTTAAGACTCAGACTGTGACGCCCCGATTCTACACCATTGGTTGCAGTCAAGGGAGAGTCACTAATGAATCCTATGGTCAATAACCAAGTGAGATCCCAGATCGCCAGAGGAGTCAAAATAGCCTCCCTTCTAAGTCCAACTTTCTTAGGCAGCACACTACCCTTTTGACAGATCTTAAGAGGTATTGACACAAGGTCTCATAAGCAACGATAAGGTTCATACATGGATTATAAATACATAACAACCACAATTATACTTAATTCAAAAGATTGTTCCATTACATTACATCCCAAAAGAAGGTTTAAAACTTCACATGAGTTCTTACAAAATAACAAAAGGAAATTTCTAGCTTTCCTAAGATAGCCAAAAGTCTTCGAAGGTTTCGGGTTCGTCGTCTCCAGCTATAAATTCCGCTTCGTCATCTGACATGATACGCCGTGAGCTTTGAATGCTCAGTAAACACACACACACCCTACCCCTTTTTTCCAGTCCAATACACAATCACAATTATAGCATCAAGTAGTAAAGCATGTTACTCAAATAAATGGATAAATAAATAAATGAATAAATAAATGGTTAAGTTAGATGTCAGTAATGTAGAAATCCCCCAAAGAGATTTCGTCCTCCCAACCACAAGAATCGGACGCGGATTATTCAGTATGCCCCCTCTTTTGCTGCTTCGTTGCAGAACTAACCTCGGATGCCTACCAACGGTTATATACCGCGTAGCGCCAACCGCAGGGCCTCAAAAGAGACGGTAAAATAGGGCCTTGCCCGAATCCCTCCTCACACCAAACCACCTAGGGTCCGAATACAACCGCTCCGTTCAAGGGTTCTGAAAACCACTTGCGTAAGACTTTAACTTCAAAATAGGGAACGCATCCCAACAAACCATATATCACATATTCTCATCTTTTCATTATTCAAGTGCTCGAAAACCCAATACCCTCCCCCATTAGGTTTCCCGTTGAATTAAATGTCTTAAATCAAGGTTAGTCCAACTTATAAGACAATGACATCCATATAAGCATGCATTCTTAAGATGACAAAAAATAACATAATCACAACACATATATATCATGCCAAGATATGATCATAAGCTAATAAGCAATCTCATGAACTCAAGGGTATGAAACATCCACACATAACAAAATTTCCAGATTTAATATCACATAAAAATTTAAAATGAAAGGGCTATTTTAGATCCTTCACCGGACTTGGCCTTCCTATGATTCGTGGAGGATTTAATCTAGCTTCTAGAACATCTTTTGTAAATGGGATCGCTTTTCCAGATATTGAGTTATTTAGAAAATATTTCAGCGCTGTCCAGGTTCTGTCCAGATCCGTCAACCGTTACGAAAAATTGATTTTCTTGCAACCGCTTAATGTTTTTCGATGAAACCAATTTTAGTTGAAAGCCAACACTTTAAGGAAGATTTTGACATAAAATAGATCCAGAATAATTTTGTACATTTTTCTAGAATTTCTGGAAGTGGGCTGCAAAAATAGATTCTGGGGTATTTTGCCCAAAACAAGAAGATTTATGAAAAGGGGATTCCACCAAAGGAAAGTTTTATTTCTTTTGTGGAGAAAATATGCTAACTATCATATATTTAACTTAGAAAATTTGTTTGAAGGAGTGTGTAACAGCACCCGCGTGGGGGCCTTGATGCTACTACAGTTCGGACTCCCCTTTTTTGTTTGTGGTTCTAAATCTTGAACCAAAGAGTCCAAATCTGGCAAATCGTTTTGAAGAAAAACAGATTTTTTGAAAAGTAGTGCCAAACATGGACTGCTTTGCCAGATTACAGAGTCGCCACCTAAATATTTTTTTTTTAAAATGGGAAATTTAGGAAACCCTGACTCGGTGCCGAAGGCCACGTGTCCGTCATGACCAAAGTAGTCTTGGCTCGGGAGCTTGGGTACGATCGGGGAAGGTCAGCTATGAGCACCCCCTTTCGCCCGGTTCGAAGACCGGCCTCTACTAACCGTGATATCCGATTTTGAAAACATTACATGCTCTTATTCCAATTATTAGACTAGAATTACTATGTTATGCGCACAGCAAACAAGTATAGACTAGATTGCCTAATTTGGAAATCAATATTGCATATCCGTTCGTTTTGAAAATGCTTCGGAATTTGCTACTCGCAAGTAGGCTAAAATACGGATTTCAATGAGTTTTCCAACTCAAGCAACCCAACCTCCACCCACAGGCATTCAAACAGTTTATCTCACATAAGCACTTAGCCGCATGGTAAGCATACTGTCATGGCAACATTCACACGCATGTGGTATGCTAAAGCATAAAATACTTACATCGTACTCCGTGCCAAAACAAGAAACTAGTTAGCAGACATGCATGTCCCTATGTCGTGTTAAGTGGCTAATGCAACACAGGCAAGGATGCAATTTAGAGTAGGCTCGGCTAACCCTAAAATGGCACGTGAAATGCAATCATTTGATGCACGTATTCAAGTTGGAATTTAGAATACAATGCAGTTTGTATGATGTACCGAGCCCGGTGCATGTTTAGACAAATGCATGGATGCACGCGTGCATTGCATAAGGTATGCTAAAATAGACGTGCCCTAATCTACCATCATAAGCAGGTAAATAAAAGGGAAGAAAGAAGTGGGGGTTGGAAGACATACAAACCACTCACCCACACTTATTACAAATTTGCCCCCACTCGGAGGGACCAAAATAATAATACAGATTAATTAACTACGCAAACTAATTAAAATAATACAGTCCAACTAAATTAATCAAATAAATTAATTAATCTAATTAAAGCAGTAAACCGCCTCGAGATGAGGGCCGGATGCAACGCATGCTCGGGACTGGCTCGGAATTGCACTGCCATGCTTAGATTGCCTCTGTTTTCCCTGCTTTGCATCTCAGAAGACTGCCAAAGTCTCAGGAGTGCCTCCCAGGACACTGAGGGACATCATCGGCTGAGTAGGACTTCCACCGGCATCAGCATGAGGTCACCGGCACAAAATTCATCCATCGGCCATCAATAGACTGCCGGTCGGCACTAAATACTGCCGGCCGGCACTGAATGTCTGCAGAACCTGCAACTCACAGCAGCAGAGGGCAAAAACTTGCATGGCAATGTAATTCCAACAATGTGTGCACCAATCATGCCCCTTATCATATTTGTAACTCAAAGGGACATGTGCCTCGATTCTCGGGCCACCAATCACGCATTTCCATGCATGATGGCCCAAAGAACCAAATGTGCAACTTCTATTTCAAATGCATGCAACCAAACAAACACACAAGGGTGCTAAGCCTCTATCATGACTTGGTCAAGAGGTAGAGCATGCATGTTTATGTGATGCAATCCTAGACATGTCAACTAGTATGCAATCATGTCAATGCAAAGGAGCATACAAGCTAACAAACATACAAGGCATGAAACACCAATGTCAACCATCAAGTATGCAAGGTGTAATGTGGGTGTCCAAGCATGCAAACAAGCATGTGACTTCATTCAATCATGTTAGTCCTAACATGCATTTACTTACCAATACATTACAACACTCAAGGAGCATATGCAAGCAACAAGAGGATGGACTTGCACATAGGTTAGGCAGCTCTAAATAGCCTAAAATCAGTGGCCAAATGCCATAGAAGTGAAGGCTAAGATATATGCAATACATGCACACATGCAAGCATACATAATCCAACACTTAGGCATAAACAAGCAACTCTTAAGAACACTTAAAAGAGGCTAACATGGACATATTAACATGCATATATAAGCTTTAAAATCATGTTGGACATGGTGCCAAACCAAGCAACAAAATAGACTAAGCATGCAACAAATGGTCCAAGCATCCAAGGCAAGCCAAAGGAGACCTAAACCATGGCTAAGCCAACCAAGCCTCACAAGGCCAAGAAGGCTTAAAACAGGTCTAAGGCAGCCCTAGACCATACAAAAGGGACCTCCTAGATGGCATCTAAGTGGCTCTAGAGCAAGGCACACACAATGACCAAATCATTAGGCATACAACATATGCTTTCAAAACTTCAAAGAGGCATGCAAGGCAATCATTCAAGCATGTCTAAGGGACTGAAATAGCATGCTAAATGGTTCCAAACCATTGAAAATAATGCAAGCAAGGCATGCTATACTTTCATGCTCTTAAGGCCAACAAGCCAAATGCAAAGAGGCTATGTGATGCAAGCTAAGATCGACCAAAGTAACCATGGACAGACCTTATTCATGGAAAAATAAGCATACAAGCTTCATGAATCTAAGCCTAAAACATGTTAGAATAGAGGCACACAACCTAATGCATATTAAAGGACTAAAGAGGCATTACAAAACATCTATGCAAAACATGCAAGGAGTAATAAAACCAACATGATACAAAGTTATAATATGGCAATATGAGCACAAAATACAGCCATGGCATAACCAACAAACAACCAAACATGGGGCTCCCTCAAGAGGCAAAATAGGTCCTTTTTAAGGACAACAAGGAGAGGGGGTGACCCTCTCCTTCTTGGGACTTCAAGGCATCATCTTCACCACTGAAATCCCTCAAGATTTCAGTGGTGAAGAGACCCCAACACCAAAATCCCGAGCTCTCACAAAATAGCACAAAATGAGGCCTTTTCAAGGCCTAAGGGTGGTCAAACCTCCCCAAAGCACAAACACTCTTAACCAACAATAAGAGGACTAAAAAACGAACTTTTTTGTATTAAATGGTAAGCACAAAAACAGTTCTAATCTATGCAAAAATGGAGTGCAAAAATGGGGTAAAAGGGGTAGTTTCTTACCCTTGAAGACCACCTTCACAAAGGTTGATGTTGTTGCTTCCTTAAGCTCAAATCCAACCAAAAACTTCAAGAACCAGCCCTTAGAACCTCAGCAACCGAAGGAAGGTGAAACACTAGGTGCTTGTGTGCAATAATATGGATTAAAAGCACCTAGTGTATAAACAAAAGAGAAAAATAGAGATAGGATACATATACAAGTTCTAACCTAGAACCAGAGCTTCTTCTCTGTCTTTTCTCTCTAAAAATGTCTAATTTTTCTAACCCTTGAGCCAAGAGAAGAGAGCCCTCTCTTATAGGCAACAAAGCTTACAAGCTAAGCAAAACGAAAGGCTCATCCCTCCATACACGTGTATGGAGGGGAAACAAATGCTATACAGCTGCTTCAAAATATCTCAAAAAGTAACTGAACAGTAGTTGGCAGGGCAAAATTGTCATTTTGACAAAATTGACTGCCGACCGGCACAAAAGAGTGCCGACCGGCACAATATAGTGCCGATGGCAACACCAACCAGCTGGTGGCCTCTAGCCATTGCCGGTGGTGTGTGGGGATGCCTCACAAGGCATTCCCTGCCCCTTCAAGGCAAAACACAAGTGTTTGGTGCAAAACCAGACACAAAACGGTCAAGTTCGGAGGTCCTGAGGCAAGGCGCGCAGCCGAGAACTCCGGGAACTCCAAACGAACACGAACATGGATAATCACCGAGTGTTCAAGCGGTGACATCCAGGTCTTGAGGACGGTCAAAAATGGGGTGTCTACAGTTGCCCCTCTTTGACAGAACTCGGAAGTCATAACAATGACGGGAGTGAATGTCAAAGCCCAGAGACGACCCATTTTTGACAAGGCCGAAGACTTGGACAAACATACAAAGCGCAAACAAGATATGCGCCCGAAGGCAGGGGCAAAATGTAACTGAAAATGCAAAAGGCCGAGCATAACTTATGATCATGCAAAGGAAGCTGTAACGAAGCACGCATGCGACAGTTATAAGCTAGCAAGCACCAAACTACACTATAATGCAGAAAGGATGTAAGAGAATTATGCAATTCTCCGTGCGTCTCACTCGGAGGATACAATACCTGTGCGGCTCGTCCGGTTGCACCGGCCTCAAATGAGCCGTACATACAATATCGTGCCTGCAAAGAAAGCAAACTTAACAGGTACAATTTTTAGCAATATGCATGACAATGCGAAATGAATGCAAGATGATATGCAATATATACAAAATGATGTATGAACAATGCAAATGATAATGCAATGCAATTGAAACTATGCAAACTACATGCAAAGCAATTGAATCATGATTCAATCGTGAGCGATTCGAAACCACACAAATGTCAAATAGGTTGATGGAAGTAACAAGTTCGTCTACCATAGAAAAGGTGCCGCAACCTCAAACCAACATACCAGCGTGGAGTAGACGCGATACACATGCAGAACTATGAGTAATGTAGACAGACACAAGGACAAGTATTGGGTGGATTGACATAAGTGGGGTGACGACCCGCCGAGGAAAGAACAATGATCCTAATGCAGGATGCAATAATTACACTACAATGTAATATGCGATTATGGCGCGCGGGCCAAACCGTATCTCGCTTAGGAAAGGCATGCACACATACAAACCATGTCTAACACAGAAAAGGTGCCGCAACCTCAAACCAACATACCAGCGTGGAGTAGGCGCGATGCACATGCAGAACTGTGCTTTGACGTGAAAAGTATGGACACATACCAGACCAAGCTCAACAAGGAAAGGTGCAAGCCATAAATGGAAGGGGATGCAGTGGATGCATGCAAAAGAAATGGATACAATGGATATGGCACGCAGGCCAAACCAAGTTTTGCCTAGGAAGGGCATGTACACGTACAAGCCATGTCTAGCACAGAAAAGGTGCCGTTACCCTCAAACCAACATACCAACGTGGAATAGGCGCGTACACATGCAGAACTGTGTTTTGACGTGAAAAGTATGAGCACATACCAGACCAAGCTCAACAAGGAAAGGCGCAAGCCATGGATGGAGGATGATGCAGTGGATGCATGCAACTACAATGCAATGGAAATGGATTTTTACAGAAAATGCATGACATATGCACTATACTACAATGATGATGCATGACATATGCAGGTTTTTTGAAATGCATGACATATGCATGTTTTTTTTTTTTTTGAAATGCATGACATATGCAATATTTAGAATGATGCATGACATATGCAGTATTTACAATGATGCATGACCTATGCAGTATTTACAATGATGCATGACCTATGCATGTGTTTTTGTTTTTGGATTTTTTTGAAATGCATGACATGTGCAGTATTTACAACTGATGCATGACAATGCACTATGATGCAACGACTATGATTGCAGTTTTCCCTATCTTACCAACAGGGCGATATACTAGGTTGGTTCAGTATCCAGAATTGAGGCGTAAACATGCCGCCTCAACCTATGGGGCTTCCATACAGATTTCAAGCCGAGGGTACACCCCCTGGGTATTTAAACCAGAATTTAGTCTCGGAAATCCCGAACCTTTGTGTTCTAGGCATAAGCCGTTCAAACTCTAGTTTTCACCGTCCCAGTTGGTCTTCTAGGAACTCACCGCAAAAACAGGCAGGTGGCTTTACCAGACCACCGAAAGTCGTTCGGGCACGACAAACACCGAAGGAATTGCACCTTCAGAGGATTTAAGGTCTCCTAGACCGCATGCAAAATGTATGCATGACAATGCATTTTTTTTTTTTGCTTTTGAAGTGCAAATGATGCATGATGTTAGGAAAGATTCAAGACAATGCAAATGTATTTTTGTTTTGAAATGCATATGATGCATGATGTTGGAAAGGATGCATGTTTTTTTTGAAATGCGCGCCAACACGCGGCTTTTGAAATGCATGACAATGCATGAATTGGTGTGCATGACAGCGCGTGACGGGAATCATGCATGATAATGCAGATGCCGAAGGTTTCGCACCTTCCAAGGATTTAAGGTTTCCTAGACCGCGCGTGTTTAAGGTCTCGCCAGACCGGGGCGAAAAACAATGAGGTGCGCAAAATAGCGCGATGAAATGCATGCCAAATGCAATGAGGTGCACCTTAATGCACCGAAGGTCTTGCACCTCCCGAGGATTTAAGGTCTCCTAGACCGCGCGTGTTTAAGGTCTCGCCAGACCCGGGGCGAAAAACAATGAGGTGCGCAAAATAGCGCGATGAAATGCATGCCAAATGCAATGAGGTGCGCCTTAATGCACCGAAGGTCTTGCACCTCCCGAGGATTTAAGGTCTCCTAGACCGCGCGTGTTTAAGGTCTTGCAGACCGGGGCGAAAAACAATGAGGTGCGCAAAATAGCGCGAAATGCAAAATGAAATGCAAATGAGTGCAAGATGAGCACGATACCTCATGGATGCAAAATGCAAAACGAAATGCAAATGAAATGCAAAGTGAGGCACGCATACCTCAAGATGCAAAATGAAATGAACATGAGGCACGCATACCTCATGAATGCAAACTGAAATGGACATGAGGCACGCATACCTCATTAGACGGAAAATGAAATGCAAAACGACGCGTACCTCGGATGCAATGAAATGCAAAATGAGGCACGCATACCTCATTGAGTGGAAAATGAAATGCAAACGAGGCACGCGTACCTCGAGATGCAATGAAATGCAAAATGAGGCACGCATACCTCATTGAATGGAAAATGAAATGCAAAACGAGGCACGCGTACCTCGAGATGCAATGAAATGCAAAATGAGGCACGCATACCTCATTGAATGGAAAATGAAATGCAAAACGAGGCACGCGTACCTCGAGATGCAATGAAATGCAAAATGAGGCACGCATACCTCATTGAATGGAAAATGAAATGCAAAACGAGGCACGCTACCTCGAGATGCAATGAAATGCAAATGAGGCACGCATACCTCATTGAATGGAAAATGAAATGCAAAACGAGGCACGCGTACCTCGAGATGCAATGAAATGCAAAATGAGGCACGCATACCTCATTGAATGGAAAATGAAATGCAAGTATGACACGCATGCCACATGAAAATGCAAAACGGTGCAAGTCGCAAGGGACGTGCAAGACGGCGCGATGCGACGCACCGGACAATGTGATGGATGCGTGCAACGCACACGGGGCAACTTTTGAATCTTGTAAAAGACAAAAGATACAAAAGGATACAATCTTTGCTTGAATCTGAGTGCCACGCACAGAAGACGCGGTCCGAGGTCAAAACGGGGGCCGATTGAGCATCGGGGATTCACTTTCTTGCACTTTCTTGAGCTATGAAGACCAGAAACTACCCACATGGCCTAAACAAGGCTGTGGGAACATCACCGGCTGGAGAGGTGGCCACCGGCTGGCCACCGGCTACAGAATTACTCCACCAGCACAATATTGTGCCGACCGGCACAAATAGTGCCGACCGGCCAAAAGTTGCTGATCGGGGACAGTTTCGACTTTTTGCAATGGGTCTTTTAAAATAGGGTTCCCAACCCTATTTTCTCACTTCTCCACCGCCGAAAATCAACTCCCTCTCTCTCTAGAGCCTTTTTCTCTCCTCATTTCGCCATTTCTTTGTGTTTTCGCGCCATTTTCGTCGTTCGCTTCGCGAAGTTCATCGCGTTTCGCACATTTTCAACCGAACAAATCTTTGTTTCGGTGCCTCTTTTGCTATTTCCACTTTTTCGGGACTTGTTCCCCTCGGTTTCCTCTTCATTTCCGTGCCTTTTCATCTTCCGGCCTTCCCGGCCATTTTCGGCCCGCTCGGGGTTGACTTTTTCGGTTGGCTTTCCGCATTCCGGATTTTCCGGCCATTTTCTCACTACCATTACCATGGCTGACGACATTCCACACGTCGGGACTCCCCCGGATCATGAGATGGATCCCGGGGTCGAGCTTCTCCCGTTGAGCGAGCGTCCTTTCGACCCGGTAACATACCGCCCAGCGATTCATGTGCTACCACCGGATGGACTCCGCCATTTTCGCAGCTTTGACCGAGCACTGGACCCGGAGCTCCTCCTACGCGAGCCGACCTCTCACCTATCCTTTGGCACTTCCGAGGTAACACTCTTCCCTGTTTTACTTTCTGCAATGTAGAACTGTTAACTGTCAAAGTTGTTTTCGTTCTTTAACTGCTTGATTCTGATACACTGTTCACTGTAGTCGATCGCAATCATGCTTACAATTGATATCTGTTTAAGACGGACACATGCACACGCACTGCACTAGCCTCAATCACCCAAACACACGGCACACACCGCATTTCACTACAAACTCACCAACACCCAGCATCTGCTTGAATCTGAAAATATGCACGCATGCCATATCTATCTTGAACCACTCAAACATACTGACGCATCACACGTTGTAGTTCACTGTAAGCACACCGACACCCGGTATCTGCTTGAATCTGAAAAACTTGCACACATGCTAGATTGGCACTGAACCACTGTTTCTTCAAAATTGTACATTTCATATTGCTTTGCTGCTATTTGTTTGAAAACAGGGAGATTCCCATACCATCCGCGGGTATGGGAACGTCGCGGCTCGAGATTGGTACGCGGAGCTTCCCGAGGCGGTTCGACGTATCGTGGACCAGGCCGGCTTCGGCGCTTTCTGCAGGGGTCTGACCCGGCTTACTGCTTGCAGGCCTCTTCTAGCTGCCCTGGCAGAGAGGTGGTGGGACACCACCGATTCATTCCACCTATCCGTGGCGGGAGACATGACGATGACTCCCTACGACTTCTCGATGCTCACAGGCATCGGGGTGGGGGGTGATCCGATCCCCTTCGACATCGATATGGATGAGTGGACCGCCGCTCAGATCTATTTGCTTGGCGAGGCGCCACCTCTTGCGCGTCCAGGTTTCGTCCGCTACTCCTGGTTCGAGGTGCAGTTCAGGGTCCAGCCTGCCCTCGTTGATGCAGCCCCGATGACTCAGGAGGCCGTGGATAGATACGCACGCGGCTTCCTCATGTTCCTGTTTGGGACGACGATTTTCGCCGATCGGGCGAACACAGTGCCTCTCTGCCTTCTCAGCGCACTGGTGGATGTCAGAGATATCTTGCGTTTCGATTGGGGTGGTGCGGCTCTGGCCACCCTCTACGGCTATATGAGCTCAGTCTCCCGCGGCAGCGGACAGTTGCTCGGGGGTTACTGGCGTGCTTGGGAGGTACATTTCCTTTTCCGTTTTACATTTCTGCTTTACATTTTCTGTACTCTGCACACTGCACACACTGTAGTCTGTTTCACACGGACTGTATACTGTACACACGGCACACGCATACTCTGCTTTACACTGACTGTACACTACTCACACTGTACACTCCGCACAATACACTACACAACACACGGCTCTGTTATTTCTGCTTTATTCTGTATTCTGCTTGATCCGATAGTCATACTGACATCTGTCTTGCAGTTGTGGGTCTATGCCTACTTTCCCAGGCTGGAGCCAGTGCCGGAGACGGAGACTCCTCTAGTCATCCCCTTCTCACGCCGCTATGACGGGAGGTGCACACGACGGCCGCGGGAGACGTTCAGCTTCTTCCGCCGCTACTTCGACACCATCACTCCCGCAGAGGTATGTTTTACTTGCAGTTCATTTAAGCTTCGCTTTTCCACTGTATATTTGCAATACCAGTAGGTAACAAACTGTATTTCAATTTCAGATCACCTGGCAGCCGTGGGCTCCTTTGCCAGCGATGATGTGAGATCGGTTTGCCGGCACCGTCGAGACCTCGCGTTACCGGATTCTGCCGGAGGGCCCGGTCTGTCGGGCTTGGTACCTGGGCGAGCGCTTCTTGCGTCAGAATCTAGGCTTACCTGAGCAGATAGTCCCGGTGCACCCTCCTGAGCATATGAGGGGCACCGAGCGTTTCACCGCTGAGCAGATGGCGGACTACACCATCGGCTGGGAGGCGAGTGGCTACAGAGGCGAGGGCGATTACTCGGAGTACGTCCGGACCTTCATCATGCAGCCTCTGAGCGGTGGTCGCCGCTGAGAGAGAGAGAGAGACCTGCGGCGCCAGCGGCCGGAGCAGGAGTAGGAGGAGGAGCGCCGAGGAGGGCTCGAGTCCGCGGCAGGGGCGGAGTTCAGAGAGGACGGGAGGCCAGTTGGCCCGCTCTGCCTACTTCACTGACTTTCCGAGGGTCGGATGGGGCGGCTATCAGATTCCCTTCGCCCCTCCGCCGGCTGATCACGAGTTTGTCGGTGTCCCCGACTTGCCTCCGGTATGTATTACTGCATTTCTGTACAGTCATTTCATTTTAGTTTATTTGATATTCCACAGAATATTGATGCATCTGATTCCCTTGCAGGCGTCTTCTGGATACACCCGGCAGTTACTGGGAGATGAATGCCTCCATGACGGGGATGCTGCAGCGGACCTTCGAGTTCCTAGCCTTTTACGGCCTTCCGGTATGTTCTCTCTGTCATAGCTTCAAACCATACACAAACTGCTTCGCATAATCTGATGCATAACACAACACTGGATACCCAGCCCTCACGGCACTTGATACACTGTATTCATACACTGCATTCTGTACTGATAAATGCTCACGGCACTCACAAACTGTACTCATACACTGCATTCTGCACTGATAAATGCTCACGGCATTCATACTCTGTATTCATACACTGCATTCTGCACTGATAAACTGCTCACGGCATTCATACTCTGTATTCATACACTGCATTCTGCACTGATAAACTGCTCACGGCATTCATACTCTGTACTTTCTGCATTGATAAACTGCTTCATGTATACTGATGCATTTGCCTTTTGTACTTTTCAGCCTCCCTTCCCGATTCCTCCAGTGGGTGGTGGCGCTCCATCTGGACCTCCCATTTCTACTCGGGATGGCAGGATATTCCCCGCACCAGAGGAGGGGCGTACTTACGCCGGGAGCAGCTCGCGGGCTCCAGTTCCAGACGACGAGTCTGAGGAGGAGGCGGAGTCATCCGAGGAGGAGGCCGGGGGAGCTCGGGCTCGGGCTCAGACAGGCATGACACTTTGGTGATGCTCCTGGCTTCTGCCCAGGAAGAGGGCGAGGACAGATCCCCGGCGCGAGAGGCCATTGATGATGCTGATGACCCAGACTTTTGCTGTTTCTTTATTTCTTTTCTTGTACTTCTCTTTTTGGTAGATAGAGTACTTTGTACTGCCGCAGGCAGATTTTTGTTTCCTCAAAACTATGTACTTGAAGAGATGATATATGAAACAAACTTTTTGTCTAAAAAGAGTGTTATATTTGTACATTTGATACTTTGCACTGCATTGCATCATATTACACCTCAAATGTAAATGATATTGATCTGTTGTCTGAAAACTGAGCAATTGCACTGACTGATCGGATAACCAACCAATCAAACAGCAAACCACTCAACAAACCACTGCTCAAACCGAATACACAGCCCACATCCTACTGGGGATTAGGCTACATATGGCCTGCAACACGATTACTCGGTTCATTCTGCACACAGCAAACCCTGAACAAACAGCCCGATCTGACAAGACGGATCACAAAACTGAACCGGTTGAAGTTGAAACACACTCGGATGTCCCAAATTTCCTTTTCTTCCTTGCCTCGCGTGGATGTAGAGAACGGCACAGCACTCTGAGCATAAACGATTTTGTAATGAAGAAAGGTTTACAACCGGGGTATCGAGTCCACGACTGAATACAGCGGGAAAGATTCGGCAAAGGAAATATAAGGCACACGACCTAAACACAACAAGACACGCTCAGAGAAGACTCAAGACAAAAGTTGAGACTGACAAAACAAAAGACACGACGCGCGGAGGTGTTTATGAAAAATAAAAGATTCAGATCCCGAGGAGCCAGTCTTCCGGGCATATTTCCCACCCTTTCTGATTTGTGATTCTCACATCACTCGGCCCTCAGGCTCGGTTTTTTTCACAAAAACCCTTTCCTCACTTTTCTCTCAACTTACACCTCTCTATTCTTTATTCTCTCATTTTTCATCCCTCCCCGGGGCGATTGACAGATGATAGGAAGTCGCGGGTTCACGCCCGATACAGCTAGCTCACGGCTACTTCTTCTGGTAGATAGGGTGCCTTTCTGGCGAGTGCGTTGATAACAATGGGGGGGGACGGAACACCCGACTCGACTGTGCCCCTAGTTCGTCATTTTGACCATTTTTTGTTTTCTAAAACAGTTTTGATCAAAAATGAGAGTTGGATTAACACACTTATTCGATTTTTGATTTGAAAATCATGCAAAGTCTGGCTGTGAGCACTGAAAATTCTCCTTTTTGGGTCCAAACATGGTCCAATTTCGAAAATAAAATAGCTTTCGAGAAAATAAGTCAACCTCAGTGAAAATTTTCAAAAACTATTTTTGCAAACAATCAACGCTCAACGAGCGCGAAACTTACCCTCGAGATGCGCAACCTCGGATCGGAGGCAATGGAAAATTGCCCCTGGCTTAAAGGGGGATAAAGGCAACGGAAAGTTGCCCCTGGTTTGGACGATAACTCAGGGCAACTTATGGCAATGGATGGCAACGGAAAGTTGCCCCTTGTTTGGATGATGTCGCGGCACGTCGTAAGCCAGTCCTTGTTGACGACGATCGGACCCTCGGGCGCGGAGGGGACGAAGACGGTTTGAACTGATATATGGACGCAGTCACCTGGAAGGTGTTTGGTGGTTGGACTTCAAAAGGATGTTAATCACGTAGCTCCGGGTTGCTGGAACCGAGACATTGGATTTGGAGGAGACAAAAGTGATCAAAACCATGACATGGACTGAGACGCTATGGAAGCGTTGGGGGCTGGACTTCAAGATGAAGTTGCCTACGTATCCCAAACATGGGAATCAAGCCTTACGTAGTTCCGGTTAAGGTACACTCGGGTATTTTAACCTTCACTGTTTAGGCTCTAATTTTTGCCAAGGCGCCTGTTGCAGGTTTTCGACCTTGTGAGCTTTGTTTTTCTTCTTTTTTTTTCTTTTCTTTTGCATTTTTTTTATTTCTTTTCTTTCTTTTCTTTTGCTATTCTTTGTATTATTTTTTTCTCTTCTTTTCTTTGTATTTTTGATTTTTTTTCTTTGCTCTAACTTTTGCCTGGGCCGCCCTTCCGGGTTTTCGATCCAGCGAGCCTCTCAAAGGGTAAAAGTGGAGCAAGCCCATGCCAAATGGTTTTGAGTTTGAAGCCTCTCTGTATCCAAGAGAGTGACTGTGTTGTTGATTTGCAGAGGAATCCATCACGGTTGCTTCATGAGCCTTGCCTGGTGGGATCTGATCTCCTTGATCTGGCTTTGGTGCCTCTTGCTCGAGGGCTGCTTCAAAATGGGCCACACAGGCGTTTCATGGCACTGAATGTTTTGAACAGATTCCGGTTTGCAACAGATAAATCGAATCTCGAGGCTGAGAGCGATCCTGGGCTGCACAATCTCAAGAGCGATTCCACACAGGTCTTCGCAAGACTGCGCAAAACATTTTGTTTTTGAAAGTTTTTAAGAAAGCGACAAATCATTCGCGTTGAAGATAGTGTGGGACCAGTCTGGATCGGACCAGGATCCTTCTCAGTACTCACGCCGACAAGCACGATTTCATTCATTAAAAGCTTAGCAGGCCTCTCTTTCTCTCAAAATGATCAAAATTTTACAAAACCCGAGGAATTACTCCCTCTTCGTTTTCATCACCACAGTGTTCGAAAAGGGGTTTTATGAAAAGCTTAGGTCATTACAACGATGTTTAAGGCACAAGAGAGTAGGCGAAATGTACTGTCGTTCCATACACATCTTCTGGCACGGCTGGCTCAAATAGCAATAAGTACGGAACGTGGTAGCCACAGCTCTTTCATTCAGATTTGTTGGTTGTGACTGACTCCTCGGCAGAAACAAACTAAAAAAAAAGCGAAAACAAGTAATTAAAAGACAAAACGGTGTTTGAGGCAACAACCCCGAAATCACCTGGCATACTATACAAGAGGGACTGACTCATTACAACAAGACAGACCCTGTAAGCAAAAAGACTGACTCAATACAGAGAGACAGACCCAAAATAAAACAAAAGACTGACTCGACACCCAAGTCAGGATTTACAAAAACTAGCGTTGGCAAATGCTCAAAAATGCGTGCCAAATGCCACATCCAAAAATGTACCAGACACTACCCGCAGGCGGTTCACCTTCTGATTACATACTCGCAGTATCTGTATCCTCAAAATCCAATAACTGAGTGGTGACGGACTTTGCTGAAGTAGGCGGGAGGATAACCTCGTTGTCAATC
This sequence comes from Camellia japonica, assembly GCA_030407325.1. Classification (NCBI taxonomy): domain Eukaryota; kingdom Viridiplantae; phylum Streptophyta; class Magnoliopsida; order Ericales; family Theaceae; genus Camellia; species Camellia japonica. The sequence continues at coordinate 164,675,252 of JAPPVO010000032.1, forward strand.
AAATCTTGTACCTCATGACGGAGGCGGAAGCAATTATCAGTGGCATGTCCAGTCTGCTGGTGGTACGCACAGTACAGGGAAGCATCATGTGTGGCAGGGAGATTCTTCGGTAGGGGTCGGGGCTCCAAGGGTTTAAGATGCCCCTTTTTGGCCAAAATCAAAAGTGCCCTAGACAAAGGCATGTAGAGAGGGTGGAAGACCATGTGCCCTCGGGGCAGGTACTTCGGGGCCTGAGCACTCTTGCTAGATGCACTAGCGAACGGATCGGCGGGTGCGGCCTTGGATTTTTGATCTTTTCCGGATGCAAGGTTGGGAGCGGGAAGAACTGTCTTGGCATGACGGGGCCTATCCCGATTCTCTGATTGATTGGAACTGCCCTCAGGCGGAGTGGGGAAAGCGTCCTCCACAGCTTTTGACACAACTGCGGATGTCTGTTGCTTGTTCATCCCTCCGGCTTTCAAGGCCTCTACTGCCCACAGCAGTTGTTCGATGGGGTCGGCATCTGTCTTCATCTTGCCTTTATCTCTGGCCTCGGCCTGATCTAGAGTTTGGTTTGCTGCGTCGTTACCATAGCTGGAGGTCATCTCCGGTTGGTTGAGTTCAATCACAATTCGTCCCAGTAGAAGGGGCTCCTGGGGTATGAAGCCTCCGGCATATGGTGCGGCTGGTGGCGAAACAGACATTCCATAGGCGAGATCCGCCACGGATCTTTGAAGATCACCTATCATTCCCATTAGTTCAAATGTAGTAGGCTCGCGAGCCTGATATAGTTGAGGAGTCCAAATTGGATGTGCGGCAGGCGACCTAGGTGGATGCGGCATGTCAACCATAGTTCATCCTGTGGAGTGATTTCTTGACTCAACGCGGCCGTCATGACCACAATCTCTTCTGAGTTCTGCGTCATGTTCAGTCCTGCCTCAGCAAGGAGAAGACACTAGCTGACCCTCTGAATCTCTGAACCTTGAAACGGAAAACAAGCAGTATTTCAGCCCCAAACAGATCAAACACGGATGTAGCCGGACAACTGTACTCTACTACTGATCACTGTTCCCCAGGATTACTGTTCAAAACTGAACTGACAACCGCAGACAACTGATTCTCAACAATACTGATACTAGTGCCCTCAGGCCTGATGCTCAAACTTTGCAAACTGATATATGCGTTCCCCTGCAGAGATACACTCTAAAAAGCACAAAGCAGATAAATGAGAGCCAATACACCCCTATGTTGGGGTAGGGTTTCCCTGTCCTATTTTGTCAGGAGCTAGGGTTTTACTGCACACAGCGGTTTCAAACAACCTATATCAGGTAAGCAACCTGTCCTAGTCTAGGATGGTCACTACGGATTCCGAATATGCACTAGGTCGAATGGTCAAAATTTTTGGGCGGTGGAGCTTGGTTATGTGTGGGGAGAGGGTTTGTGGTAACATTGGGTTTTCAGGAGGCAGGATCGCCCCATTATCAATGAGATCTTGAATCTCATGACGTAACCGAAAGCACTGGTCGGTGTCGTGACCGTGCTGTTGGTGAAAGGCGCAATATTTGGCCGGGTTATGGGTAGGAGGGAGTTTTTCTGGTAATGGCCGCGGCTCCAGGGGCTTCAGATGCCCTTTCTTGATCAAAACCCCCAGAGCTTTGGATAGGGGCATATATAGTGGGGCGAAGGTTCTGGTGTTTCTGGGTGGGTATTTGGTTGTCTGTGGGTTACTTCCGGACGCGCCGGAGAATGGCGCAGCTGCTGTATTTCTTTGAGGGGGATTGGCGGTGACCATGCTTACTTCGGTGGCTCTCGTGGTAGTAGTGCCACTCGGGCCTGCATTGCTACCACGGTTAAAAGTTCGTCGGGGTTGCTCCCGGTCATTATCAATCAAACCTTGTTTTAAGGCATCCTCAATCTGCACCCCCATTTCATGTAGGTCAGAAAAAGTAGGGAATGGGAGAACTATCATCTTTTGCATCAACTTCGGCTGAAGATTGCGCACAATCATCCGAATCTGGTCTTTGTCCGTAGGCCTCAAGGCCATCATCGAAGCCTTGGCCCTCCACCTGGTTACAAACTCTGAAAAACTCTCCTTAGGCTCTTGCCTAGTCGTCTCGAGGTCACGGGTCGTAATCTCAATCTGTGTGTTATATGAATACTGTGCGATGAAGGCCTCAGCCATTTCGTCCCAATTCCTCTTGACGTCATCTTCCAACTTAGCATACCAAATGGCCGCCACACCTGACAGGGTCCGGCCAAACAAAGACAACTTCTGAAGCCTACTGAGGCCCATTGGCCTTAGGACATCTGAAAACAATCTCAAGTGCACCATGGGGTCCCCGGACCCGTCAAACCGATCAATATGAGGCATTTTGAATCTGTCGGGCAGCGTCACAGCTGCATCGGTGTAACCATCTTCAATATCAGGGATAGTCTTGACCCCCTGTGATCTCTTGAACAGCTTTTCAAGCTTGCTCAACTTCAGTGCGGTAGGATCAGTCTCGAACTCAAAGGGAGATTCGGGTGATTAGGTGTAAGATTCTTAGACAGTTGCGGCGGAAGCGGGGGCGGAGCCAGCCCCGTTGGAAGACTCGTGTCCTCTTGAAGGTTTTGAAAGTTTGGCAGGGCATTCTGTGGATTTGGGAGAGTATTCTGGGTGTTCTGGGTATTCTGAGGATTTGGAGGGGCATTCTGGCCAGTAGGTATCTGTTCAGGTAGTGGGGCTCCTGGCGGAGGAGGGACCTGATGCGCCCCTAGTGGAGGAGGGACCTGGTGTGAAGCAGATGCAGCATTCTGCTGTTGTAATCTGGTGATCAGCTCAGACTGTTGGGCCATGACAGCGGCCTGCTGTTTAGAAAATTCCGCCTGGCAGATAGCATCGTCTTGCATTTGCTTCATGCTTTCATTCATTTGGCGCATCATCGCCTCCATAGCTGATATATTCTGTGGTTCCATCTAAACAACTGGTATGTCTTCTGATGCAGTAACCCACGGTTCTGACAGCCTCTGTTCTGATACACTACGTTCCCTGGGCTTTCTCCTCTTTCTTCTAACAATTGGGGGTAGAGAGTGGAACACTGGATGTCCGTCAACGAGATCCTCGGATCGGCTGAGTCGGCGACCTCGTGTCCAAAGTGCTTGGGGGAGATCTACGGGTTCGGAAGCAATTGTGCCACAAACTGCCCTAGCAAAAAAAGATAATAAAACAAACAGGAAATAAATTACCAGAAAAACGGGCAGCATAACAGCTTAAATTGAATACACCACACACAGTCGGGTATACAACAACACACAGTTGGTAAGCGGGCTATACACTGTCCTCAAACACTGGTCAATATCCCTGTATTACTGTCCTCAATACTGAATCCTGATACCCTCAGATACCTGATTTCTCAAATAACTGACTGATGCCCGCAGGCGTGATGCCCGCAGGCCTACTGCTCAAAACTGATGAACTGATGCCCGCAGGACTGATGTCCAAACTCACAAACTGATGCCCGAACACCCCCAGGAGTACCAGACTCAGACTCAGTCGAGCTGGAACCTGATTCCGACTCGCAAGATTCGGTGGAATCAGACTCCGGCTCACTACCTGACCCGGAACTGCTGGATAGAAATCCCTCCTCGTACTGCCAAATGAGAGAGGGTGCGATTGATGCGTCCAAGATAGCTGCTGGTTGGCTCGCAGCCATTTCATTCCCAATCATGGAAACCACGGAGTTATCCCCCAAGCACTCTTGGTCGATCGGAGGATCAGAGAGGAGACATGCCAGTGCTACCCCCATTTCAAAATCTGTGACCTCCGGATCCCCTGCTTTATTCTGCTCAGCCTCAGTTGTTGGGTCTGTCTGCTCTGTGGCAACGTCATCCCCAGATAATTGTAGGTCAAAGAAAATTTCGAACCCCGGGACGTGCTTCTTCTCTGCGTTCCACCATGGCTCTGGAAAACCACAGAATGGAAAATCCTCCCCTTCCCGGACGAAGCGTCCGTTCAGGGTACCTCGGATGGGCCGATGCATCAATTCAAAGGGTTTTCCCATCTGTTTCGCCTTGGCTCTTGCAGCCGTCTCTTTTCCTCTTCTTACCCAGTCTTCCTTGGTGGGCGTATATCCCAGGCCAAAGGTATAGGGGTTGTGCGGCACCTCGGCCAACGTTGCGATACCTTTGCGGCCGCTCTTCCCTAATCCCATCCCGGGGATGTATTGGAGCTTATTCATGAGATACACTGCTTGGGCACTGACGTATATCTCTTCATTTGTAGCCATAATATTCCGTACGACCTGGGCCTCGGCCAAGGTAAAACCCGATATGAACACATCTTCCATGCCATGCTCGATTTCTAGAACAGGCGTGGATACTTCTGGTGGCGGGTGGATTGATGAATTCCCAAAGACGATGGCTACTCCCTTCCCGTAGGGGTATTTCACCATTTGATGCAAAGTAGATGATACTGCCTTTACTTGATGCAGCCACGGCCGTCCTAGGAGCAAGTTTAAGGTTGCAGGGACCTCTAGGACATGGAAATCTATCTCGTGCTGAACTTTAACTGTTCCCATTACTTCTCTACTTGTATTGTCATATGCCCGGATGACCTGGGCTGTTGGTACAAAATCCACGGTTTTCAAGCCAATTGCATATGCCGTCCTCGCTGGGCAGACATTAATGGCGGACCCGGTATCAACAAGCACCACCGGTATCCACTTATTCCTACACTCCACGGAGATGTAGAGGGGTTTATTATGATTCGCGCCCTCGGGCGGAAGTTCTTTGTCGGAAAAGGTCAGCATCGGGTACCCCCCCCCCCGGAAGACCAATCCCACCAGCTGCTCTGGCGTGGTTTCTATTGAAAGCTTTGCTTTGTCCATGGCTGATAAAACAGCCTCTCTATGTACTCGCGAAGCCATGAGCAGCCCCCAAATAGAGATGTCCGCCTGTATCTTTTTCAGCTGTTTGAGTACAGCTTCTTCTTCAAGCTGCTTCTCCTTTTGCTTCTCAGCTTCTCTATCCTTTCCCGAGGCTTCCGGTTGATCTAAGTGTGGGGGTTTGAAATACCGCCCACTCCGTGTCATATGGTCAACCTCTCCGAGGTACCAAGTGTTATCAGGTTGGTTATTCCCCCAATCTTCGTCGGTATGAGCAAGACATAAATCTTCGTCTTCCCACCACATTCCATTAGCAGCCGACAGACACCTGTCCGGCTCTGGTACAGCTGTTCTTGTGCTCGCAGCACTTCTCATCCACATACCTGAGGTATTCTCGGTTCCTATGCACACAGCAGTTTCAACTCCCACAGGGGCCTTTGCTTTCCTGGTTCTCTCGGAATCTTCAAAACTTGCTTGTTCTGGCATGACTGACTGTTCCATCATCTCCGCACTCAAAATGTTCCAATCTCGGGCGAAATTCTCGACACCGGCGCCCCCCGGCGATGTGTTCTGCTCTTCGACCCTCCCGGCCGTTACTGACATTCCCGCCCCTACCGGGCCCTGCTCTGCCTGAAATTCTCCTATCACATCAGGTTGATCGTCCAACCACCCGGTACCTTCTGCTGAATTCTCATAATCAAACCATGCGACTGTCGCATTCTCTGGGTCCTAGTCACTGTAAAACTGAAGTTCGGCAAGGTCCTCCTTCACAGCTGTTACATCATCTGTTCCCTGCCCCAAATTATCTCCGTGAATCACACACAATTCTCCCTCTGTTGGCAATTCTACTCCGGGCCCATCTTGGCCTACTGATGAAATGTAGTCACCCGGATTATATGTTTTCTTGACACAAATTCCAAATCCCGCAGATTCTGGCCCAACAATCCTCTTTTCCTTTGGGATTTCCTCTCTCCTATCCTCGATGGTCACCACCGCTGGTTTTGGTTGGGTTTCGAAGACGTCCATCATGCACAAGGTGGTGCAATCAGGAAGAAATACTTCTGGTTTAGGGAGGTGGGTAGGTGTGATATAGATACTAGGGTCGTAGAACACGTCCCCAATATGGATGAAATTGAGTTTTTTGGGCGGTGGAGCTTGGTTATGTGTGGGGAGAGGGTTTGTGGTAACATTGGGTTTTTCAGGAGGCAGGATCGCCCCATTATCAATGAGATCTTGAATCTCATGACGTAACCGAAAGCACTGGTCGGTGTCGTGACCGTGCTGTTGGTGAAAGGCGCAATATTTGGCCGGGTTATGGGTAGGAGGGAGTTTTTCTGGTAATGGCCGCGGCTCCAGGGGCTTCAGATGCCCTTTCTTGATCAAAACCCCCAGAGCTTTGGATAGGGGCATATATAGTGGGGCGAAGGTTCTGGTGTTTCTGGGTGGGTATTTGGTTGTCTGTGGGTTACTTCCGGACGCGCCGGAGAATGGCGCAGCTGCTGTATTTCTTTGAGGGGGATTGGCGGTGACCATGCTTACTTCGGTGGCTCTCGTGGTAGTAGTGCCACTCGGGCCTGCATTGCTACCACGGTTAAAAGTTCGTCGGGGTTGCTCCCGGTCATTATCAATCAAACCTTGTTTTAAGGCATCCTCAATCTGCACCCCCATTTCATGTAGGTCAGAAAAAGTAGGGAATGGGAGAACTATCATCTTTTGCATCAACTTCGGCTGAAGATTGCGCACAATCATCCGAATCTGGTCTTTGTCCGTAGGCCTCAAGGCCATCATCGAAGCCTTGGCCCTCCACCTGGTTACAAACTCTGAAAAACTCTCCTTAGGCTCTTGCCTAGTCGTCTCGAGGTCACGGGTCGTAATCTCAATCTGTGTGTTATATGAATACTGTGCGATGAAGGCCTCAGCCATTTCGTCCCAATTCCTCTTGACGTCATCTTCCAACTTAGCATACCAAATGGCCGCCACACCTGACAGGGTCCGGCCAAACAAAGACAACTTCTGAAGCCTACTGAGGCCCATTGGCCTTAGGACATCTGAAAACAATCTCAAGTGCACCATGGGGTCCCCGGACCCGTCAAACCGATCAATATGAGGCATTTTGAATCTGTCGGGCAGCGTCACAGCTGCATCGGTGTAACCATCTTCAATATCAGGGATAGTCTTGACCCCCTGTGATCTCTTGAACAGCTTTTCAAGCTTGCTCAACTTCAGTGCGGTAGGATCAGTCTCGAACTCAAAGGGAGATTCGGGGTGATTAGGTGTAAGATTCTTAGACAGTTGCGGCGGAAGCGGGGGCGGAGCCAGCCCCGTTGGAAGACTCGTGTCCTCTTGAAGGTTTTGAAAGTTTGGCAGGGCATTCTGTGGATTTGGGAGAGTATTCTGGGTGTTCTGGGTATTCTGAGGATTTGGAGGGGCATTCTGGCCAGTAGGTATCTGTTCAGGTAGTGGGGCTCCTGGCGGAGGAGGGACCTGATGCGCCCCTAGTGGAGGAGGGACCTGGTGTGAAGCAGATGCAGCATTCTGCTGTTGTAATCTGGTGATCAGCTCAGACTGTTGGGCCATGACAGCGGCCTGCTGTTTAGAAAATTCCGCCTGGCGGATAGCATCGTCTTGCATTTGCTTCATGCTTTCATTCATTTGGCGCATCATCGCCTCCATAGCTGATATATTCTGTGGTTCCATCTGAACAACTGGTATGTCTTCTGATGCAGTAACCCACGGTTCTGACAGCCTCTGTTCTGATACACTACGTTCCCTGGGCTTTCTCCTCTTTCTTCTAACAATTGGGGGTAGAGAGTGGAACACTGGATGTCCGTCAACGAGATCCTCGGATCGGCTGAGTCGGCGACCTCGTGTCCAAAGTGCTTGGGGGAGATCTACGGGTTCGGAAGCAATTGTGCCACAAACTGCCCTAGCAAAAAAAGATAATAAAACAAACAGGAAATAAATTACCAGAAAAACGGGCAGCATAACAGCTTAAATTGAATACACCACACACAGTCGGGTATACAACAACACACAGTTGGTAAGCGGGCTATACACTGTCCTCAAACACTGGTCAATATCCCTGTATTACTGTCCTCAATACTGAATCCTGATACCCTCAGATACCTGATTTCTCAAATAACTGACTGATGCCCGCAGGCGTGATGCCCGCAGGCCTACTGCTCAAAACTGATGAACTGATGCCCGCAGGACTGATGTCCAAACTCACAAACTGATGCCCGCAGGCCTGATGCCCAAACTCATAACTGATACATGCATTCCCTGTAGAGACGCACTCTAACAAGCACATAACAGATAAGTAAGAGCCAAAACACCCCTATGTTGGGGTAGGGTTTCCCTGTCCTATTTTGTCAGGAGCTAGGGTTTCACTACGCACGCAGCGGTTTCAAACAACCTATAAACGGGTAAGCAACCTGTCCTAGTTTGGAATGGTCACTATGGATCCGAATATGCACTAGGTCGAATGGTCAAAAAGGGTGCCCCGGTAAAACCGGGGTTTGTGTTCCCATGCTATCAGAGCCCAGAGCCGATCAGCCTTACGGACATGACTTGACAAGACAAGCCTCTGGCAAATTGTTCGGGAATGGCATATGGCAAACACGGTGTCCTAGGCGCACCAATGCAAATGCAATGCAAAGAAACACACAAGTGTAGTCAAAAGCAGATATCATGAGTTCGAGTCAAGTTCTCTAAATCCCCAGCAGAGTCGCCAGAAACTGTAACAAGCCCGCGAGGGACCTCGCTACAGTTCGGACTCGATTTTGTTGCGGTTCTAAATCTCGAACCAAAGAGTCCAAATCCGGCAAATCGTTTTGAGAAAAACTAATTTTTTGAAAGAAGTGCCAAAAATGGACTGCTTTGCTAGATAACAGAGTCGCCACCTAAATATTTTTTAAATGGGAAATTTAGGAAACCCTGACTCGTTGCCAAAGGCCATGTGTCCGTCATCACCAAAGTTGGCTCGGGAACTTGGTACGATTGAGGAAGGTCACATCGTGAGCACCCCCGCTCGCCCGGTCAAAGACCGGCCTCTACTAACCATGATATCTTATTTTGAAAACATTGTGAGTTCTTATTCCGGTTATTAGCCTAGGTTACTATGTGATGCTCGCAGCAAATAAGTATAGACTGAGTCGCCTGAATTGGAACAAAACATTTCATGTTTGTTTGTTTGAAAATGGTTTGATGGTGCTACCCGCAGGTAGGCTAAGACGCGGATTTGCCACCCTCAGGTGGGCTTAGAAAAACATGATTTTGCTACTATCTAGTGGGCTTAAAACAAACATTCAACGTATTGTCCCAATCCAAGTAACTCAGCCTCCACCCACAGTCATTCAAGGCAGTTATATCACATAAGCACATAGCCTCATGGTAAGCATGCTATCATGGCAACACTCACACGCATGCAAGGATGCTAAAGCATAAAACTCACCTAGTACTCCAAGCCAAAACAAAAACTGATTAGAAATCAATGCATGATCCTAATTATACAGAATGCCTAATGCAACGCATGCAATAATGCAACTATAGCAGGCTCGGCTATTCTAAACATGGTATATGGGATGCTACAACTAACATGTATTCAATTTGGAATTGAAATACAAATGCAGTTTGTATGATGCGCCGAGCCCGGTGCGTGCAAAATAGATGAATGATGCAAACATGCTGTCATACTGTATGCTAATTGAAATATGCCCTATATCTAACCATCGTAAGCGGGTAAATAAAAGGGAGAAAGAAATGGGGGTTGGAAGACATACATCGCACTCACACACCCTTATTACAATTATGCCCTCGCGCAGAGGGTCTGAATAAATAATAATACAGTCCGAAAATGAAAGAATAATACAGTCCGAAATATACAAATTCTAATTAATTAACAAATTAATTACAAAAGAAGTAAAACTGGCATGCAAGCCAGGGACTGCCTCGCTTCTGATGGCTGACGTATGTTGGGCTACCTGGCGCGGAAATCCACTGGGATGCCCCAATTAGCCTCTGTTTACAGTATTTCTCGAAATGCGCGCCGAGTTCCGAAAATTTGCCGATTCTTCAATTCGCTGCAACAGAGAGCAGGAAAAGGACATAGCAATGTATCTTCACAAATATATGCATGCCTCGATCCTCGCACCACCAATCACGCATATCGATGCATGATGGCCGAGGAGCCGATTTGCACAACTCAATATTGGGATGAATGCAGATGGATGCTATACCAAAACCTAACTCCATCATGGATAATCCGGAGTGTCGGTGAACTGGGAATTGAAACCCGTTCCGTTACTCGGAGTACGAAACGTGCCTCGTTTCCCGTGCAATATGCATGATATGCATGAAATGCGACTAACATGCGATACAGTATGCACAATGCTATGAAAATGAGATGCCTCGAAATGCGTGCCCACGGGCACGCAAACCGAGAAAATGGCATATAAGCATGAGATGATATAAAATATGATGTATAATGAGACTAAAATGAAATGCCTCGAAATGCGTACCCACAGGCACGCAAACCGAGGCAATGGCATACGCCATGCAAATGTCGAAACAGGGTGCCTCAAAATGCGTGCACACGGGCACGCAAACCGAGGTGAGGATGAAATGAGAAATCGGATAAAACCGAAGTGCCTCGAAACACGTGCCCACAGGCACGCAAACCGAGGCGATGATGAAAGATGAAAATTGGATAAAACCGAAGTGCCTCGAAATGCGTGCCCACAGGCGCGCAAACCGAGGCGATGAAGAAATGAGAGATCGGATAAAACCGAAGTGCCTCAAAATGCGTGCCCACAGGCGCGCAAACCGAGGCGATGAAGAAAAATGAGAAATCGGATAAAACCGAAGTGCCTCGAAGTGCGTGCCCACAGGCGCGCAAACCGAGGCGATGATAAAAATGAGGAATCGGATAAAACCGAAGTGCCTCGAAATGCGTGCCCACAGGCGCGCAAACCGAGGCGATGATAAAAGATGAAAATCGGATAAAACCGAAGTGCCTCGAAATGCGTGCCCACAGGCGCGCAAACCGAGGCGATGAAGAAAAATGAGAAATCGGATAAAACCGAAGTGCCTCGAAGTGCGTGTCCACAGGCGCGCAAACCGAGGCGATGATAAAATGAGATGGAAATGCAAATTGGGCTTATACTAACATGAGTGGACCTCAGCCACACTCACATCAGATGCCGGTGACGAAAACGGAGCGCCTCGAAGTGCGCGCCCACGGGCACGCAAACCGAGGCAATGCAATAAGGCATGGAATGACATGGGAAATGATATGCAAGCATGCAAACCAAATTTCAGCCCCTAAATGAAGGGGAAGACAGCCCCGGAATGATACGAAATGACAAACGATGCATGCAATCATCCCGAAATGCGATTTTAAGTACCCGAAATGGCCTACGGCCATGCTAAACATGCAAAATTGGCACTTGACAGCAAAAACAGTAGCAAGGCAGTCCCAAATATGGCATTTTTTCAGTACAAAACAAGGCCAAATTGTAAGCCTAGATATGACAACATTAGCATGCAAAACTAGTGGCCAAAAGAGAAGTATTGAGAGAGGTAGTATATAGAAAATTCAAATTGAAAAACTTTCTTCTACAATACTGAAGAGGGCCCAAAAATAAGCATATATTCAGTTTATGGCAACCCCAAATTCAATACACAAACATGCTAACAATTCCATGCAAAATGGAGCCCAAAAGAGGTTATAACAAGAGACATGCCAAAACTACACCAAACAACAAAACTTTCTTCATAAAAAAAGTAAAGGGGGTCAAAATAAGACCCCTTTCAGTTCTGACCAAGAGCCAAAACCAAAATCACAAAAGGCTACCAAACATGCAAGAATTAAGGCCTAAAATGGATTTCAAAGGGAGGTGGTATATAGAATGGCCAAACAAGGTTGAGCCCTTCTACAATGTTGTAGAGGGGCTCAAAATAAGCACATAACCAGTAGGGGTCGGAGCCCCAAAAACAAATGCAAATAGGCTAAAACTAGTATGCAAGATTGTGACATACAAGCTAGATATTGAAACAAGTGTATCATGGAGGCACCAAATGAAGTTGAGCCCTTCTACAAAGTTGTAGAGGGGTTCAAAATAAGCCTAAAACCAGTAGGGGTCAAGGCCCAAAAACTGAAAGGAAATAGGGTAGAAATAGGAAGCAAAATTATGCTACAAAGAGGGAATTAATGACTTACCCTTGAAGACCTTTCTTTCCTTGCTTCTTAACCTCAATTTGTTGCTCCTTGGCCACTGGAAATCACTCTCTTGCTGCTGAAATGGAATTGGTGATAGTGGTGCTAGGGGTTGATGAAGGAATTGGCTTTGACCCTTGAAGCTTTTTGAGTTTTTTAGCTATGGAGATGGAGGATTTGGGAGAGGTGTTCTTGAGAGCAAATTTTCTAACCTAGGCAAAGGAGCTGTTGGTCCCTTAAAATAGGCCAAAAAGAGTGTAAAAGGGGAGGGAAATGGAGGCAAGATTTCCCTCCCAAAATATCCCCCGGATGGGGAGATATTTTGGCAAAAATATCCGGACAGCTGGAATGAGCTGGAAAGCAAGAAGCTGGCCGGCCAGGTGGTTTTCTGCAAGGTGGCCGGCCGGCCACCCCACCTGGTCGGCCAGCCACTCCCCCTGGCCGGCCAGCCATGCCCAAAAATGAAGTTGAAATTTGCTAGCCGACCACCATGCAGTAGTGTCCTCCCATGTGTGTAGAACAAGGCCCCAAGGTCGGAATCTGGCAACTCTGAAGCAGGAGCCACAACATAGAGCTGGAAGGAGGGGCTCAAAAATGAAATCAACAATTGCTGGCCGACCACCAACTTTTAGGGTCCTCTCAGATGTGTGGAACAAGGTTCCAAGGTCGGAAATTGGCAACACTGAAGCAGGAGCCACAACATAGAGCTGGAAGGAGGGGCTCAAAAATGAAACCTGGAATTTCTGGCTGACCAGTAGTTTTTAGGGTCCTCCCATGTGCCCTCATCACAGATATGTAGCTTTGGTTGGAAGAAAATGGGCCTAGGGTGTTCAACATTGGCCCGGAAGTGAGCAAAACGGGCGCCGGAGGAGCGAAACTGGTTATCTGGGATAATTGCTGGCCTCCTACCCTCCAGTGATCTTCCCAATGTTGAAACAGAGGTACCTGCCAAAATTGAACAAAAACAGATGAGAAATGAACGCTCGGGGCCCAAACCGCGCAGTTCGGGGTCCCGAAAATGGGCTGTAGGCACCGGAAGTGGTGTTCAGCAGCGGAGTGGGTATCTGAGACCCCAGGGTTTCTCGGTATGACAAAACAGAGGCACACGCCAAAAATCGGAGAAAACCGATGCGAAATGAATGCTCGGGGGCCAAACCGCGAGGTTCGGGGCCCGAAAACCGGCTATAAGCACCGAAAGTGGCATACGGCCACGAAGTGGGCATCGGGGGCCCCAGTGTACCTTGTTATGATAAAACAGAGGTACTAGCCAAGAACCGGAGAAACCGGAGATGGTTGGGCGGTCCCGAGCCGAGGCACACGGCCTGACGGCCTCGAAAACCGGGAACCGAGCTCCGAAATGGGCAAAATGACCTACGGCCACGAAAAGTAGCGCACGGCCACCGAGAGATAGTCTACAGGACTACTCCCTTCCCTCAGGAAAGAAAACAGAGAAAACCGAGTCTGGTTCGCAAACCGAGACAAGGCACAGAAGAGGATTCGGAAGTTCGGAGGCGGGGCGCACGGCCGCGACTCTGAGACTTCTGAACGAGCACAGTATGCAACATCACCGAGCGCTCAACCGGTGACGTCTGAGTCTTAAGGTCGGTCAAAAATGGGGTGTCTACAAGGGGCGAGTGTCAATTTGTTGCCGTACTCTGTGTACGAGGAATTTGGGCTTGGCGAGTTGAAGCCCACTACTGTTACTCTTCAGTTGGCTGACCGGTCCCTCAAAGTGCCACGTGGCATGATTGAGGATGTATTAGTTAAGGTTGATAGGTTCTACTTCCCTGTTGACTTTTTGGTTTTAGATATGGAACCAGTAGCCAGTTCAAAGAAACAAATCCCGGTGATTTTGGGTCGACCTTTCTTGGCTACGGCCAATGCATGCATTAATTGTCGGACCGGGGTTATGGAAGTTTCATTTGGTAACATGCAAGTGAAACTTAATGTTTTCCAAGCATCCCAACATCCTCATGAGAGAGAGGAGTGCTTATTAGTGGATGTTGTGGATGAGATTGTGGAGGAGGCTTTGCCCTCCATTCTTGTAGATGACCCTTTAGAGGCTTGTCTAGCTCATTTTGGGTTTGACAATTTTGATATAGATGGGTCAGTTGAGGAGGTGAATGTCTTGCTTAATTCTTCTTCTACACCGGATTTTCCTCCATGGAAAGCCCGGTTTGAGTCACTTCCTCCTCTGTCGAGAGAGCCTGCCACACCATCTTTGGTCACACCACCTACACTTGAGTTGAAGCCACTTCCGGCCACACTCAAGTATGCATTTTTAGGGCCCCAGGAGACTTTACCAGTTATCATTGCATCTGACTTGACTGCTGAGCAGGAGAGTCAGTTAATGTGTGTTCTCGTGGCACATCGGAGTGCTATAGGGTGGTCAGTGGCTGATTTGAAAGGGATAGATCCCTCCGTGTGCATGCATTATATACATCTAGAGGAGGACACCAAACCTTCTCGCGAAATGCAACGGAGACTGAATCCTAATATGAAAGAGGTGGTGAAGAAGGAGGTTTTGAAATTGTTGGATGCGGGTATCATATACCCCATCTCAGATAGCAAGTGGTTGAGTCCCACACAAGTGGTGCCCAAGAAATCGGGCATCACTGTTGTTGAGAATGAGGGAGGAGAGTTAGTCCCCACACGAACCACTACTGGGTGGCGAGTGTGCATTGATTATAGGAGATTAAATTCCTCGACTAGGAAGGACCATTTTCCCTTACCTTTCATTGACCAAATTCTAGAGCGGTTAGCGGGGCAGGGGTTCTATTGTTTTCTTGATGGCTACTCGGGGTATAATCAAGTCCCGGTGTACCCCGCTGACCAGGAAAAGACCACATTCACATGCCCTTTTGGCACTTTTGCTTATAGGCGCATGCCCTTCGGGCTATGTAATGCACCAGCGACCTTTCAACGGTGTATGATGGCCATTTTCTCCGACATGGTGGAGAAATTCTTAGAGGTTTTTATGGATGACTTTTCTGTGTTTGGACCGTCTTTTGACGAATGCCTTAGGAACTTGACTAGAGTGTTAGAACGATGTATTGAGGCAAACCTAATTTTGAGTTGGGAAAAGAGCCATTTTATGGTTCGTGAGGGTATAGTGTTGGGACACATTGTGTCCCCTCGAGGTATAGAGGTTGACAAGGCTAAGGTTGACCTCATTGCAGGCCTTCCTCCACCCAATTCCGTGCGTCAAATCAGGTCGTTCTTAGGGCATGCAGGTTTTTACCGTAGGTTCATTAAAGACTTCAGTAAGATATCACGTCCTTTGTGTAGTTTACTAGTTAAGGATGCGCCTTTTGTCTTTGATGAGGCATGCTTAAAGGCATTTGAAACACTGAGAATGGCCTTGACCACTGCCCCAATCATGAAATCACCAGATTGGTCACTTCCCTTTGAAATCATGTGTGATGCCTCTGATTATGCTGTCGGGGCTGTATTGGGCCAAAGGGTCAATAAGGCACCATTTGCTATATATTATGCTAGTCGCACTCTCTCGGATGCTCAATTGAACTACACTACTACCGAGAAAGAGTTGCTAGCTGTGGTCTTTGCCTTAGACAAATTCCGGTCTTATCTCCTAGGTTCCAAGGTCATAGTCTTCACTGATCATGCCGCTTTGCGGTATTTATTATCTAAGAAAGAGACCAAACCTAGGTTGATTAGATGGATTTTGTTGCTTCAAGAATTTGACTTAGAGATCCGTGATAAGAAAGGATCCGAGAATGTGGTGGCGGATCATCTCTCCCGAATCCTTGTTGAGTATAATAGTGACCCTCTTATTTTGCATGATTCGTTTCCGGAACGAAACTCTTTCAGCTGTCACAAGCGAGCCCCCCGTGGTTGCGCATATTGTGAATTACTTGGCCATTGGGCAAATTCCACAGAATTGGTCTAAGCAAGACAAAGACCGATTCTTTTCGCAGGTCAGGTATTACTTTTGGGAGGATCCGGAGTTGTTTAAATATTGCTCCGACCAAGTGATCCGACGGTGTGTGCCGGAGAGTGAGGTGCATAGCATCTCTTACATTTTGTCATTCTTCTGCATGTGGCGGTCATTTTAGTGGGCATAAAACGGCCGCCAAGATTTTACAGAGTGGGTTTTATTGGCCCACAATTTTTAAAGATGCCCATCAATTTTGTAGAAACTTGTTTGCGCTGTCAGCAAATGGGTTCGATGTCTCGGCGTGACATGATGCCAATGTCCCCTATTCTTGTGGTAGAAATATTTGATGTATGGGGGATTGATTTTATGGGCCCCTTCCCGTCATCATTCGGGTTTGAGTACATTCTCTTGGCAGTAGATTATGTGTCTAAATGGGTGGAGGCAATAGCTACCCGAACAAACGATCATAGAGTGGTAATCAAGTTTTTGCATGAAAACATCTTTAGTCGTTTTGGGTTTCCTAGAGCCATAATAAGTGATCAGGGTACACATTTTTGTAACCGGTTCTTTGAGTCGGTAGTTAAGAAATACTCTATCACTCATAAAGTTGGCACTCCATATCACCCTCAAACTAGTGGCCAAGTGGAAGTCTCAAATAGGGATAAAGCATATAATTGAGAAAACTGTGAGACCGGATAGGAAAGATTGGTCACAACGGTTAATTGATGCATTATGGGCTTACCGCACTGCTTATAAGACACCCATTGGGATGTCACCATATAGAGCGGTGTTCGGTAAAGCTTGCCATCTCCCTGTTGAACTTGAGCACCGAGCAATGTGGGCCATAAAGAAGTTTAACTTCGATATGGCCGCGGCTGGGCTCAACCGGAAATTGCAACTGAATGAGTTGGAGGAAATCCGGAATGATGCATATGAGAGTTCGAGAGTTTTAAAGCTCGGACTAAAGAATTTCATGACAAGCACATTAATAGAAAATCCTTTGAACCTGGCCAAAAAGTGTGGCTTTTTAATTCAAAATTGAGACTCTTTCCGGGTAAGCTAAGGTCTAGATGGGATGGACCTTTGAGGTTGTTGAGGCATTTATTCACGGCGCCGTTGAGGTGCGAGATCCAAAGACCGGCTACACTTTCAAAGTGAATGGCCAAAGATTGAAACCATATATCGAGGGGATTGGAAATGGAGATATGATTGAGTCCATTGCTTTGATGGACCCATTTTACTACGATTGAGATTGATTTGATGTTCTCTTTTCTTTCTCTTCTATGCTATTCTGTTTTTCTTTGATCTCGTCATGCTTTACTTGCGTCTAGGAGACTTTAAATCCTCTAAAGGTGTAATTCCTTTGGTGTTTGCCGTTCCCAAACGGCATCTGACAGTCTGGTATAGCCACCTAACCGTGTTTGTAGTGAGTTCCTAGGAGACCAACTGAGACGGTGGAAACTAGAGTTCGAATGGCAAAGCCTAGAACACAAAGGTTTGGGATTTCCGAGACTAGAGTCTGGTTTAAATACCCAGGGGTGTGGAGATTGTTTCAAAACTACCTCGGCTTGAACTCTGTATGGTAGCCCCATAGGTTGAGGTAGCCTAATGCGCCTCAATTCTGGATACCGAATCAACCTAGTCTGTCACCCTATTGGAGAATAGGGAAAGTTACAAACACAGTTAGAGAGAAAAGTAGTACCCGTGGTTTTCGCGTGAAGATTATACCTTTAGTAGGCATTCCGTTATTTTCTATGTGCTATATTTATTTCGGATGTCAATTGAAGGTAGAAATGGTTAAGTATATTTGGGTTGTACTAGCCCGAAGGCTATAAACTACGCTGGGTTTTATTACTTGGGGGATTCTGAAGTGGCAACTTTATGCCATAACTCTGGTGCCTTTTGTTAGGTGCTGAGAGTTAGTAAAAAAAAAAAAAACAATGTGCTTTCATGTTTATTTTCTGTGTTAAAAATAAATATATATATATATATAATAAAAAAAAATTTGTGTATCATACTTGTTCAAATAAAAAAATAAATAAAAAATAAAATAAAAAAAAAATGTGAGTCATACTTGTTCATTAAAATATAAAAAAAAAAAAAGGTCATGAAATCGCCGCACGTGCGGCACTGTTCACGCACGTGCGCAAATTGATAATCAAACATGGTGAGCACTGCTAAAAAAGCATGTGCGTGGGGCTCGTGCGTTGACCATGCCGAACGTGCGGCTTGACTCCCGCACGTGCGGGGCCGCCGAAATTTAAAAAAAAAAAATAAAAATAAATAAATAAATAAAAAATAAATGTGTGGCGAGAAGACAAATCGCCGCAGGTGCGACGCCCTGTGCAGGAAATTTGAAATTCATGTTTGCGCACTGCGCGCGCCGCCAAGTGCGAAAATTTTGTTATCTATATATATATATTTTTTAATTATTATTTAATTTAATTTATTTATTTACTTTTAAAAAAAATTTTGTTTTCTTTTTCTTTTTAATTATTTTTAATTTCATTTTTTTTATTTTTTTTATTTACCGATTTCAAAACAAATAAAATATGTAAATATATTTAAATAAATACATAAATAATTTTTAAATAAATAATTCGTTTTATTTATTTATTTATTTTTTTTATTTTTCTATTTTCGTAAAAAAAAAAAAAATAAAAAAATAAAAAAAAACTTAGAAATCATTGTGCTAATACTAATCCTAATTTAGTTTATTTTTATTTCCTCTATTTATTTAGTTTAAATTGCTCATTAGTGATTCTGGTTAGTTTAATTCGCTTGGGGCTTGTTTTTTTTTTATTTTTATTTTTAATTTTGTTTGTTTAGTTTGCGCTGTTATTTTTATTTATTCTTTGATGTAATTGTTCATTTAATTATTAAGTAATTTAGTTTTTATTTTATTTTCTGAATTTTTATTTCATATTATCTTCTTTTGTTTTCTTCTACAAAAAAAAAAAAAAAAACTCAAAAAAAAAAAAAATGTGAAGTGTGTATATGTTACTCTCAGCCTACCTGGATGTGCACCTACAATTCTGGTAATATTATCTCATTTCTCTTTACTTTTCCATTGCGGACAATGTCATATTCCAGTTGGGGGATGAGGGTTATATTTTTTTTTTGTGCATTTCTATTTGGCTCATAATTCATGCTTATACTTGTTTCACTTGATTGCATTACTTCACTTGATGTGACTTTTTGCTAGTAGGGTGATGATATTTGCATATGTTAATTGGAGAGTATAGTAGACTTGTATGAAAAGGGTTTATTGGGTAGATACTTGCATGTGATGTTTGCACGAGGAGAGTTGTCTGTGTTTGTGATTTTAGTACACTTGTCATGAGTATGCCTTAATTCACATGAACACACTATCATAGCAGTGATCTTTTTATTATAATCCCTGGTGTACATCATTGATAATAGCTAGAGTTACAGAAAAGAATAAATGAGGAGCCAAGATTCTTAAAAAAAAAAAAAAAAACAGACTTGACTTGTTTGGGTTCGTAGCCTTTTTAACTCGAGTTATTAAGCCCGTAGGGGTGTCTCTATACCTAATGCCCTAAAACCGTCTGGTTTGGGAGTCATTGGCCCAAAACTTGCTACATGGGTTGATTAGAAAGCTTAAGGGACTTGGACATTGCACAGTTAAGGAAAAATAAGAAGAATGACTTGTTCGGATTCGTTGCCTTTTCAACTCGAGTTATTAAGTCCGTAGGGGTGTCTCTACACCTAATGCCCTAAAACCGTCTGGTTTGGGAGTCATTGGCCCAATGCTTGTTACATGGGTTGATTAGAAAGCTTAATGGATCAGGACATTGCACAGTCATTTAAAAAAAAAAAAAAAAAACTACTTTTGAGAATCTTGGCTGCAACAGGTTGGTTTTTCTGTATATATTGGGTGTTATTGTGAGTTACACTGGGCTATTATAGTGGATAGTTAACTAATATGGAGGTTGCACCTTACACCAAGGGTACTCATGACTTGTTTACTAGCATGCACAAGTACAGGGGACTTTACTTTTGTATTAACTGAATTGTGGTTTTGACTCAATAGGTTCCTTCATGCTTGTCCACTGTGCCTTTAATGACTCATGATGTCTCCATATCACACTGTAGTGGCACATAAGTTGATTGTTAGGTGGAGTAGTGTGATCAATTATTTTTTAGTATATATGAATATGTTAATGTTTGTGGGTATCATTTCTGGAAACCCTCACGAGACTTTACTCGTCCACTTGGGGTAACCTTGTGGTTTAAAGGCTTGTTGCATATGCTAAATGTAACCGTTTTTCCCACGAAAGAGGAAATAGATAGATTTTGTTTTATTATATTTTATTTTATCTTACTTGCTTGAGGACTAGCAAGTAGTAAGTTGGGGGATGTGATTAAGGCCGAAATGTACATCATTGAGGCCGTTAATTATAATCTTTTAACTTCACTTGCTGGTCAAACCGTATATTTTATGTGTGTTGAATGTCAATCAGGTTGTACATCGTCGGAGCATAAAATGTGCAAAAAGACAAAATTTGGACAGAGTTGACTTTTTCTGGAAAAGTCAAACTGATGTTTTAAATCTGTTTGGAAGTGAATAGAGGTATAAAAAGAAAAGAGAAAGGCTTTTCTAGGTTTCTGAAACTGTTTTAACCTAAAGAGGGAGGCTAGGGTTTGGAAAGGAGAAGGAAAGCAAAAAGCTCCAAGATGTCTTCTATGGTGGTTTCTTCTCCATCTTCCTCATTCCACTCCTCCATGAGTGGCTAGTCGTCTTTTCTAGGGTTTTGATGAAACCCTAGCCATGTAATAGGTTTTTCTTTTTGATTTTATATTATGTAAAGGTTTGAACCATTGTGTGGTATTTTAGAAATTCTTTTATATAATTTTCATTATTCCTTCGAATATTTGACTTTTTGTGATTGTTGAATGTTATCCATACAATTGTTTTCTTTTCCTTCACATTCAAGGTATGGGACGAACCATACTACGAGAAACGAGTCGTATCACTACCCTAGTTTAAAGTGAACGATTCGTATTACTTGAGATGGTTCGTGCTCGTACATTGAATGTGATAATCTTCTTGTCAAATGCTTCGAACTTGTAGTTGCGAAACATTAATCCGTTCAAACCATAGCATAATTGATTTCAATTAGAAACCCTAATTATGTGGTTAGTGGTGAATTCTCTACCCTAGGATTTTTCCCCAATTCAGTAAACCTATTTCAATTATTCTTGATAATTCAATTTCTTAGTTTAATTTATTCATTATTAAATTAGGTTATAAACAACCAATCTTTTTATCAAAATTAATTTAGGAATTTAATAATTAAATTAGTTTAATTTCACAATAGTCCCTGTGGATCGATACTTGGACTTGCCATTATTCTGATTGAATTTGGTATAGTTTAGTGATTATATTTTGGTGTGTTCAACGACCCATCACTAGGGCTTTGGTTTAAAATCAAAAGAGGGGTTTTCAAATGGATGTATTGAAAATGGTTGTGAGAATGGAAATGAGGTTAAGTTATGATAAAACTATTGATTTTGTACTTGGAATGGATTTTGGGAGAAAAATGAGTTTTGCCCTAAACGTCTCAAATATGTATTTTGTATAAATAAATGGAATTGGTGTTGGAAATGTGAAATTGGATGGATATTGATATGGATGGAGGAGTTGGATATGCATTGTCGCTCGCATCTTAAATTTTGGAAAGTTTATCTGTATTTGGGATTTTATATCTGTTTAGAAATATTTGTTTTGGGCTATCGATGGAGGATAGCTATGCATGCTGTAGAAATTGCATGAGGATTAGGTGAATTGAAACTAATTTCTCATCCATATGCATTGAACATTGTTGCTCATTTAATACATTGCAAATGTATATGAATTTGAGAAAAATGGGTGAATGTTGGAAAGAGGTGTATATCACCAAATTAAGTTGGCCTATGTGTCCTAAGTAAAAATCCTGAAAAATGCGTGTATACATGGGTGCCAATTCCCGCAAACGAGATTTTCATAAAATGGCAATAGTAGTGCTTGTGTAGACTACGTTTACATGGGTGTCGTTTGACGGTTTCCCACGAATGAAATATCCATGAAAGGTTGTACTGGTTTGAGATTTACCCCCTTTTTTCTTTTATAAAAAGCATGATTTTGAGAATTGTGATATAGACTGAGCATGGCATTGTTTTTGAAAAGAAAATGTAAAACGTTTTGATATGGGCATTACATGTGCATAAAACCTTATATCTTTGTTAAGATTCATATATTGTGTTGTATTATTTCTACTCGGTTTTGGCTCACTCTATATGGGAAAACCATTTTCAGGTGTTGGTGAGACACCTCCGCCAAGGCAATAGCTTAGGAAGATTGGAGCAAAGGCTTCATTTGGTTATTATTTTGTACAAGCCCAATGCTTTATATGCATTGGATATAAATCAATTTTGATGTAACCAAGTATAATCTTGGGAAGTTGTAGCCTTTAGGGCATTTTAATTATTTGTTTAACTTTTATTTCATACCTTTGGTTTCGTCACATGCTATAGATTCAGGGTTAGGACTTATGAATGTATATTTGCATATGTCACTCTTTTACACAACTAAATCTTATGTAATAGAAGGATCTCATACTCTGATTTATATTATTTTTACTTATTGTCATGGGCGGTTTATCGTATTTGTTTTGGGGCGTTACAACTTGGTATCAGAGTGTACCAGGTTTGAATACTTTGGGTACGTAGGAAGTGGTTATTATTACAATGGATTTATCTCGCTTAATAGAGATATTTGTATCTATAGTATGCTTGGGTGATAACATGCTTACATGATTATATGGGTATGAGATTTAATTTCTGGGATATTGATTGGGTCTACGGGTTTCTAGAATTCCTATTACAAGAGCACCTGATCACTGTTGTTTCTAATTGGAACTCTGGTAATGCCATGGGACGGTCATTATTCATGAAGGAAATTCGTATGTGTTTATGTGACTATGTGCTTATGTGGAATGAATTACTATTATCCACTGCATTAGGACACGAGTGAGTTAACTTTGGCACATTTGTGAATGTGCTAATCTCTTTGCTACTTTTATTAGGATGTCAGGATGTCGTCGCGGTGGCAGGCGTGGTAGGCCTAGAAGGCATGAGGTGCCTTTGTCGGATGATATGCCGACACAAGAAGAAGAGGTTGGTCAGGCCAATATAGCCAAACCAGTTAGTCAGCAGGCCATGGGCGCCTTTGCTCACGAGATGGCTGGATCATTGCAAGAATCCACGGACAATCTCAAAGCTGAGAATCAAGTCCGGGCCCGTGTTGCTGAGATGGGGCCGTCTTTTCTAAAGCGAGAGTTTTCCAGTCGAATCTAGATGAGTTTGTAGGTGACCTTAAAGAGCCACTGAAGGCGGATGAATGACTCGAGCAAATGGTGAAGACATTTGAGATGCTCGCCATCGAAGACGGTGGTTTAAGAGTGACCTTGGCATCCTTCCAGCTGAAGGGAGATGCAGGTCAATGGTGGAAGTACATACATGGGCACATTGGAGTAACTTGGGAGGCTTTCGTTAACGCCTTCCAGGATAAGTTTTTACATCTCACTGTTAGGCAGAAGTTGAGGGGGCAGTTCTTGTAGCTCAAGCAGTTCAACACGCTTGTGGCTGAGTTTGAAGCGGCCTTTACTAGCCTCTCTAGATTTACCCCGGAGTTAGTGGCGACAGAGGAGCGTCGTTGTGTGGACTTCGAGAAAAGGTGAAGAACCGAGCTTCTTTTCAAGATGATTAGAGATTACGAGCAACTTGTGGAGTCGGTGGCTCATCTTGAGACCGTGATGCAAATGGAGGAAAAGCAAATGAGAGGCTCCAGGAGGAGTTAGGATGTTCAGGGGGACAGTAAGAGATAGAGGGGTTCTACCCCACAACAGTCCCAGAGAGCATAGTCGAGGTCCACTTTTTCAGTGCCGAGTTCAGGATCTGGGAGAGGTGGTCAAGGCGATTTTACCTGCTTTAAGTGTGGCCAGTTAGGCCACAAGTCACCAGCTTGCCCGCAAAGGAGAGGAGGGCAACGGTCTGTTTTATCTACGACTCGTTCTCAGAGTCAGAGTCAGGGAAGAGGGCAGTCGCTCACTTGTTATCAGTGTGGGCAGACAGGGCATATGAAGAGGTTTTACCCTCAGTTGGGTGACACACCTAGTGCGTCTGGTTTGAGGCAGATATAGAGCCACCAACTTGTACAGTCAGTTCAGGCCTCGAGGGCCAATCAAGGAGTCTCTTCAGCTCAATTAGTGCATCAAATGTATGCTCCGAGGGCTGAGTAGGTAGAGCAGAGACCTTCAGGGCATGTGTATGTTGTTACCACACCAGACCTAGTACCAGTACCTTCAGTAGTGAGAGGTACTTTGTTGCTATGCAATTCTATTGCCAATGTGTTAATTGATACAAGTGCATCCCATTCATTCATTTCGTCTGCATTTGTATTGGCTTTGGGGTTAGATTTGGCTCGGTTAGCATCTCCACTCAGTGTAAAGTCACCTATTGGTGGTGAGATTATTTGAGAACAAGGGTGTTGGGGTTGTGACATAGAGGTTGCCAGTCACCGACTTCCTTTTGCATTTGTGTTGATTGACATGTTAAGTTTTGATGCTATTTTGGGTATGGACTGGTTGTCATCGTATCAGGCTGTCATAGATTGCTATCGTCAGAGGGTTACTGTATGTACCTTGAACAGTGATTGTTTTTATTTCATGGGGAACAGAGCCGATAAAGTCTTATTACCGGTGTATGATCCGCATAGGCGGAGTAAGCTTAGTTATCTTCTTGTCAACTTCTTGGGTAGTGAGAGTGATGAAGTGCTAGTTGAATTACCGAGGGCAGTTTGTGAATACCAGGACGGTTTTCCTAAGAATCTCACTAGTTTGCCACCTCACCGTGAGATTAAGTTCTTTATTGACTTAGTGCCTGGCACGACACCGATTTCTATGGCACCATATAGGTTTGCACCTGCCGAGTTGAGTGAGTTGAAGATTCAACTCCAGGAATTGTTAGATAAGGGTTTTATTAGCCTTAATACTTCACCTTGGAGAGCACCATCTCTCTTTGCCAAAAAGAAAGATGGTGCATTGCGACTTTGTATTGATTACCAGAAGTTAAACCGAATAACTGTTAAGAACAAGTATCCAATGCCTCGTATAGATGATCTGTTTGATCAGTTGAGAAAGACTTGCTTTTTTCCAAGTTAGACCTAAGATCAGGTTATCACCAGTTGAGGGTAAGGGAGGAGGATATCCAAAAGATGACATTCCGTGTGTGGTATGGCCATTATGAGTTTCTAGTGATGCCCTTCGAGCTAACCAATGCATCAACTGTGTTTATGGATTTAATGAACCGGATCTTCCGTGAGTTCCTAAACCGTTTTGTGGTTGTTGTAGACACCCTATTTTTGACCGTACTCAAGACTTGCACGTCACCGTTTGAACGCTCGGTGATCACCCATGTTCGTGTTCGTTTTGAGTTCTCGGAGGTCTCGGCTACGTGCTTTGCCTTGGGAACTCTCAACTTGACTGTTTTGTGCTTGGTTTTGCACCAAACACTTATTGTTTTGCTTCTGAGGGTAGAGGAAGGCTTGTTAGCCATCCTCACACCTCATCGGCCATGGCTTGAGGCCATCGGCCCTGTTTTGTTGCTACCGGCCATTGGTGATGGCCAGTCGGCACTCTTTTTGGTCGGTCGACCATTGTTTTGGTCAATTTGTCATTTTTGGCTGGCCGACCACTGTGCATCTACTTTTGGCAGATATTTTATGCCAGCTATGATAGCTGGCATACACTTTGCACCCCCTCCATACACGTGTATAGAGGGATTTCCCTCTTGCTTAGCTTATTTTGTAAGCTTTGCAAGAGTGGAGTCCTATAAAGGGAGGGCTTCTCCTCCCTCCTCAAGGGTTCCAAAAAAGTTCCAGAGGGCTCTGAGATTAGGGTTAGGGTTTGTGTATCTATCTATCTCTATATCTCCCTCCCTTTTGCCTTTGTGTGTGCATAAGGTTGTTTTGTCCTTAGTTTTGCACTAAGACACCTAGTGTTACACCATACCTTGCTTGCTGAGGTGCCAAAGGGTTGTTCTTGAAGTTCTTGAGTGGATTTAAGCTTGGAAAGGTTGCTGGAGCTCCATTCTTGAAGAGGTCTTCAAGGGTAAGAACCTTACCCCTTAAGGTTTTGACCTATCTTGCCTCTATTTTTAAGCTTAGTGTATGACTAGTAAAAGTTCTGATTTTACTTGCTTTTGAACTTTGCTTAAGGTTGTTTTGAGGTTTGGGGTTGTTTATCCCCTCTTAGGCCTTGTTTGGCCTCCTTTTTGTGCTATTTTTGGTGAGCTCCGGGACCACCTTATATTGGCCTCCTCACCAATCCAGAGGGATTTCAGTGGTGGGGATGGTGTTTTGAGGTCCTAAGAAGGAGAGGGCCATCCCCTCTCCTTGTTGTCTTCAAAACTTGTCATTTTAGCCTCATGTGTGAGCACCTTAATTAAGTCCATGTTGGCCATGTCTTAGTTGGTATTTGTGGTTATTTTTCCATGTTATAGCACTGTTTTAAGTTGGTTTAGACATCATGCATGCTTTGCATACTTGTCTTGTAATGCCATGAAATTGCCTCTTAACATGCATCAAGATGTACCATGACTTTCTAGCATGATTTGGCTTAGCTTTGTGAAGCTTTTATGCATGTTTTGGTGTGCTTAAGGTTTGATTTTTTTGTTTGGGCCATCCATGACTTGCTTTGTATAGCTACCATGCAATCTCCCTTGTAAGCTTTGAGCATTGGATCCTCTAGCATGCTTTACTTGCATCATTTCAGTGGTTTGGCACCATTAGTTATGTCATTTCAGTCCTTGTGGCATGCTTGTATGCTTGCTTTTGATACTTCTTTAATGCTTTAAAAGGTTGATGTCTTATGCTCCATGTTTGGACCATTGTGTATGCTTCCATATGTAGGCCATTTAGATGCCATCTAAGTGTGTTTTGGGCTTTGTCTCGACCTACATTGGGACTGTTTTGAGTCCCCTCGACCCTTTGGGACTCGCCTTGCATGGCCTTGATTTGATTCCTTAGGTTAGCCTTAGGCCTTAGGCTGCTTGCATGTTTTGTTTGTTTGGTTTGGCGCCATTCTAACATGATTTCAGAGCTTACAATGTATGCCATTTGTCCATGTTGTTCCTTTTAAGTGTGCTTAAAAGTTGCTTCTTTGTGCTTAAGTTTTGAACCATGTTTGCATGCATGTTTGTATGTAAATTTGCCTTCATTTCCATAGCATTTTGGCTACTTATTTAGACATGGCTGGGGCTTGTCCATATTAGTCTAAGTCCATCTTTTGCATGTTGCTCAAATGTTGTTACATTGCTTCATGTTTACATGCTTTGGTTGCATCATGTCTTGCATGCTCATTTGTGTGAATATTGTCACATGCTTGCCGGTTTGCATGCGTGTTTGCATTTTCATGTTGCATACTTAGCCCGCATGCTTAGGTTGCATTTGGCATGCATGTCTTGCCTCTTGAATTGATTATGATAGAGGTTGGGCCCATAGTGTGTTTATGTGCATTACATTTGACATCAAAATGCACACTTGACTTCTTGGACCATCACGCATGAAATGTGCGATTGGTGGCCCGAGGGTCGAGTACCATACTCCCCTGAGTCTGAAACATGATAGGGAGGATAGTTGTGCAAACATTTGCTCTGAATGCATTGCCATGTCTTGCTTACCCTCTGCTGTAAACAGGGTTCTGCAGGCATATATGGCCGACCGACCACAAATCTCTGGCGAGAGCTACATATAGATGGTTGATGACTATTTTCCATGGCCGGTCGTGTTTTCCTCTTGGCCGTGGTCTCCCACAACCTTCAGGGAGTATTCCAGAAGCAACTTTGGGACTTGTGCAGTCTTTAGAGGAATAAAACAGTGTAAACAGAGGCAGCTTGTGCATGGTGGTGGATTTCCGAGCGGAGCCAAGCACGCATGCATTGGACCCTCTTCCCGAGGCTGTTTTACTGCTTTATTAGCCTAGTTAATTTGCTTAACTAGTTAAGTGGTCTGTAACTATTTAATTGGCTTTTTAGTTTGTTAAATTTGTCTTATTCTTTCGGACCTCCGAGCAAGAGCAATTGTGTAATAAGTGTCGCTGAGTGTGTGAATGTCTTCCAACCCCACGTCTTTCTCCCCTTTTACTTACCTGCTTACGATGGTTAGATTAGGGCATGTTTCAATTAGCTACTTATGCTCGCAGGTTTGCATTCATTCATATGTCTTGCAATGCACGGGCTCGGCGCATCATACTAACTGCATGTATTTCAATTCCGAGTTGAATACTTGTTAGTTGTAGCATTTCACATGCCAGCTTTAGAATAGCCGAGCCTATTGTAGTTGCATTCCTTCATGTGTTACATTAGGCATTTCAGCATAGTTAGGATCATGCATGGATTTCTAACATAGCTTCTGTTTTGGCTTAGAGTACTCGGTAAGTGTTTATATGCTTTAGCATCTTGCATGTTGTGAGTGACTGCCATGATAGCATGCTTCCATGAGGCTATGTGCTTATGTGATATACCTGCCTGAATGCCTGTGGTGAAGGTTTGGATTATCTGAATTGGAATAATGCATTGACTGTGAATTTTAAGCCCCACTTGAGAGTGGCAAATCATCTGTTTTCTAAGCCCACCTGAGGTGGCAAATTCGCATTTTAGTAGCTACTTGCGAGTAGCAAATCGTTTTCAAAGGTAAACATGAGGTGTTTTGTTCCAATTCAGGCGATCCAATCTATACTTGTATGCTGTGCGCATCACATAGTAATTCTAGGCTAAAAACCGGAATAAGAGCACATAATGTTTTCAAAACTGGATGTCATGGTTAGTAGAGGCCGATCTTTGATCGGGAGAGCGGGGATGCTCACGAAGTGACCTTCCCCAATCGTACCCAAGTTCCCGAGCCGAGGCAACTTTGGTAATGACGAACACGTGGCCTTAGGCAACGAGTCAGGGTTTCCTAAATTTCCCCAAAATAAAATATTTAGGTGGACTCTGTATCTGGCAAAGCAGTCCATGTTTGGCACTTCTTTTAAAAAAATCTATTTTCAAAAATGATTTGCCGGATTTGGACTCTTTGATGATTCATCAGTCTTGTATTGCACTCTGCGAGATTAGATACAGGACTGTGACATTGAGTCCCGAACTATAGTGAGCCCAAATGAACAAAACGGGGGATTCCCTCCCGGGATGTTCAGGGACGTCCATAATTTCTGGCGACTCTACTGGGGATTTAGAGAACTTGACTCGAACTCATGATATCTTGTTTTGTCTACACTTATGTGTTTCTTTGCAGTGCATTTGC
The DNA here is from genome assembly GCA_030407325.1 of Camellia japonica. Taxonomy (NCBI): domain Eukaryota; kingdom Viridiplantae; phylum Streptophyta; class Magnoliopsida; order Ericales; family Theaceae; genus Camellia; species Camellia japonica. The sequence continues at coordinate 164,704,570 of JAPPVO010000032.1, forward strand.
ATTGGTGCGCTTAAGTCACAGTGTTTGCTGTCTACTATTCCTGAACAGTTTGTCGGAGGCTCGCTTTGAGAAGCGTGCCATAAGGCTAACCGGTTACGGGCTCTACCACGATGGGAACACAAACCCCGGTTGTTACCGGGGCACCGTTTTGACCATTCGACCTAGTGCATATCGGAATCCATAGTGACTATCCCAAGCTAGGACAGGTTGCTTACCCAATTATAGGTTGTTTGAAACCGCTACGTGCGTAGTGAAACCCTAGTTCCTGACAAAATAGGACAGGGAAACCTTACCCCAACATAGGGGTGTTTTGGCTCTCACTTGTTTGCTATGTGCTTTTAGAGTGCGTCTCTACAGGAATGCATGTATCAGTTTACAAGTCTGGGTATCAGGCCTACGGGCATCAGTATGTGAAGAATCAATTTTACCTAAGGGTATCAGTTTACAGGGAAGAATTTTGGGTAGAATTCAATAGAGAGTACAGTCGTTCAGCTATGCTCAAATCTGTTCTGTGAAATCAGGCTGAGATGCTATATGTTTTCTCTTTTGCTAGGGGTAGTCCTGGAACTATAGCTTCAGAGGGCTCCAATATCCCCCAGGTACTTGGGAGATAGTGCAAATATGTGATCAGGGAATGAACCACCTGCGGGCGGCACTCAATTTACTCTAGATGTGGCGTATGGCACGCACTGTTTTGAGCATTTGTGAATGCTGGTTTTTGTACTTTCTGACTCGGGTATTGAGTCAGTTTTGTTATGTCGTTTGGAGTCTGTCCCGTTGTATAGAGTCAGTCTTTTCATACTGAGTCAGTTGGGTCTGTCTTGTTGTACCGAGTCAGTCCTGTTTTGTTGGAGTCGGGTGATTTTGGGGGTGTTACCTCGGACATCACTTGCTTGTTTTGTGTTTGTCTTTTCACATTCTTTTGAGTCTGTTTCTGCCTTGGAGCCAGTAATGCCAACAGTTTTGAATGGAACAGCAGTGATTTTTCACACTCTTGTGTTTGCTTCTGCCGTGTGCCAGTTATGCCAAAAGTTCTTAATGAGGTGGCAGTATTTGACTAAAAACTTTGTCTTTTCTGTGCCTTGAAATCATTGCATTGACCTAAGTTTTTTAAAACCTTTGAACGCTGTGGTGAAAACAATGAGGAAGGAATTCCTCGGGATTTGCAAAATTTGACCAATTGAGAGAAAGAGAGGCATGCTAAGCCCTTTATGATTGAGATCATGTTTGTTAACGTGAGTACTGAGAAGGATCCTGGCTTGATCCAGATTGGTTCTACATTGTCTTCAGCGCGAGCGATTAGTCGCTTTCTTAAAAAATTTCAAAAAAAAATGTTTTGCGCAATCCTGCGAAGACCTGTGTGGAATCGCTCTTGAGATTGTGCAGCCTAAGATCGCTCTCAGCCTCAAGACTCGACCCTTGGCTTTCAGACCTCGAACTTAGATTCAGAACGTTCAACAGTCAACCACAACGTGAGGCCTGTGTGGCCAGATTTGAAGCAGCCCTCGAATAAGAGGCAAGAAAGCCAGATCAAAGAAGATTGGATATGATCAAAAGAAGCTTGCAAAGCTGGATCAGAAGCACCCCTCGAACTAGGGACAAAAATGTCAGATAGCTCGAAGAGCCAAAGGTGGATCATTCCGCAAGTCAATGAAGATCAGCAAGAATGCCAAATCCCAGAAGGGAGGAAAGAAGAAAGTATTGCTGAAGGACAGCCGAGTTCCTATCCACAACACTAGGGGCAAATTCAGCCCCCCATTGGATGGACTCCGCGTCGTCAGCGAACAGCAGTCATTCTTCTGGATTCAGATGACTTCAGGATCTCAAAACCATTTGACATGGACAAAGCTACACTTTTACCCTTGAGAGGCTCGCTGGGCCGAAAACCTGGAAAGGGCGACCCAAGCAAAAGTTAGAGCAAGAAAAAAGAGGAAAAAGAACAAAAAAAAAAGAAAAGTGCAAAGAATGAAAAAAAAAGAAGAAAAATGAAGAAAATGAAAAGAAAAGATGAAAAAGAAAAAAGAAGAAAAGAATAGAAAAGAAAAGAAAAACAAAGCTCGCAAGGTTGAAAACCCGGAAGGGCGGCCTTGGCAAAAGTTAGAGCGCAAAAGGAGAGGTTAATACCCGAGTGTACCTTAACCCCGAACTACGTAAAGCTTGATTCCCATGTTTGGGATACGTAGGCAACTTCGTTCCGAAGTCCAGCCGTAAAACACTTCAAATTCGACTGTGTCCATGATATGGTTCTGGTCATCTTTGTCTTCTCTGTATCCGAGAATTTGGTTGTAAGGACTGGTTGCCACGTGCTGCAGCGCTATTCAAACAAGGGGCAACTTTTCGTTGCCATACAGTACGCTATGGTGCCATTCAGACAAGGGGCAACTTTCCGTTGCCATGCAGTGCCATTTCAACAAGGGGCAATTTTCCATTGTAATGGATCTGAGGTTGTGCATCTCAAAAGTAAGTTATGTACTCGTTGAGCAGTGGCTGTTTGCCAAAACAATTTTTGAGAATTTTACTGAGGTTGACTAATTCTCTCGAAAATTGTCCCATTTTTTTCAAAACTGGACCACATCTTGGACCCAAAAAAGGAAAGTTTTCAGTGCTCATAACCTAACTTGCATGATTTCAAATAGAAAATCGAACAAGCGTGTTAATTTAATTCTCATTTTGGTCAAAATTGTTTTAGTAGAAAACAAACATAAAAATGGTCAAAATGATGAACTAGGGGCACAGTTGAGTTAGGTGTTCTGTCTTTTCCCCGTTGGCAATGCATTTTCCAGAAGGGCACTCTACTTGCAGACAAGGGCACCACTGAAGCTGACCGCAAAAGGGCAGAAAGCTCTCACATCCTCCAAGCAACGAGGTATCAAGCTAAGTGCGAAGCACGAATTGGAATGGATCAAGATATTCCATTCTCTTATTTGGACAGATCTGATCACGCCCAAACTCCCCAGCAGAGCATCGTCAACCGATGCCAGCTACAGATTTGTTACACACCCAGTTGTAGCGCAACCCCTCTGTGGGGGAAGTTCACTGTTGTGAGCAGAAGAAAGAGAATCTAGCAGAATGCTAGGGGCATGAGCCCACAACTTCCTGTTCATCCATCAACCACCCAGGGGAGGGATTGAAAAATGAGAGATTGAAGAATAGAGAGATGTACGCTGAGAGAAAAAGTGAGAAAATGGATTTTTCAGAAAAACAGAACCTGAGGGCCGAGTGATGTGAGAACCACAAATAAGAAAGGGTGGGAATAATACCCGGAGAAACTGGCTCCTCACGAACTAAGAGGTCTCTTGTCTTTGTAACACGTCTGTGTGTCGTGTCTTTTGTTTTGTTTACCTCAACTTTTGTTTTGAGTCTTTTCGAGTGTTACTCGATGTGTTTAGGTTGTGTACCTTCTATTGAGTCGTAGTATGCTGTGTCCAGTTGTAGACTCAATACCCAGTTGAGAACCCTTTTCTCATTTTCAAAAAAATCGTTTTGTGCTCAGAGTGCTGTGCCATTCTCCACATTTGTGCAAAGCAAGATTAGTTCTTTCAACGACCACAAGGTTTGACCCAGGTCATGTCAGAATAGTAAAACCTGGACCTATCTGAAGCTTTTTTTTTTTGGGTTCCGGGCTGCGAAACAAAAAAGAAAGGGAAAACTTGGAGCATCTGAGTGTGTTTCAATTTCTGCCAATTCCACATTTGTATTCCGTCTTTTCAGATTGGACTGTTTGTTCAGGATCCGCCGTGTGCAGAATGAACCAAGCGTTGTGTTATGGGCTGTATGTTCAGAATGAGCAGTATTGTTGTATGAGTTGTTTTGTCGTTGGCCGGTTCATTACCTGGTTATTACGATGCAAGTGTTCCAATTCTCAAACAAAAGATCAATCTCACTTACATTGTTATGTAATGTGATGCAATGCGATGCGATGTGATGTGCAAATGTAACACTTTCATTTTCAAACAAAAGGCTTGTTTCATTTCATCATCTTTTCAAGTACATAGCTTTGAAGAAAATAAAACCTACCTGCGGCAGTACAATGCGCTCAAGCTATCAGCAAAAAAAAAAAAAAGTAAAACAAAAAGAAGAAAAGGCAACAAAAGTCTAAATTAGCAGCAGTCATGTCAGGCCTGAGAGTCTGTCCTCGTCCTCTTCCTGGACGAAGGTCCAGGAGCATCATCGTCGGCTCCACCATCTGAACCCGAGCTCGAGTCATCTCCGGTCTCCTCCTCAGACGACTCCGCCTCTACCTCTGTCTCGGACTCACATCGTCGGGAACCGGTGCTCGAGAGCTGCTCCCAACATGAGTGCGCCCCGCTTTGGTGCGGGGATATACTGTGCCTCCTCTCCCTCCTCCTCGACAGGAACAGAAGGTCCAGCTGGAGCACCTCCTGCAGTCAGAATCTGGAACGAGGCTTGAAAAGGACAAATGGTAAATGCATCAGTTATGCTACGCAAGGCAGTATATCAGTGCAGAATGCAGTGTATGAGTACAGTGTATGAATGCTGTGAGCGGTGTCTGAATACAGAATGCAGTGACTGAGTGCAGTGTATGAATGTCGTGAGCAATGCTGTGAACAGTCTGCGGGTTACAGTGTATCAAATGCCATGAGGGCCGTGTATTAAGTGTTGTGTTGATAGTGCAATGCATCAGATTATGTGAAACAGTTTATGTAGAGTTTGAGACTGTGGTCAGAAAAGCCTACCGGGATACCGTATATGGCCAGTAGGTCAAGGCTCCGCTGAAGCATCCCCATCACGAAGGCAGTCAACTCCAGGGACTGGCGAGTATACTCGGAGGAAGCCTGCAAAAGTGTTAGAAGTATCAGTATTTTGCAGAATATCAAACAGAAATGAAATGAAATGACTGTGCATAATGCAAAATGTAGTAGTACATATCGGAGGCAAGTCGTAGAAACCGACTAGCTCGTGATCAGCCGGAGGGGGAGCGATGGGGATCTGATAAGTCTCCCCACCCTGCCCTCTGCATGTCATCATCGTAGGCAGCGCTGGCCACCTAGCTCCTTGCCCTCTCCGGGGCCCACTCCTACCACGGGCCCGAGCCATCCTTGGCACTCCTGCTTCTGCTCTAGCTGCCGGTGCCACTGGCCTCTCTCTCTCAGTTCGACCGCCACTACTCAGAGGCCGCATGATATAGGTCTGGACGTACTCTGCATAGTCGTCCTTGCCTCTAAAGCCCTCGGAGTCCCAACCGATCGTGTAGTCTGCCATCTCCTCGAGAGTGTACCTCTCGGTATGCCTCATATGAGTAGGAGGTGGCCGCGGAACTGTCTACTCTGGCATACCTAAGGTCTGCCGCAAGAAGCGCTCCCCCAAGTACCAGGCGCGGCAGACGGGGCCCTCTAGTAAAACTCTGAATCGGGCCGTCTCTCGGGAACCAGCATACCACTCCTATACTGCGATGGGCAATGAGGCCCATGGCTGCCAGGTGATCTGCAAACAAAATACAGTTTGTATCTACTGCTATTGAAAATGCAATGCAAAGCGAAGCTTAAATGTATTGTAATGTTTGACATACCTCTGCTGCGGTGATGGTATCAAAATAGCGGCGAAAGAATATGAAAGACTCACGAGGCCTCCACTCGCACCTCACGTCGAAGCAGTAGGAGAATGGGATCATGGGAGGCATCTCCTCCTCTGGTACTAGGGCAAGCCTGGGAAGTAGGCGTATACCCACAACTACAGTGAGACAGAACAGATATCAGTATACTTATCAGATAAAGCAGTATGTAGATAAAGCAGAAAGCGGTATGTGCAGTGTATTGTGCAGTGTGTGCAGTGTACAGAGTACAGAGAATGTAAAGCAGAAATGTAAAACAGAAGAAGAAGACATACCTCTCAAGCCTGCCAGTAGCCTCCGAGCAGCTGTCCGCTGAGGCGGGAGGATGAACTCATATAGCCGTAGAGTGTGGCCAAGCCTGCGCCACCCCAGTCGTAGCCACGGATCCTAGTCACGTCAACCAGTGCACTCAGCAGGCAAAGGGGCACAGTGTTCGCCCGGTCGGCGAAGAGAGTGGTCCCCAGCAGGAACATCAGAAAGCCGCGTGCGTACTGCTCCTCCTCCTCTTGAGTAGTCGGCGCCTGGATCCGAAAATGAGCCTCGAACCAAAAATATCGCACGAACCCTACTCGAGCGAGAGGTGGCTGGGTGCCGAGAAGGTAAAGTTGAGCGCGTCCCACTCGTCCATGTCTGTGTCAAAGGGGATCGGATCACCCCCCACTCCGACGCCTGTGAGCATGGAGAAATCAAAGGGAGTCATCGTCATCTCCCCAGTGGCAGAAAAGTGGAAGGAGTCTGTGGTGTCCCACCACCTCTCCGCCAATGCAGCAAGGAGCGGCCTGTCGCAGTAAGGCGCGAGAGCCCCATGCAGAAGGTCTCAAAACCAGCTCGGTCGATGATACAACGAACCGCGTCAGGCAACTCCATGTACCAACCTCGTGCAGCACGTTTCCATACCCCTGGAGGGCATGGGAATCTCCCTGTGGTCAAAACAAACAGTCGCGAAGCAGTGTTACAAATACAGTGTTGAATGTGCTCAGAATCAGTGAAAAGGTACAGCGTGTGTGCACGTGTTCAGATTCAAATAGATATCGGGTGCGGGTGTCCTCGCAGTGAACTACAGCATATGATGTATCAGTGTGACTGAGTGGTCAGTGAAAAGGTACAGCTTGTGTGCACGTGTTCAGATTCAAAGAGACATCAAGCACAGGTGTGCTCGCAGTGAACTCCAGCATGTGCTGTATCAGTGTGTTTGAACGGTACAGGGGAAGATACAGATTGTGTGCACGTGTTCAGATTCAAACAAACATCAAGTGCAGGTGTGCTCGCAGTGAACTCCAGCATATGGTGTATCAGTATGTTTGAGTGATTCAGTAAACAAATGCAGTGTGTGTGCACGTGTTCAGATTCAAACATATATCAAGTGCGGGTGTCTTCGCAATGAACTACAATATGCAGTGTACTAGTGTATCATGGTTCAAGCAGTTAAAGAATAGAATCGACTATTGCAGTTTTGTATCCTACATTGCAGAAAATGAAACGAAGAAGAGTGTACCTCGGAGGCGCCGAAGGACAGATGTGACTCTGGCTCGCGCAGTAGAAGCTCCGGTGCCATAACCCTCGCAAAGCTGCTAAAGTGGCGAATTCCGTCGAGAGGCAATACGTGAATCGCCGGCCTGTAGGTCGTCGGGTCGAACAGTCGAACGCTCAAAGGCAAGAGCTCGGCCTCGGGATCATATCTTGCTCCGGAGGAGTCCCGCCTCGTGGGAGATCGTCTGCTATGCCGAGAATGGTGTGAAAATGGCCGGAAGTGTGAAAATCGGATGAGAATGTGAAAAGTCAACTAAAAAGTCAACCCCAAGAGGGTGAAAAATGATCGAAAAGGTCGAGGTCCGGAAATGGCACAAAGATCGAGGTAAGCTCGAGGGAAACAAACCCCGAGTGATGGAAATCGAGAAAGAGACACCGAATTTGAGATTTGTTCGGTTCAAAATGTTCGAAACGCGAAGGAGTTCGTGAATCGAACGATGAAATGGGCCCGAAAACCAAGGAAAGACGGGGATCGGAAGGAGGAAAATAACCTAGAGAGAAGGGGGGATGATTTTTGAGCAAGAGGCAAGTGAAGAAAATAGGGTTTGAGCCCTATATTTAAAGACCCGTGGCCAAAAGGACAAAACTACCCCGAACAGGCATTTTTGGCCGGTCGGCTACATTGTTGGCTGGTCGACCAAAAAGTTGGCTGATGGCCTTATTTTGTGGCCAGTGGATGGCCGGTGGACTCCCCTAGTGGCCGGTGAGCCTCCTACACCCTTGTTTGGGTCAGATATGTGGTTTGGGACCTTCTTTGCTCAAGACAGTACAAGAGAGTGCATTTCCGAAGCTTGACCGGCCTTCGTGTTGACCTCGAACCGTGTCTTCTGTGCGTAGCACTCGATACGCGCATGGTGTATCCTTTTTCGTATGCTTTAGTGTCTTGGGAAATTCAATAACTGCTTTGAATGCGTTGCATTACGTGTGTTGTCTTGTTTACGATAAACATACACAAATTACATTGTCATGCATCTCAAGAAACGTGCGTTGTCGCGCATTCGAGTTCAATTGCATTGTCATGCATCTCAAGAAACCTGCGTTGTTGCGCATTCGAGTTCATTTGCGTTGTCATGTGTCTCAAAGAGCGTGCGTTGTCGTGCGTTCAAGTTCGTTTGCATTGTCATGCATTTCAATTATATGCATTGTCATGCATTTCAACATCCCACGTTGTCACGCACGCCACACTTCCATTGTCATGCATTTCTCTAGCTTGCATTGTCATGAATGTCAGGTTGCATTGTCTTGCATCCTCATCCACCCGCGTAGTTTCGCATTCTTAGGTTGCATTGTCTTGCATCCTCCCGTCCACCCGTATTGTTTCGCATTCTTAGGTTGCATTGTCTTGCATCCTCCCATCCACCCACGTTGTTTCGCATTCTTAGGTTGCATTGTCTTGCATCCTCCCGTCCACCCGCGTTGTTTCGCATTCTTAGGTTGCATTGTCTTGCATCCTCCCGTCCACCCGCGTTGTTTCGCATTCTTAGGTTGCATTGTCTTGCATCCTCCCGTCTACCCGCGTTGTTGCGCATTCTTAGGTTGCATTGTCTTGCATCCTCTCATCCACCCGCGTTGTTGCGCATTCTTAGGTTGCATTGTCTTACATCCTCCCCTCCACCCGCGTTGTTGCGCATTCTTAGGTTGCATTGTCTTGCATCCTCCCGTCCACCCGCGTTGTTGCGCATTCATAGGTTACATTGTCGTGCATCCTCCCGTCCACCCGCGTTGTGGCGCATTCTTAGATTGCATTGTCTTGCATCCTCCCGTCCACCGCGTTGTTGCGCATTCTTAGGTTGCATTGTCTTGCATCCTCCCGTCTACCCGCGTTGTTTCGCATTTATAGGTTGCATTGTCGTGCATCCTCCCGTCCACCTGCGTTGTTGCGCATTCTTAGGTTGCATTGTCTTGCATCCTCCCGTCCACCCGCGTTGTTGCGCATTCTTAGGTTGCATTGTCTTGCATCCTCCCGTCCACCCGCGTTGATGCGCATTCTTAGGTTGCATTGTCTTGCATCCTCCCGTCTACCCGCGTTGTTTCGCATTCTTAGGTTGCATTGTCTTGCATCCTCCCGTCCACCCGCGTTGTTTCGCATTCTTAGGTTGCATTTGCACCCTTCCATTCAAGTTCCTATACACATTGCATGCGTTGTCGCGTTATGCTTTACTTATATGTGTTCAAGTTCCTATACACATTGCATGCGTTGTCACGTTATGCTTTACTTATATGTGTTCAAGTTCCTATACACATTGCATGCGTTGTCACGTTATGCTTTACTTATATATGTTGAAGTTCCTATACACATTGCATGCGTTGTCGCGTTATGCTTTACTTATATGTGTTCAAGTTCCTTTTTTACACATTGCATGCGTTGTCGTGTGTGCTTTACTTATATGTGTTTATGTTTCAAATTGCATTGTTATGCACCACTCGGCATTGCGTTGTCACGCATGCCCTCCATGCATTGTTATGTTGCATTGTTATGCACACACTCGGGTTGCGTTGTTATGCACCCCTTTCATCCGCATTGTCATGCACCCCCCCTCACTTGCGTTGTCACGCACTTTCAATTACATTGTGATGCATACTTCTAACAATATTGTACCTGTTAAGTTTCTTTCTCTTTCAAGCACGATTTTGTATGTACGGTTCATTTGAAGCTGGCACGACCAGACGAGCCACACAGGTATTGTATTCTCCGTGTGAGACGTAGCGAGAATTACATAATTCTCTTACATCCTTTCTGCATTGTAATGTAGTTGGATTTGTGTTTGATTGCTTAAAACTGTTGTATGATTTGCTTCGTTACAGCTTTCTTTGCATGATCATAAGTTATGCTTGGCTTTGTGCATTGTTTTGCATTTTGCCCCAGCCTTCGGGCGCATATCTTTGTCTGTCGCTTGTATGCTTTGTCTAAGTCTTTAGCCTTGTCAAAAATGGGTCGTCTCTAGGCTTTGACATTCACTCCCATCATTGTTATGACTTTCGAGTTCTGTCAAAGAGGGGCAACTGTAGACACCCCATTTTTTACTGTCCTCAAGACTTGGACGTCACCGTTTGAACGCTCGGTGATCATCCATGTTCGTGTTCGTTTTGAGTTCTCGGAGGTCTCGGCTATGTGCCTTGCCTTAGGAACTCTCAACTTGACTGTTCTGTGCTTGGTTTTGCACCAAACACTTATTGTTTTGCTTCTGAGGGTAGAGGAAGGCTTGTTAGCCATCCTCACACCTCACCGACCATGGCTTGAGGCCACTGGCCCTGTTTTGTTGCTACCGGCCATTGGTAATGGCCGGTCGGCACTCTTTTTGGTCGATCGACCATTGCTTTGGTCAATTTGTCATTTTTGGCTGGCCGACCACTGTGCATCTACTTTTGGCAGATATTTTATGCCAGCTGTGATAGTTGGCATACACTTTGCACCCCCTCCATACACGTGTATGGAGGGATTTCCCTTTGCTTAGCTTATTTTGTAAGCTTTGCAAGAGTGGAGTCCTATAAAGGGAGGGCTTCTCCTCCTCCTCAAGGGTTCCAAAAAAGTTCCAGAGGGCTCGAGATTAGGGTTAGGGTTTGTGTATCTATCTATCTCTATATCTCCCTCCCTTTTGCCTTTGTGTGTGCATAAGGTTGTTTTGTCCTTAGTTTTGCACTAAGACACCTAGTGTTAGGCCATACCTTGGTTGCTGAGGTGCCAAAGGGTTGTTCTTGAAGTTCTTGAGTGGATTTAAGCTTGGAAAGGTTGCTGCAGCTCCATTCTTGAAGAGGTCTTCAAGGGTAAGAACCTTACCCCTTTATTCCCCATTTTTGCACAAGGTTTTGACCTATCTTGCCTATTTTTGAGCTTAGTGTATAACTAGTAAAAGTTTATTACTTGCTTTTGAACTTTGCTTAAGGTTGTTTTGAGGTTTGGGGTTGTTTATCCCCTCTTAGGCCTTGTTTGGCCTCCTTTTTGTGCTATTTTTGGTGACTCCGGGACCACCTTATATTGGCCTCCTCACCAATCCAGAGGGATTTCAGTGGTGGGGATGGTGTTTGAGGTCCTAAGAAGGAAAGGGCCATCCCCTCTCCTTGTTGTCTTCAAACTTGTCATTTTAGCCTCATGTGTGAGCACCTTAATTAAGTCCATGTTGGCCATGTCTTAGTTGGTATTTGTGGTTATTTTGCCATGTTATAGCACGATTTTAAGTTGGTTTAGACACATCATGCATGCTTTGCATACTTGTCTTGTAATGCCATGAAATTGCCTTAACATGCATCAAGATGTACCATGACTTTCTAGCATGATTTTGGCTTAGCTTTGTGAAGCTTTTATGCATGTTTTGGTGTGCTTAAGGTTTGATTTTGGTTGTTTGGGCCATCCATGACTTGCTTTGTATAGCTACCATGCAATCTCCCTTGTAAGCTTTGAGCATTGGATCCTCTAGCATGCTTTACTTGCATCATTTCAGTGGTTTGGCACCATTAGTTATGTCATTTCAGTCCTTGTGGCATGCTTGTATGCTTGCTTTTGATACTTCTTTAATGCTTTAAAAGGTTGATGTCTTATGTTCCATGTTTGGACCATTGTGTATGCTTCCATATGTAGGCCATTTAGATGCCATCTAAGTGTGTTTTGGGCTTTGTCTCGACCTACATTGGGACTGTTTTGAGTCCCCTCGACCCTTTGGGACTCGCCTTGCATGGCCTTGATTTGATTCCTTAGGTTAGCCTTAGGCCTTAGGCTTGCTTGCATGTTTTGTTTGTTTGGTTTGGCGCCATTCTAACATGATTTCAGAGCTTACAATGTATGCCATTTGTCCATGTTTGTTCCTTTTAAGTGTGCTTAAAAGTTGCTTCTTTGTGCTTAAGTTTTGAACCATGTTTGCATGCATGTTTGTATGTAAATTTGCCTTCATTTCCATAGCATTTTGGCTACTTATTTAGACATGGCTGGGGCTTGTCCATATTAGTCTAAGTCCATCTTTTGCATGTTGCTCAAATGTTGTTACATTGCTTCATGTTTACATGCTTTGGTTGCATCATGTCTTGCATGCTCATTTGTGTGAATATTGTCACATGCTTGCATGTTTGCATGCGTGTTTGCATTTTCATGTTGCATACTTAGCCGCATGCTTAGGTTGCATTTGGCATGCATGCCTTGCCTCTTGAATTGATTATGATAGAGGTTGGGCCCATAGTGTGTTTATGTGCATTACATTTGACATCAAAATGCACACTTGACTTCTTGGACCATCACGCATTGAAATGTGCGATTGGTGGCCCGAGGGTCGAGTACCATACTCCCCTGAGTCTGAAACATGATAGGGAGGATAGTTGTGCAAACATTTGCTCTGAAATGCATTGCCATGTCTTGTCTACCCTCTGTTGCTGTCAAAACAGGGTTCTGCAGGCATATATGGCCGACCGACCACAAATCTCTGGCCGAGAGCTACATAGATGGTTGATGACTATTTTTCCATGGCCGGTCGTGTTTCCTCTTGGCCGGTGGTCTCCCACAACCTTCAGGGAGTATTCCAGAAGCAACTTTGGGACTTGTGCAGTCTTTAGAGGAATAAAACAGTGTAAACAGAGGCAGCTTGTGCATGGTGGTGGATTTCCGAGCGGAGCCAAGCACGCATGCATTGGACCCTCTTCCCGAGGCTGTTTTACTGCTTTATTAGCCTAGTTAATTTGCTTAACTAGTTAAGTGGTCTGTAACTATTTAATTGGCTTTTTAGTTTGTTAAATTTGTCTTATTCTTTCGGACCCTCCGAGCAAGAGCAATTGTGTAATAAGTGTGCGTGAGTGTGTGAATGTCTTCCAACCCACGTCTTTCTCCCTTTTACTTACCTGCTTACGATGGTTAGATTAGGGCATGTTTCAATTAGCATACTTATGCTCGCATGTTTGCATTCATTCATATGTCTTGCATGCACCGGGCTCGGCGCATCATACTAACTGCATTGTATTTCAATTCCGAGTTGAATACTTGTTAGTTGTAGCATTTCACATGCCAGCTTTAGAATAGCCGAGCCTATTGTAGTTGCATTCCTTCATGTGTTACATTAGGCATTTCAGCATAGTTAGGATCATGCATGGATTTCTAACATAGCTTCTGTTTTGGCTTAGAGTACTCGGTAAGTGTTTATGCTTTAGCATCCTTGCATGTGTGTGAGTGACTGCCATGATAGCATGCTTACCATGAGGCTATGTGCTTATGTGATATACCTGCCTGAATGCCTGTGGGTGAAGGTTGGATTATCTGAATTGGAATAATGCATTGACTGTGAATTTTAAGCCCACTTGAGAGTGGCAAATCATCTTGTTTTCTAAGCCCACCTGAGGGTGGCAAATTCGCATTTTAGCCTACTTGCGAGTAGCAAATCGTTTCAAAGGTAAACATGAGGTGTTTTGTTCCAATTCAGGCGATCCAATCTATACTTGTATGCTGTGCGCATCACATAGTAATTCTAGGCTAATAAACCGGAATAAGAGCACATAATGTTTTCAAAACTGGATGTCATGGTTAGTAGAGGCCGATCTTTGATCGGGAGAGCGGGGATGCTCACGAAGTGACCTTCCCCAATCGTACCCAAGTTCCCGAGCCGAGGCAACTTTGGTAATGACGAACACGTGGCCTTAGGCAACGAGTCAGGGTTTCCTAAATTTCCCCAAAATAAAATATTTAGGTGGCGACTCTGTATCTGGCAAAGCAGTCCATGTTTGGCACTTCTTTTAAAAAAAATCTATTTTCAAAAATGATTTGCCGGATTTGGACTCTTTGATGATTCATCAGTCTTGTATTGCACTCTGCGAGATTAGATACAGGACTGTGACATTGAGTCCCGAACTGTAGTGAGCCCAAATGAACAAAACGGGGGATTCCCTCCCGGGACGTTCAGGGACGTCCACAGTTTCTGGCGACTCTACTAGGGATTTAGAGAACTTGACTCGAACTCATGATATCTTGTTTTGTCTACACTTATGTGTTTCTTTGCATTTCATTTGCATTGGTGCGCCTAAGTCACAGTGTTTGCCGTCTGCTATTCCTGAACGGTTTGCCGGAGGCTCGCTTTGAGAAGCGTGCCATAAGGCTAACCGGTTACGGGCTCTGCCACGATGGGAACACAAACCCCGGTTGTTACCGGGGCACCGTTTTGACCATTCGACCTAGTGCATATCGGAATCCATAGTGACTATCCCAAGCTAGGACAGGTTGCTTACCCAATTATAGGTTGTTTGAAACCGCTACGTGCGTAGTGAAACCCTAGTTCCTGACAAAATAGGACAGGGAAACCTTACCCCAACATAGGGGTGTTTTGGCTCTCACTTGTTTGCTATGTGCTTTTAGAGTGCGTCTCTACAGGAATGCATGTATCAGTTTACAAGTCTGGGTATCAGGCCTACGGGCATCAGTATGTGAAGAATCATTTACCTAAGGGTATCAGTTACAGGGAGAATTTTGGGTAGAATTCAATAGAGAGTACAGTCGTTCAGCTATGCTCAAATCTGTTCTGTGAAATCAGGCTGAGATGCTATATGTTTTCTCTTTTGCTAGGGGTAGTCCTGGAACTATAGCTTCAGAGGGCTCCAATATCCCCCAGGTACTTGGGATAGTGCAAATATGTGATCAGGGAATGAACCACCTGCGGGCGGTGGCGTATGGCACGCACTGTTTTGAGCATTTGTGAATGCTGGTTTTTGTACTTTCTGACTCGGGTATTGAGTCAGTTTTCATATGTCGTTTGGAGTCTGTCCCGTTGTATAGAGTCAGTCTTTTCATACTGAGTCAGTTGGGTCTGTCTTGTTGTACCGAGTCAGTCCTGTTTTGTTGGAGTCGGGTGTTTTGGGGGGTGTTACCTCGGACATCACTTGCTTGTTTTGTGTTTGTCTTTTCGCATTCTTTTGAGTCTGTTTCTGCCTTGGAGCCAGTAATGCCAACAGTTTTGAATGGAACAGCAGTGATTTTTCACACTCTTGTGTTTGCTTCTGCCGTGTGCCAGTTATGCCAGAAGTTCTGAATGAGGTGGCGGTATTTGACTAAAAACTTTGTCTTTTCTGTGCCTTGAAATCATTGCATTGACCTAAGTTTTTTAAAACCTTTGAACGCTGTGGTGAAAACAAAGAGGAAGGAATTCCTCGGGATTTGCAAAATTTGACCAATTAAGAGAAAGAGAGGCATGCTAAGCCCTTTATGATTGAGATCATGTTTGTTAACGTGAGTACTGAGAAGGATCCTGGCTTGATCCAGATTGGTTCTACATTGTCTTCAGCGCGAGCGATTAGTCGCTTTCTTAAAAAATTTCAAAAAAAAAATGTTTTGCGCAATCCTGCGAAGACCTGTGTGGAATCGCTCTTGAGATTGTGCAGCCTAAGATCGCTCTCACCTCAAGACTCGACCCTTGGCTTTCAGACCTCGAACTTAGATTCAGAACGTTCAACAGTCACCACAACGTGAGGCCTGTGTGGCCAGATTTGAAGCAGCCCTCGAATAAGAGGCAAGAAAGCCAGATCAAAGAAGATTGGATATGATCAAAAGAAGCTTGCAAAGCTGGATCAGAAGCACCCCTCGAACTAGGGACAAAAATGTCAGACAGCTCGAAGAGCCAAAGGTGGATCATTCCGCAAGTCAATGAAGATCAGCAAGAATGCCAAATCCCAGAAGGGAGGAAAGAAGAAAGTATTGTTGAAGGACAGCCGAGTTCCTATCCACAACACTAGGGGCAAATTCAGCCCCCCATTGGATGGACTCTGCGCGTCAGCGAACAGGTCAACTTTTCTGGATTCAGATGACTTCAGGATCTCAAAACCATTTGACATGGACAAAGCTACACTTTTACCCTTGAGAGGCTCGCTGGGCCGAAAACCTGGAAAGGGCGACCCAAGCAAAAGTTAGAGCAAGAAAAAGAGGAAAAACAAAAAAAAAAAGAAAGTGCAAAGAATGAAAAAAAAAAAGAAGAAAATGAAGAAATGAAAAGAAAAGATGAAAAAGAAAAAAGAAGAAAAGAATAGAAAAAGAAAAGAAAAACAAAGCTCGCAAGGTTGAAAACCCGGAAGGGCGGCCTTGCAAAAGTTAGAGCGCAAAAGGAGAGGTTAATACCCGAGTGTACCTTAACCCCGAACTACGTAAAGCTTGATTCCCATGTTTGGGATACGTAGGCAACTTCGTTCCGAAGTCCAGCCGTAAAACACTTCAAATTCGACTGTGTCCATGATATGGTTCTGGTCATCTTTGTCTTCTCTGTATCCGAGAATTTGGTTGTAAGGACTGGTTGCCACGTGCTGCAGCGCTATTCAAACAAGGGGCAACTTTCCGTTGCCATACAGTACGCTGTGGTGCCATTCAGACAAGGGGCAACTTTCCGTTGCCGTGCAGTGCCATTTCAACAAGGGGAAATTTTCCATTGTTATGGATCTGAGGTTGTGCATCTCAAAAGTAAGTTATGTACTCGTTGAGCAGTGGCTGTTTGCCAAAACAATTTTTGAGAATTTTACTGAGGTTGACTAATTCTCTCGAAAATTGTCCCATTTTTTTCAAAACTGGACCACATCTTGGACCCAAAAAAGGAAAGTTTTCAGTGCTCATAACCTAACTTGCATGATTTCAAATCAGAAAATCGAACAAGCGTGTTAATTTAATTCTCATTTTGGTCAAAATTGTTTTAGTAGAAAACAAAACATAAAAATGGTCAAAATGATGAACTAGGGGCACAGTTGAGTTAGGTGTTCTGTCTTTTCCCCGTTGGCAATGCATTTTCCAGAAGGGCACTCTACTTGCCAGACAAGGGCACCACTGAAGCTGACCGCAAAAGGGCAGAAAGCTCTCACATCCTCCAAGCAACGAGGTATCAAGCTAAGTGCGAAGCACGAATTGGAATGGATCAAGATATTCCATTCTCTTATTTGGACAGATCTAATCACGCCCAAACTCCCCAGCAGAGCATCGTCAACCGATGCCAGCTACAGATTTGTTACACACCCAGTTGTAGCGCAACCCCTCTGTGGGGAAGTTCACTGTTGTGAGCAGAAGAAAGAGAATCTAGCAGAATGCTAGGGGCATGAGCCCACAACTTCCTGTTCATCATCACCATCAACCCCCAGGGGAGGGATTGAAAAATGAGAGATTGAAGATAGAGATGTATGCTGAGAGAAAAAGTGAGAAAATGGATTTTTTCAGAAAAACAGAACCTGAGGGCCGAGTGATGTGAGAACCACAAATAAGAAAGGGTGGGAATAATACCCGGAGAAACTGGCTCCTCACGAACTAGAGGTCTCTTGTCTTTGTAACACGTCTGTGTGTCGTGTCTTTTGTTTTGTTTACCTCAACTTTTGTTTTGAGTCTTTTCGAGTGTTACTCGATGTGTTTAGGTTGTGTACCTTCTATTGAGTCGTAGTATGCTGTGTCCAGTTGTAGACTCAATACCCAGTTGAGAACCCTTTTCTCATTTTCAAAAAATCGTTTTGTGCTCAGAGTGCTGTACCATTCTCCACATTTGTGCAAAGCAAGATTAGTTCTTTCAATGACCACAAGGTTTGACCCAGGTCATGTCAGAATAGTAAAACCTGGACCTATCTGAAGCTTTTTTTTTTGGGTTCCGGCTGCGGCAACAAAAAAGAAAGGGAAAACTTGGAGCATCTGAGTGTGTTTCAATTTCTGCCAATTCCACATTTGTATTCCGTCTTTTCAGATTGGACTGTTTGTTCAGGATCCGCCGTGTGCAGAATGAACCAAGCGTTGTGTTTATGGCTGTATGTTCAGAATGAGAAGTATTGTTGTATGAGTTGTTTTGTCGTTGGCCGGTTCATTACCTGGTTATTACGATGCAAGTGTTCCAATTCTCAAACAAAAGATCAATCTCACTTACATTGTTATGTAATGTGATATAATGCGATGCGATGTGATGTGCAAATGTAACACTTTCATTTTCAAACAAAAGGCTTGTTTCATTTCATCATCTTTTCAAGTACATAGCTTTGAAGAAAATAAAACCTGCCTGCGGCAGTACAATGCGCTCAAGCTATCAGCAAAAAAAAAAAAAAGTAAAACAAAAAGAAGAAAAGGCAACAAAGTAAATTAGCATAGTCATGTCAGGCCTGAGAGTCTGTCCTCGTCCTCCCTGGACGAAGGTCCAGAGCTCATCGTCAGCTCCACCATCTGAACCCGAGCTCGAGTCATCTCAACATGAGTGCGCCCCTCTTTGGGTGCGGGGATATAACTGTGCCTCCGCTTCCCTCCTCCTCCTCGAACAGACAGAAGGTCCAGCTGGAGCACCTCCTGCAGTCGGAATCTAACGGGGCTTGAAAAGGACAAATGGTAAATGCATCATTGCTACGCAAGGCAGTATATCATGCAGAATGCAGTGTATGAGTACAGTGTATGATGCTGTGAGCGGTGTCTGAATACAGAATGCAGTGACTGAGTGCATGTATGAATGTCGTGAGCAATGCTGTGAACAGTCTGCGGGTTACAGTGTATCAATGCCATGAGGCCGTGTATTAGTGTTGTGTTGATAGTGCAATGCATCAGATTATGTGAAACAGTTTATGTAGATTTGAGACTATGGTCAGAAAAGCCTACCGGGATACCGTAATGGCCAGTAGGTCGAGGCTCCGCTGAAGCATCCCCATCACGAAGGCAGTCAACTCCAGGACTGGTGCGTATACTCGGAGGAAGCCTGCAAAGTGTTAGAATATCAGTATTTTGCAGAATATCAAACAGAAATGAAATGAAATTGACTGTGCAGAATGCAAAATGTAGTAGTACATACCGGAGGCAAGTCGTAGAAACCGACTAGCTCGTGATCAGCCGGAGGGGGGAGCGATGGGGATCTGATAAGTCTCCCAACCCTGCCTCTGCATGTCATCATCGTAGGCAGCGCTGGCCACCCAGCTCCTTGCCCTCTCCGGGGCCCACTCCTACCACGGGCCCGAGCCATCCTTGGCGCTCCTGCTTCTGCTCTAGCTTCCGGTGCCACTGGCCCTCTCTCTCTCAGTTCGACCCCACTACTCAGAGGCCGCGTGATATAGGTCTGGACGTACTCTGCATAGTCGTCCTTGCCTCTAAAGCCCTCGGAGTCCCAACGATCGTAGTTGTAGTCTGCCATCTCCTCGAGAGTGTACCTCTCGGATGCCTCATATGAGTAGGAGGTGGCCGCGGAACTGTCTGCTCTGGCATACCTAAGGTCTACCGAAAGAAGCGCCCCCAAGTACCAGGCGCGGCAGACGGGGCCCTCTAGTAAAACTCTGAATCGGGCCGTCTCTCGGGAACCAGCATACCACTCCCATACTGCGATGGGCAATGAGGCCCATGGCTTGTTGCCAGGTGATCTGCAAAAAAAACAGTTTGTTATCTACTGCTATTGAAAAATACAATGCAAAAGCGAAGCTTAAATGAATTGTAAGTTTGAATACCTCTGCGTGGTGAATGGTATCGAAATAGCGGCGTAAGAATATGAAAGACTCACGAGGCCTCCACTCGCACCTCACGTCGAAGCAGTAGGAGAATGGGATCATGGGAGGCATCTCTCCTCTGGTACTAGGGCAAGCCTCGGGAAGTAGGCGTAACCCACAACTAAGTGAGACAGAACAGATAGTAGTATGCTTATCAGATAAAGCAGTATGCAGATAAAGAGAAAGCGGTATGTGCAGTGTATTGTGCAGGTGTGCAGTGTACAAGTACAGAGAATGTAAAGCAGAAATGTAAACGAAGAAGAAGACATACCTCTCAAGCCTGCCAGTAGCCTCCGAAGCAGCTGTCCGCTGAGGCGGGAGGATGAACTCATATAGCCGTAGAGTGTGGCCAAGCCTGCGCCACCCCAGTCGTAGCCACGGATCCTAGTCAGTCAACAGTGCACTCAGCAGGCAAAGGGGCACAGTGTTCGCCCGTCGGCGAAGAGAGTGGTCCTAGCAGGAACATCAGAAAGCGCGTGCGTACTGCTCTCCTCCTCTTGAGTAGTCGGGCCTGGATCCAAAAATGAGCCTCGAACCAAAAATATCGACGAACCCTACTCGAGCGAGAGGTGGCTGGGTGCCGAGAAGGTAAAGCTAGCGGCGTCCCACTCGTCATGTGTCTGTTCAAAGGGATCGGATCACCCCCCACTCCGACGCCTGTGAGATGAGATGGAGAAATCAAAAGAGAGTCATCGTCATCTCCCAGTGGCAGAAAAGTGGAAGGAGTCTGTGGTGTCCCACCACCTCTCCGCCAATGCAGCAAGGAGCGGCCTGCTCGTAGTAAGGCGCGAGAGCCCCATGCAGAAGGTCTCAAAACCAGCGGTCGATGATGATACGATGAACCGCGTCAGGTAAACTCCATGTACCAACCTCGTGCAGCACGTTCCATACCCCCGGAGGGCATGGGAATCTCCCTGTGGTCAAAACAAAACAGTCGCGAAGCAGTGTTACAAATACAGTGTTGAATGTGCTCAGAATCAGTGAAAAGGTACAGCGTGTGTGCAGTGTTCAGATTCAAATAGATATCGGGTGCGGGTGTCCTCGCAGTGAACTACAGCATATGATGTATCAGTGTAACTGAGTGGTTTCAGTGAAAGGTACAGCTTGTGTGCACGGTTCAGATTCAAACAGACATCAAGCGCAGGTGTGCTCGCAGTGAACTCCAGCATGTGGTGTACAGTGTGTTTGAACGGTACAGGGGAGATACAGCGTGTGTGCACGTGTTCAGATTCAAAAAACAATCAGGCAGGTGTGCTCGCAGTGAACCCAGATAGGTGTATTATAGTATGTTTGGTGATTCAGTAGTAACAAATGCAGTGTGTGTGCACGTGTTCAGATTCAAACATATATCAAGGTGCGGGTGTCTTCGCAATGAACTATAATATGCCAGTGTACTAGTGTATCATGGTTCAAGCAGTTAAGAATAGAATCGACTATTTGCCAGTTTGTTTTGTATCCTACATTGCAGAAAATGAAACGAAGAAGAGGTACCTCGGAGGGCCGAAGGACAGATGTGACTGGCTCGCGCAGTAGAAGCTCCGGTGCCAAACCCTCGCAAAGCTGCTGAAGTGGCGAAATTACGTCGAGAGGCAATACGTGAATCGCCGGCCTGTAGGTCGTCGGGTCGAACGGTCGCAACGCTCAAAGGCAAGAGCTCGGCCTCGGATCCATATATTGCTCCGGAGGAGTCCCGCCTCGTGGGAGATCGTCTGCCATGCCGAGAATGGTGTGACAATGGCCGGAAGTGTGAAAATCGGGTGAGAATGTGAAAAGTCAACTAAAAAGTCAACCCCGAGAGGGTGAAAAATGACCGAAAAGGTCGAGGTCCGGAAATGGCACAAAGATCAAGGTAAGCTCGAGGGAAACAAACCCCGAGTGATGGAAATCGAGAAACAGACACCGAATTGAGATTTGTTCGGTTCAAAATGTTCGAAACGCGAAGGAGTTCGTGAATCGAACGATGAAATGGGCCCGAAAACTAAGGAAAGACGGGGATCGGAAGGAGGAAAATAACCTAGAGAGAAGGGGGGATGATTTTTGAGCAAGAGGCAAGTGAAGAAAATAGGGTTTAAGCCCTATATTTAAAGATCCGTGGCCAAAAGGACAAAACTACCCCGAACAGGCATTTTTGGCCGGTCGGCTACATTGTTGGCTGGTCGGCCAAAAAGTTGGCCGATGGCCTTATTTTGTGGCCAGTGGATGGCCGGTGGACTCCCCTGGTGGCCGGTGAGCCTCCTACACCCTTGTTTGGGTCAGATATGTGGTTTGGGACCTTCTTTGCTCAAGACAGTACAAGAGAGTGCATTTCCGAAGCTTGACCGGCCTTCGTGTTGACCTCGGACCGTGTCTTCTGTGCGTAGCACTCGATACGCGCATGGTGTATCCTTTTTCGTATGCTTTAGTGTCTTGGGAAATTCAATAACTGCTTTGAATGCGTTGCATTACGTGTGTTGTCTTGTTTACGATAAACATACACAAATTACATTGTCATGCATCTCAAGAAACGTGCATTGTCGCGCATTTGAGTTCAATTGCATTGTCATGCATCTCAAGAAACCTGCGTTGTTGCGCATTCGTGTTCATTTCCATCGTCATGCGTCTCAAAATAGCGTGCGTTGTCGTGCGTTCAAGTTCGTTTGCATTGTCATGCATTTCAATTTATGCATTGTCATGCATTTCAACATCCCACGTTGTCACGCACGCACAACTTGGCATTGTCATGCATTTTCTCTAGCTTGCATTGTCATGCATGTCAGGTTGCATTGTCTTGCATCCTCTCGTCCACCTGCGTAGTTTCGCATTCTTAGGTTTGCATTGTCTTGCATCCTCCCCGTCCACACCGCATTGTTTCGCATTCTTAGGTTGCATTGTCTTGCATCCTCCCATCCACCCGCGTTGTTTCGCATTCTTAGGTTGCATTGTCTTGCATCCTCCCGTCCACCCGCGTTGTTTCGCATTCTTAGGTTGCATTGTCTTGCATCCTCCCGTCTACCCGCGTTGTTGCGCATTCTTAGGTTGCATTGTCTTGCATCCTCCCGTCCACCCGCGTTGTTGCGCATTCTTAGGTTGCATTGTCTTGCATCCTATCATCCACCCGCGTTGTTGCGCATTCTTAGGTTGCATTGTCTTACATCCTCCCCTCCACCTGCGTTGTTGCGCATTCTTAGGTTGCATTGTCTTGCATCCTCCCGTCCACCCGCGTTGTTGCGCATTCATAGGTACATTGTCGTGCATCCTCCGTCCACCCGCGTTGTGGCGCATTCTTAGATTGCATTGTCTTGCATCCTCCCGTCCACCTGCGTTGTTGCGCATTCTTAGGTTGCATTGTCTTGCATCCTCCCGTCTACCCGCGTTGTTTCGCATTTATAGGTTGCATTGTCGTGCATCCTCCCGTCCACCTGCGTTGTTGCGCATTCTTAGGTTGCATTGTCTTGCATCCTCCCGTCCACCCGCGTTGTTGCGCATTCTTAGGTTGCATTGTCTTGCATCCTCCCGTCCACCCGCGTTGATGCGCATTCTTAGGTTGCATTGTCTTGCATCCTCCCGTCTACCCGCGTTGTTTCGCATTCTTATGGTTTTTCTTGCATCCTCCTCTCCGTCACCCGCGTTTTTCGCATTCTTAGGTTGCATTTGCACCCTTCCATTCAAGTTCCTATACACATTGCATGCGTTGTCGCGTTATGCTTTACTTATATGTGTTCAAGTTCCTATACACATTGCATGCGTTGTCACGTTATGCTTTACTTATATGTGTTCAAGTTCCTATACACATTGCATGCGTTGTCACGTTATGCTTTACTTATATATGTTTGAAGTTCCTATACACATTGCATGCGTTGTCGCGTTATGCTTTACTTATATGTGTTCAAGTTCCTTTTTTACACATTGCATGCGTTGTCGTGTGTGCTTTACTTATATTGTTATGTTTCAATTGCATTGTTATGCACCACTCGGCATTGCGTTGTCACGCATGCCCTCCATGCATTGTTATGTTGCATTGTTATGCACACACTCGGTTGCGTTGTTATGCACCCCTTTCATCCGCATTGTCATGCACCCCCCTCACTTGCGTTGTCACGCACTTTCAATTACATTGTGATGCATACTTCTAACAATATTGTACCTGTTAGTTTCTTCTCTTTCAAGCACGATTTTGTATGTCGGTTCATTTGAAGCTGGCACGACCAGACGAGCCACACAGGTATTGTATTCTCCGTGTGAGACGTAGCGAGAATTACATAATTCTCTTACAATCCTTTCTGCATTGTAATGTAGTTGGATTTGTGTTTGATTGCTTAAAACTGTTGTATGATTTGTGCTTCGTTACAGCTTTCTTTGCATGATCATAAGTTATGCTTGGTTTGTGCATTGTTTTGCATTTTGCCCCAGCCTTCGGCGCATATCTTTGTCTGTCGCTTGTATGCTTTGTCTAAGTCTTCAGCCTTTCAAAATGGTTCGTCTCTAGGCTTTGACATTCACTCCATCATTGTTATGACTTTCGAGTTCTGTCAAAGAGGGGCAACTGTAGACACCCATTTTTTACTGTCCTCAAGACTTGGACGTCACCGTTTGAACGCTCGGTGATCATCCATGTTCGTGTTCGTTTTGAGTTCTCGGAGGTCTCGGCTATGTGCCTTGCCTTAGGAACTCTCAACTTGACTGTTCTGTGCTTGGTTTTGCACCAAACACTTATTGTTTTGCTTCTAGGGTAGAGGAAGGCTTGTTAGCCATCTCACACCTCACCGGCCATGGCTTGAGGCCACCGGCCCTGTTTTGTTGCCGGCCATTGGTAATGGCCGGTCGGCGCTCTTTTTGGTCGATCGACCATTGCTTTGGTCAATTTGTCATTTTTGGCTGGCCGACCACTGTGCATCTGCTTTTGGCAGATATTTTATGCCAGCTGTGATAGCTGGCATACACTTTGCACCCCCTCCATACCCTTGTATGGAGGGATTTCCCTCTTGCTTAGCTTGTTTTGTAAGCTTTGCAAGAGTGGAGTCCTATAAAGGGAGGGCTTCTCCTCCATCCTCAAGGGTTCCAAAAAAGTTCCAGAGGGCTCTAAGATTAGGGTTAGGGTTTGTGTATCTATCTATCTCTATATCTCCCTCCCTTTTGCCTTTGTGTGTGCATAAGGTTGTTTTATCCTTAGTTTTGCACTAAGACACCTAGTGTTACACCATACCTTGGTTGCTGAGGTGCCAAAGGGTTGTTCTTGAAGTTCTTGAGTGGATTTAAGCTTGGAAAGGTTGCTGCAGCTCCATTCTTGAAGAGGTCTTCAAGGGTAAGAACCTTACCCCTTTATTTCCCATTTTTGCACAAGGTTTTGACCTATCTTGATCTGTTTTTAAGCTTAGTGTATAACTAGTAAAAATTATGATTTTACTTGCTTTTGAACTTTGCTTAAGGTTGTTTTGAGGTTTGGGGTTGTTTATCCCCTCTTAGGCCTTGTTTGGCCTCCTTTTTGTGCTATTTTGGTAAACTCCGGGACCACCTTATATTGGCCTCCTCACACTGAAATCCCTCGGGATGGTGTTTTGAGGTCCTAAGAAGGAGAGGGCCATCCCCTCTCCTTGTTGTCTTCAAAACTTGTCATTTTAGCCTCATGTGTGAGCACCTTAATTAAGTCCATGTTGGCCATGTCTTAGTTGGTATTTGTGGTTATTTTGCCATGTTATAGCACTATTTTAAGTTGGTTTAGACACATCATGCATGCTTTGCATACTTGTCTTGTAATGCCATGAAATTGCCTTAACATGCATCATGATGTACTATGACTTTCTAGCATGATTTTGGCTTAGCTTTGTGAAGCTTTTATGCATGTTTTGGTGTGCTTAAGGTCTGATTTTGGTTGTTTGGGCCATCCATGACTTGCTTTGTATAGCTACCATGCAATCTCCCTTGTAAGCTTTGAGCATTGGATCCTCTAGCATGCTTTACTTGCATCATTTCAGTGGTTTGGCACCATTAGTTATGTCATTTCAGTCCTTGTGGCATGCTTGTATGCTTGCATTTGATACTTCTTTAATGCTTTAAAAGGTTGATGTCTTATGCTCCATGTTTGGACCATTGTGTATGCTTCCATATGTAGGCCATTTAGATGCCATCTAAGTGTATTTTGGGCTTTTGTTGACCTACATTGGGACTGTTTTGAGTCCCCTCGACCCTTTGGGACTCGCCTTGCATGGCCTTGATTTGATCCTTAGGTTAGCCTTAGGCCTTAGGCTTGCTTGCATGTTTTGTTTGTTTGGTTTGGCGCCATTCTAACATGATTTCAAAGCTTACAATGTATGCCATTTGTCCATGTTTGTTCCTTTTCAGTGTGCTTAAAAGTTGCTTCTTTGTGCTTAAGTTTTGAACCATGTTTGCATGCATGTTTGTATGTAAATTTGCCTTCATTTCCATAGCATTTTGGCTACTTATTTAGACATGGCTGAGGCTTGTCCATATTAGTCTAAGTCCATCTTTTGCATGTTGCTCAAATGTTGTTACATTGCTTCATGTTTACATGCTTTGGTTGCATCATGTCTTGCATGCTCATTTGTGTGAATATTGTCACATGCTTGCATGTTTGCATGCGTGTTTGTATTTTCATGTTGCATACTTAGCCTGCATGCTTAGGTTGCATTTGGCATGCATGCCTTGCCTCTTGAATTGATTATGATAGAGGTTGGGCCCATAGTGTGTTTATGTGTATTACATTTGACATCAAAATGCACACTTGACTTCTTGGACCATCACGCATTGAAATGCACGATTGGTGGCCCGAGGGTCGAGTACCATACTCCCCTGAGTCTGAAACATGATAGGGAGGATAGTTGTGCAAACATTTGCTCTGAAATGCATTGCCATGTCTTGTCTGCCCTTTGTTGCTGTCAAAACAGGGTTCTGCAAGCATAGATGGCCGACCGACCACATTGAGTGCCGGCCGACCACAAATCTCTGGCCGAGAGCTACATAGATGGTCGATGACTATTTTTCCATGGCCGGTGGTGTTTCCTCTTGGCCGGTGGTCTCCCACAACCTTCAGGGAGTATTCCAGAAGCAACTTTGGGACTTGTGCAGTCTTCAGAGGCATAAAACAGTATAAACAGAGGCAGCTTGTGCATGGTGGTGGATTTCCGAGCGGAGCCAAGCACGCATGCATTGGACCCTCTTCCCGAGGCTGTTTTACCGCTTTATTAGCTTAGTTAATTTGCTTAACTAGTTAAGTGGTCTGTAACTATTTAATTGGCTTGTTAGTTAGTTAAATTTGTATTATTCTTTCGGACCCTCCGAGCGAGGGCAATTGTGTAATAAGTGTGCGTGAGTGTGTGAATGTCTTCCAACCCCACGTCTTTCTCCCTTTTACTTACCTACTTACGATGGTTAGATTAGAGCATGTTTCAATTAGCATACTTATGCTCGCATGTTTGCATTCATTCATATGTCTTGCATGCACCGGGCTCGGCGCATCATACTAACTGCATTGTATTTCAATTCCGAGTTGAATACTTGTTAGTTGTAGCATTTCACATGCCAGCTTTAGAATAGACGAGCCTATTGTAGTTGCATTCCTGCATATGTTGCATTAGGCATTTCTGCATAGTTAGGATCATGCATGGATTTCTAACATAGCTTCTGTTTTGGGTTGGAGTACTCGGTAAGTGTTTATGCTTTAGCATCCTTGCATGTGTATGAGTGACTGCCATGATAGCATGCTTACCATGAGGCTATGTGCTTATGTGATATACCTGCCTGAATGCCTGTGGGTGAAGGTTGGATTATCTGAATTGGAATAATGCATTGACTGTGAGTTTTAAGCCCACTTGAGAGTGGCAAATCATCTTGTTTTCTAAGCCCACCTGAGGGTGGCAAATTCGCATTTTAGCCTACTTGCGAGTAGCAAATCGTTTCAAAGGTAAACATGAGGTGTTTTGTTCCAATTCAGGCAATCCAATCTATACTTGTATGCTGTGCGCATCACATAGTAATTCTGGCTAATAAACCGGAATAAGAGCACATAATGTTTTCAAAACTCGATATCATGGTTATAGAGGCCGATTTGATCGGCGAGCGGGGGTGCTCACGAAGTGACCTTCCCCAATCGTACCCAAGTTCCTGAGCCGAGGCAACTTTGGTGATAACGGACGTGGCCTTAGGCAACAAGTCAGGGTTTCCTAAATTTCCCCAAAATAAAATATTTAGGTGGCGACTCTGTATCTGGCAAAGCAGTCCATGTTTGGCACTTCTTTCAAAAAATCTGTTTTCAAAAACGATTTGCCGGAATTTGGACTCTTGATGATTCATCGGTCTTGCATTGCACTCTGCGAGATTAGATACAGGACTGTGACATTGAGTCCTGAACTGTAGTGAGCCCAAATGAACAAAACGGGGGATTCCCTCCCGGGACGTTGGGGACGTCCACAGTCGGCTTTGTTGATGACATCTTGATTTACTCACCCTCTAAGGAGGTACATGAAGAACACTTGTGGATAGTACTTGAGTTACTTAGAGCCCACAAACTTTATGCCAAGTTTGGGAAGTGTGAATTCTTGTTGAGAGAAGTAAAGTTCTTAGGCCATGTGGTATCTGGGGAAGGGGTGACTGTAGATTCATCCAAGATAAAGACTGTGCAAGATTGGGAACAACTTGAAGAATGCTTTTGATATTCGTAGTTTCTTAGGGTTGGTTGGGTATTACCACTATTTGTGAAAGATTTTTCTACATTAGCCTCATCATTGACTAGATTGACAAGGAAAGGAATCAAGTTTGTATGGAGTAAGACTTGGGAGAAGTCATTTCAAGATCTTTAGGTTTGACTTACCATTGCTCTAGTATTGATTATTCCGGAAAGGGGTTTGGGTTATTCAGTTTATTGTGATACTTCACGGGAAAATTTGGATTGTGTTTTTATGCAAAAGGGGAAAGTAGTAGCCTATGGCTTGACAGTTGAAAACACATGAGAGGAACTACCCTACTCATGACCTAGAGTTAGCAGCAATGATCTTTGCCTTGAAAATTTGAAGACATTATTTGTATGGAGAGAAGTTTGAAGTATTTTCTGATCACAAGAGTCTGAAATATCTGTTTACATAGAAAGACTTGAATTTGAGGCAGAGGAGGTGGATGGAGTTTATAGAAGATTATGACTTTGAGTTACATTATCACCCAGGAAGGCCAATATGGTGGCTAATGCATTGAGTAGAAAATCCATTAGCAGTGTAGCTTGTATTGTCATCCGAGAATGGGAGATGTTGGGTGCTATTGGTGACTTCGACTTGCATTTTGGCGACTTTGTTGGGTCTGCAACCCTGGTTTTGGTAGTTGCACAACCTACACTTGTTAGCCGAGTAACAAAAGCACAAAGGGGTGACCTTGAGGTAGAATCCATTTGGGAGAAATGGAAAGGCAGAAAGAGGCTTGAATATGTATATTCTGACTCGAGTGTTAGATACCTTGACCGTCTTTTCGTGTCGGAGTCTTGTCGAAAGGAAGTACTCTGAGAGTTTCACCATTCACGCCTTGCGGTGCATTTAGGAGGCACAAAGATGTATCACAACCTTAGTCGCCAGTTTTGGTGGAGGGGAATGAAAAAGGATGTGGCCGCATTTATATCGAGGTTTCTTACTTGTCAACAAGTGAAGGCCTAGCACCAGAGACTAGCGAGTTTATTGCAACCCTTGCCTATAGCCGAGTGGAAGTGGAAGCATGTCACAATGGATTTTGTTGTGAGTCTTCCGAGGACTCAACGAGATAGTGATGTGATTTGGGTGGTAGTTGACCGATTTACCAAGTCGGTACATTTTGTAGCTATGCGTGTGAGTGACTCGGTAGATTATCTAACCAACCTTATATTAGGGACATAGTTCGTCTTCATGGCATCCCTGTAACGATTGTTTCAGACAAAGATCCGCATTTTACGGCTCACTTGTGGCAGAGTCTACAGAATGCCTTGGGCACAAGATTGACTTTTAGCATCGCGTATCATCCTCAAACTGACGAACAGTCAAAGCGCACCATTCAAATTTTAGAGGATATGCTTCAGGGTTGTGTTCTTGACTTTAAGGGATCGTGGGAGAGGCACTTGCCCTTAGTGGAGTTTGTCTATAACAATAGCTTCCAGTCGAGTATTGGCATGGAACCGTTGGAAGCCTTACATGGTTGACCATGTAGATCTCCTGTGTGTTTACGCCTATGTTGGGTCCAGAGTTAGTCTGGGAAATGACAGAGAAAGTTGCACTTATCCGTAAGAGGTTAGTCATGGCCTAGAGTTGCCAGAAAAGTTACGCCAACCATAGGAGGAGACCTTTGTCTTTTGAGGTAGGAGATCATGTCTTCTTGAAGATATCACCTAGTCGCAGTTTGATGAGGTTTGGGGATAGTGGGAAGTTGTCCCCTAGATTTATTGAGCTTTTTGATATTCTTAAGCGGATTGAGGAGGTAGCTTATCGTTTGGCCTTGCCGCCATAGCTCTCCGGGGTACATAACGTGTTCCATATCTGTATGCTTCAGAAATATGAGCCGGATCATCACACGTGTTGGATTAGACTAACTTAGAGGTAAATGAGTGTTAGGTTTTTATTCTTGGCAATCCTGTTTGACAAAACTCCTTTCAGTTGTATTTTTGTTCATCTTTTATTTCAGTGAGGCTATGAGTTTTTAGATGCGAAACCAACCCGAATTGTGCCTTGCAGAGATGTTTAAGAAATTAATTCTTTCATGATTACCACTTCACTGACTATGTCGGGGATCAAGCTGCTCGGTCAGCTGCGGGGGTCCAGGGGGTAGCGCCCTTGGCGGGTCCAAGGCAAAGCCCAAGCGGGGTGGAGGGGCAGCACCCCCAAAGCAAAATGCAAAAATGCATTCAAAGTTGCTTGTCTGCTTAAGTGGCCGTTTGTGCGCTCGAGTAGAGAATCTTTGGTTCCAAAGTTTGATCGCCTACAAAACTACTAAGAGTTGTTTTTTCCTGCTCGAACAAAATTTCCTGCACTCGAGCGGCCATTCTTGCGCACGAGTGGAGATCGCGGAACAGATTGCTATAAATATGTGTTTCGGTCAGTTTTTAGGGTTACGACTTCCAGATCTTCTTCTTGGATATTAGGGTTTATATCTGGGGCTATTTTGTTAGTTTTCTTTGATGTTTGATTGAATATTCAACTCATGATTTAAGAAATATACATCAAAGGATTATTTGTTTATTCAATACAAAAAGAGTGTTGTTCTTCGGTGGATTCCGGAGAATTCGAGCCTGAAGCTTTGGTGGATTCTAGAGTGGCTCATCATCGTGATTCGACATTGGCGTTGTGGATTCAACGTTGGACAAGACAATTCCGAGGTGAAGACGGTGGTGAAAGAGACACATTGGGGTTGGTTCAATTCAGGCGTGGATTCGCTAGGTAATTAAGAGAACAATTGTGTAATTCCTTTATGTTTTTTTAGTGGATTGTTTTGTAGCTTTTGCCCGTGGTTTTTTTTATCACAATTGGAGGCGCTCCAATTGTGGTTTTCCCATGTTAAAATCATTGTGTCAATTTGTCTTGATTGTTCGATTGGGATTGTTTTACTGCTTAAGATTGATACATAATCACAAATCAATATCTAGGGGATTTCTAGGTTTTTCAATTGGTATCAGAGCAGGTCGCTCTATTTTTTGTTAAAAAACTGTTAGAGCGAGATCTTGTTTGATTTGTGATAATGGATTCAATTCGTGAGGGAAATTCTATGGTTCGACCACCCCTACTTGACGAATCCAATTATTCTTTTTGGAAAGCTCGGATGAGATCATTTTTAAAATCTATTGATGAAAAGGTTTGGCAATCTGTCATGTATGGGTGGACCAAACCAACAATTACTGTTGATGGAGTAACCTTCCCCAAACCAATTGATAAGTGGGACACAATTGATTACCAATATAGTAGCTGGAATAGTAAAGCTATCAATTCTCTCTTCTGTGCTGTCACACCTGAAGAGTTTAGTCGTATTTGCAATTGTGAAGTCGCAAAAGAGGCTTGGGATATCTTACAAACCATTCATGAGGACACTCCTTCGGTTAAACACTCAAAACTTCAAATTTTAAGATCCTTGCCTGACCAGTTCTAAGATCCTTGCCTGATCAGTTCTAAGAATTTTAAGATCTTTGCCTGATCAGTTCTGAGGATTCGCTAGGGAAAAATTTTAAGATCCTTGCCTGATCAGTTCTAAAAAAAAGTTACGGCTATTGAGGAGGCTCAAGATGTTGACAACCACAAGCTAGATCATTTGGTTGGAAATCTCCAAACTTATGAGGCATGTAGAAATTTCAAAAAAAACAAAAAGATGATATTGTTTTTATTAGTGCTCATACAGTTGGAAAGGATTCTGATGAGGATTTTGAGATTGATTCCAAGATTATGGATGCTTTCGTAAAACAATTTAAAAAGTATTTTCTGAAAAAGAATCCTAATCTTTTGGAATCAACTCATAAATCCAAAGGCAAAGATAAATTCAAAATTAATTCTATAACCCAGAAGAAGAAAAGGAAAATACAAGGGAACTCTGAAAGAGTCCAATGCTATGAATGCCAAGGATTTGGCCACTTTGCTCAAGAATTCCCTACTCGTTTGAGGAAGAAGAAAGCCTTCGCTATCACTTGTGACAACGAAGCATAAGGCGAAGAGGGGCATGAACAATTCCTTACTTTCATGGTGGCTTCCAAAACTGATGGACGAATAGAGTATCCGAAGCGGCTGGTTGAGAATGACACTGATGATGAATCCTCAGGGAGTGATGATGAAAGGCTTCAGCAAGCTTATGAAAAGTTGTATACGGAATCTCTTAACTTATCCAAATTCAATGACAAACTCACTACGAAACTCAAAGCATATGAAAGTGAGAATGTCAAATTAAAGAAGGAGATTTCCAAGGCTAGGAATGATGCCATTAAAATTTCTAGTGATCGACAAGCTCTTTGTGCAAAACTCTTGACTTGTGAGACAGAGAGGAATGAGCTATAGCAAATCTATGCAACATATGAAGAAAAGATTGAAAGTCTCGAGATGTCTCAAGTTTCCTTGGAAGAACTAATGATCAAGAAAGAGGAAGAGCTAAAATGTGCTATAGCAACCATTGGTCTTTGGAACAAAGGATCAAAGACTTTGGGCAATATCATTGGGTCTCAACAAAATTGTTCTGAAAAGAGTGGCATTGGCTTTGGTGGTAAGGAAGAGCAAAAATAGAATGCATCCACATCTCATGATACAAAAACTCAAGGGCAGGGGAAGCAAAAGATTCAATGAGAGGAAAGACTTCTCAATCTTCCTAGAGTTGGTAAGGTTAAAGAAAAGAAGGTACACCCTGTTTTTGTTTGTCATCATTGTGGTATGTATGGTCATATTCGCCCTTATTGTTATGAGTTGCATGGGAGAGTGTCTCATAGAGATGGAAGAATTTCCAACATCTTGTGGGGTATGAGCCACTTCATTGGTCGTAATGATGTTAAGGGTCATAATAGACCTTGCTTTTTTTATTTGCTTGAGACCAAACATAAAGCGAGTTTGTATTTGCCTAGACCTAGGAATAGGAAGTTGGAAACCACGTCGAGACGGGTTCCCAATGAAAAGAAAGGGAACCACAATGTCAAGACACCACCCAAGAACTGTAATTCTCACAACTTTGTTCATACTAAAGTGGTTTGGGTGAGAAAACTTGACTTGTGTTAATTTGTTTATTCGTTTTAGTTTTTGGGTTTCTATGTGTTTTTTTTTTTTTTTTCTTTTTAGGTCATTTAATGTGTGGTATCATTTAGTGTGTGCTTGTTCATTTTATGTCTTGCTTTAGTTTAGAAAGAAAAAAAAAATCCAAAAAGATTTTCTTAGTATGGTTTTGCAAGCTTGAAATTTTTGAGAAGTCCTTGGTACATATTGGAATTGATGAGAATATCCATTATATATTAATATGTGTGTGCTTCTATGGTCATTACTCATTTTGGAGTGTGTGTACTTTGATTAGTATGTCTCATTTTGTACACACTCTTAGATTAGCAAATATTAGAGTCTTCCGCCTTGTGATCTTTTTCCTCTATGGACTTCTGGCATTGTATCTTTTGCTTTTCTAGAGGAATTGACCTATACTAGCATATCATGGGTGATGTTGAGTCTCTTAACCACCTTCCATCTTTTTGCATCTCCACGACTTTCCCCTCAGTTCTTTGCAGTCAAGGCATGAGGAAAATGCTACCTCAGAGTCACCAACCAGGCTATCCTTATTGTCTCCATGCTTCTCTGGTTCGGTTTCCATCTCTTGAGCGTATCAGCCGCCAATGAGTGTGCAAAAGAAAAAAAAATGTGCAAAAGAAAGAAAAGAAAAAAATGTGCAAAAGAAATAATAATAAAAAAAAAAGATTCATTGATTGAGGGGGAGTCTCCGGTTTTACTCAACAAATACCCCTTGATTCCTAGTGGTTTGACTTTCCTTAGTTGTTCTTAGATTCTCTTGTCGGAGGTCCATCTTTCAAATCGCTATTAGGATTTAAATCTTGTGTTCGTCAAACTCCAAGAGTCACACACACATTTTTATCGTGGATTTATGCTTTTCACATAATGCATCACTTTCTTTTATGAGGAATCTTCTAGAGGTTGTGTACATTATGTTTTCAAGTAATTGGTTTTCTTGTATAATCTTGTATGTTTTAAGGTACAAATTTGAAATTCCTTGCTTGCTCCACCATATTATTTTTGTTGTTTTCTTCTTGTTCATTGTTTTCATGCTTGTGGTTGTTTTTAGTGAAGGGGAGTTTGGTTCATCTTTGATTGGTTTGGTAAGGAAGTTTGGCATTAGTTGGTTTGTGTGGTTCTATCCACTACTTGTTTATTGCTTACTTCTCGCAGGTTATTAATTTTTTCATCATCTTGTCCCTGCTTGTGTAATTTTTGATCTTGCTTTCGTTATTTGAGCTTCCTTTGCATTTGTGACAAAAAGCAGGAGCAATGTTGTCGAGTGCATGTGTCTTATTTTTCATGTTTTCATGCTACATGTTCTTAAAATCTCTAATTTATATCTATTCATATTTCCATCTCATGCTTCAAGATAATCTTGTCATATGTCTATTGCTTTTTCATATACTCTTGTGGCACTAATAGTTGCTTTGGAGATTGTGGCACTAATAGCTGTTTTGCAGATCATGGCCTTGAGAAAGGAGTTTGCTTTTGTTGGATGATATGGGTTGGAGTGATTAGGATTTTATTTGTTAGGTGTGTTTTGTCACTACATTGCCAAAGGGGGAGATTGTTAGGTTTTTATTCTTGGCAATCCCGTTTGACAAAACTCATTTCAGTTGTATTTTTGTTCGTCTTTTATTTCAGTGAGGCTATGGGTTTTTAGATACAAAGCCAACCCGAATTGTGCCTTGCAGAGATGTTTCAGAAGTTAATTATTTCATGATTGCCACTTCGCTGACTATGTCGGGGATCGAGCTGCACGGTCAGCTCGCAGGGGTCTAGGGGGCAGCGCCCAGGTGGGGTCGAGGGGCAGCACCCCCGAAGCAAAATGCAAAAAATCATTCGAAGTTGCTTGTCCGCTAGAGCGGCCATTTGTGCGCTGGAGCAGAGAACCTTTGGTTCCAAAGTTTGATCGCCTACAAAACTACTGGGAGTTGTTTTTTCCTGCTCGAGCAAAATTTCCTACACTCGAGCGTCGGTCCGCTCAAGCAGCCATTCTTGCACACGAGTGGAGATCGCAGAACAGATTGCTATAAATATGTGTTTCGGTCAATTTTTAGGGTTACGGCTTCCAGATCTTCTTCTTGGATATTAGGGTTTATATCTGGGGCTATTTTGCTAGTTTTCTTTGATGTTTGATTAGGTATTCAACTCATGGTTTAAGAAGTACACATCAAAGGATTGTTTGTTTATTCAATACAAAAAGAGTGTTGTTCTTCGGTGGATTTCGGGGAATTCGAGCCTGAAGCTTTGGTGATTCTAGAGTGGCTCATCATCGTGATTCGACATTGGCGTTGTGGATTCAACATTGGGCAAGACAATTCCGAGGCGAAGACGGTGGTGGAAGAGACACATTGGGGTCAGTTCAATTCGGGCGTGGATTCGCTAGGTAATTAAGAAC
The DNA here is from genome assembly GCA_030407325.1 of Camellia japonica. Lineage (NCBI taxonomy): Eukaryota > Viridiplantae > Streptophyta > Magnoliopsida > Ericales > Theaceae > Camellia > Camellia japonica. The sequence goes on from JAPPVO010000032.1 coordinate 164,740,166, forward strand.
ACTTGTGTAATTCCTTTATGTCTTTTTAGTGGATTGTTTTGTGGCTTTTGCCCATGATTTTTTTATCACAATTGGAAGTGCTCTAATTGTGGTTTTTCCACATTAAAATCATTGTGTCAATTTATCTTGATTGTTTGATTAGGATTGTTTTACTGCTTAGGATTGATACATAATCACAAATCAATATCTAGGGGATTTCTAGGTTTTTCAATGAGGATGCCTTGTATGAGAAAAGACTGGTGCGAGTCTTAGATACTTGAGATCAAGTCTTACGAGGCAAGACAATTCCTTTAGTAAAAGTGTTATGGAAACATCACGGGGTTGAGGAAGAAACTTGGAAACATAAGTTGGAAGTCCGTGAGAAGTATCCGGACCTATTTGTTAATGCTTAAGGATGTATTAAAACTTTTGTTATGTTGATTTAATATAAACATTGTATATGTTTTGGAAGTGTGAATTGTATATTCAATATTGAAGACTTGTGTAACATGTTGATGAGAATGAATGACCAGTAGATGGGTCATGGTATTGGAATTGATTAATTATCATTGTTGTAAATTGGTTTAAACATGGTTTTAAAGTTTGAATTATAATTTCGGTGATGAAATTCCTTAAGGAGGGGAGGTTATAGCAATTCGGGTTTAAGACCCGACCCAATTGATATTCTGGATTCGGGTTTCATGGTTCTGCATTGTTGTTCATGTCTAATTACTTTTTTCCCTCCTTGAGTTTGGCTATTAGGACGTGTGTAGACACTCCATTTTTGACCACCCTTAAGACTTAGACGCCTAATGGTGGACACTCAATGATGAATTGTTACGCTGTCTAAATCATTCAATTTCTTCAGCAAAAGGCTTCGATTTCCAAGCTTCAGAGCCCAAACCTTACACCTCCTTCGGACCAAAACCTAATTTTTTTCTAGTCTGACCACTCAGACGCTTGCTGGCCAAAAGGTGGCCGGCAGGCCAATTTTTATTGGTCGGCCAGCCATGTCCAGCGACCAGCAGATATTTTGCTGCCATCTGTCCCCCCCATGTGCATGCCTTGCACCAGCTGGCTCAATGCAAATATTTCGACAGAAGAACCTGTTTTTCTATAAATAGATGACCACCCCTCATGGTTTTAGGTTAGAAAAATTTGCCAAGTGCCCAAAACTTGCCAAACACTCTCCCTCTCTATCTTGCAATATACATACACTATACATACACTTCCTTAACCAAAATTTTGAGGCTTTTTGCTGAGATTATTGAGCCAAAATTTCAACTCTTGAGGGTGATCACTTTGTGGTTTGTGAGCCAAAAAATCCCCTCTTCAAGAGATAGCTTTTGCCATTTTCTCCCTTATTTACACTACTCTTTTCCTCTCATTTTCTTTTTGTTTATACTCTGTTTTAGACTGAATTTAAATGCTGAAACTTGTGATTAAAAAGTTACCAAAGGTGGAGGATTAACCACCTTTTTTTGAACCTTATCCCATAGCTTATATCCTTGTTTTTCCCACTTGTTTCTTTGCTTTTAGCTATTGATTTTCAGAGTTTTTCGGAGGCTAAAATATGTGATTTAAAGGTCCAAAAAGAGAAGGGATTAGCCATCCTTCCTTAGGCTTGCTTACTAGCTTTGTTCTCTTCTTTTTTTGGTTTACTTTTGCTAGCTTTTCAAACTGATTTTCAATACTGTTTTATGCTCTTTAGGGGCTGTTTAGCATGTTTACTTAGTTATGCTTTGAATACCATGCTTGTATTGTTGTAAGTCCTCATAGATTTGGTGGTTTAGGCCATAGGCACCAATCTATTTGAGTTGATAGCTTTCTTTACATAATTTTTATGTAAATATTCATATTTTTCATGATCACCTTTGCATAATCATCTCTATAACTTCCCTCCTTTCTTTGCTTTCTTTGATTAAGAGTTGTCTTAAACACTAGTGTGTTGCTCAAGGCGTAAGAAAGAGACTTTCCATACTTAATGGTTTAATCTCTTCAGAAGTTCATTACCAATGCATTACATCTCTCTCATGTTAAGCACAACTTCTTGTTTGACACTTCTCTTTATCGTTTTTGCACTTAGTGGACGTAACTATCACTTTTGGACAAAATGAAGAAAAGATAAGAAAATGGAAAGGTTATGAAAAAGGGCTAATAAAATTGAAGTAAAAGATGTAAAAAGATAATAAAATTGAGTTGGGTTCAATCGGATGGTATATTGAACCCATTGAGTCTTAAATCATTACATACTTTGTGGTGATGTTTAGTGATTCAAAAAGCAATGTCAACCACTTCCCTTGACGTAACTCCATGATAGGGATGGGGTCTTGTTCATCTTTCATTTCCATTTATTGAGCTTTTGTCCTATCGGTTCATAGATCATCACGCAACAAATTTGAGATAATTGATAATTTGTGAATTGAATCTACCCCTCCCTTAATCATCTTCATGATAGGAAAGGGCAAAGAGGATAAACATTTACTGAAAACACTCTGTTTTTACTCTGTTTTGATTCTATGGCAGCATGGCAGAACCCAAAAACAATGGTCGGCCGGCTGGCCACCTTTCTATCCGGCTGACCATTTCTCAAGGCCAGCCAGCCACCTTTTGTTGTATAGGTAGTGGTATTTTTATTGTAGAACAGAACAGAAGCTAAGGCAAAAACAGAATAATTTTCTAACAGCAAAACAGAATAGAATCTGGCAGCAAACAGAGAGGTTTCTGGGAGGATGTTCTCATTTGTGTGCGCGCGGCTCCTCGCCTCCCGTCCTATTAATTTAGTGCTGTAAAATTAATATGTTGTAATTAGGTAGTTAATTAATTTAGCTTATTCATTTATTTAGTGTTGTAATATTTAGCAAAGTAGGACATTCATTAGGACCCTCTTGTATGAGGGCACACTTGTAATATTATGTATGTCTTCCAACTACCATTTCTTTCTCCCTTTTATTTACTTGCTTATGATGGTTGCATGTAATATCATATTTTGGTTTCATATCATTACCATGTGTAAATATCCATTTTTGCATGCATCGAGTTCGGTTCATCACTCTAACTTTATTGTCATTTCCTACTTACTTGAATACGTGCACTATCGCATGCTTTGAGTTGAGCCATGTATCATGTTAAGAAATCGAACCTAGTAGTTGCATTTTGTATGTGTTGCATTAGTCACTTGCATAGTAGAGCATGCATTTTTCTAATTATTTTCTTCTCTTTGGCTTGCCTCAATTGAGTACTAGGTGAGCATTTTTTGCTTTAGCATATCGCATGTGTGTTTATATTGCCATATCAAGCATATTACCATGAGGCCAAGTGCTTATTTGAAATATCTCTTTGAATGCCTGTGGATGAAGTCTAATTCGCTTAAATTGGAATGATTTTGATTAATGTACATATGAGCTCGCTTTTTCAAGTAGCACATGTTCAAAACTCTTTTCAAACAAACATGAAATCAAAACATTCCAAAGTAGGTGAAATAGTCTATACTTTATGTGCCTCACATAGTAAGTTAGCATTAATAATCAAAACAAGAGCATATACTGTACATAAAAATCACATCATGATTAGTAGAGGCCGATCTTTGATCGGGTGAGTGGGGTGCTCAATTCATGACCTTCCCCACTTATACCTAAGTTCCCGAGCCGAGACACTTTGGTGATGACGGACAAGTGGCATTTGGCAGGAGTTACGGGTTTCCTAAATTTCTCCAAAATATTTAGGGGCGACTCTGAAATCTAGCAATGTCTATTTTTGGCATCTCCGATAATAAATGAATTTTATAAGATTTGCCGGATTTGGACTCTCATTTGTGTTTTTTTGTTTCACATTGCACTTGTGAAACCAGATTCAGAACCACGAGAGTCCGAACTGTAAGGCTATTATACCCGAGGAGACTAAACCCCTTCGAGGAGCACGAAAAAACCAGCTACAACGTGTTGGTTGTGTTTGGAACAAGTTGGTGCCTTGTTTTTCAAAAACCTTGTTGCCCAGAATTTTGCTCTTAAGCTCGAACATCACTTCTTGCGCTCGAGCGGTCTTTACGAACTCTCAGTACTTTTGCAGGTCTACAAAACTACTAGGATAGTGTATTTTCTATGCTCGAGCGGTGTTTCCTATGCTCGAGCGGTCGTGCGCTCGAGCTATAGTTTTCTGTCTGTGAAACTACTGGGAGTGTATATTCTACACTCAAGCGTCATTTCTTGCGCTCGAGCGGTGCAACTTATTGTGTTTGAACGCCCGAGCGTCACTTCTTGTGCTCGAGCGGACTGTACGTATATCAGTTCGTAAAAGTCACTTTTTACATCACTTTTTCATCTCTTTCACTCCCAAAACCCTAAATCTAGAGCTCCTCTCTCTAGAACTTACTCTCTCTACAAATACACCAAGATCTACCTATTTCTCCACCCTACTCCCTTTGTTAAAAAGGTAGAGCTCACTTAGAGCTTCGTTTTCATCTGAGCAAAGTTGGATTTCGGCTTCTTTAAGGTTTCTCATTTCCTTCCTTGGTCTTCTAGCTTCGAGGTAAGGATTCTTTACACTCTTTTATGATTTTTAACTTAACTATTTGCCTTTATAAAATAATCTTGTGATATGGAGGATTTTAAACAAACGTAGGGTTTTGATTTAAAATCAAAAGAGGGTTTTCAAACGGATGTATTGAAAATGGTTATGAGAATGAAAATGAGGTTGAGTTGTGATAAAACTATTGATTTTGTACTTGGAATGGATTTTGAGAGAAAAAGAGTTTTGCCCTAAACGTCTCAAATATTTATTTTGTATAAATAAATGGAAATGGTGTTGGAAATGTTAAATTGGATGTATATTGATATAGATGGTGGAGTTAGATATGCATTGTCACTCACATCTTAAATTTTGGAAAGTTTATTGATATTGGAGATTTTATATCTATTTAGAAATATTGTTTTGGGCTATCAATGAAGGATAGTTATGTTTGTTGTAGAAATTGTATGAAGATTAGGTGAATTGAAACTAATTTCTTATCCATGTACATTAAACATTGTCGCTCATTTAATACATTGCAAATGTATATGAATTTGAGAAAAATGGGTGAATGTTGGAAAGAGATGTGTATCACCAAATTAAGTTGGCATGTGTGTCCAGGGTGAAAGTCCTAAAAAACGCGCGTATACATGGGTGCCAATTCCCAAGGACGAAATATCCATAAAATGACAATAGTAGTGCTTATATAGACTACGTTTACATGGGTGCAGTTTGACGGTTTCTCACAGACGAAATATCCGTGAAAGGTTGTACTGGTTTGAGATTTTTCCCATTGTTTTCTTTTATAAAATGCATGACTTTGAGAATTGTGATATAGACTTAGCATGGCATCGTTTTTGGAAAGAAAATGTAAAACGTTTTGATATGGCCATTGCATGTGCATAAAACCTTATATCTTTGTTAAGATTCATATATTGTGTTGAATTATTTCTACTGGGCTTTGGCTCACCCTATATGGGAAAACCATTTTCAGGTGTTGGTGAGATGCCTTTTCCAAGGCAGTAGCTTGGGAGGATTTGAGCAAAGGCTTCATTTTGTTTGCTTGTTATTATTTTGTATATGCCTAGGGCTTTATATGTATTGGATTTAAATCCATTTTGATGTAACCAAGTATAGTCTTGGGAAGTTGTAGCCTTCAGGGCATTTTAATTATTTGTTTAACTTCTATTTTATACCTTTGGTGTCGTCGCATGCTATAGATTCAGGATTAGGACTTATGAATATATATTCGCATGTGTTACTCTTTTATACAACTAAATCTTATGTAATAGAAGGATCTCATACTCTGATTTATATTGTTTTTAGTTATTGTCATGGACGATTTATCGTATTTGTTTCGGGACGTCACAACTAGTTCTTATGTTTCCTGGCACAAACCGCGTATTTGACTAATCTTTTAGCTGATTCTTCCCAAAACGCCACCACAAACATCAATCCTTCTTATATATATATAGAGAGAGAGAGAGAATACAGAAAGAGGAATAGAGATTTGGTATATATATATATAGAGAGAGAGAGAGAGGGTGTGATATTTAGGTGTGGGTGAGGGACCTTAGGCGACAAAAAAAAATATTGTGAACCTCTCCCATTACTAAAAGTTGGAGAGGGATGTTGGACTAATTTTCTCTATTTTTAACTAACGTCCAACGAATTCCCTTGTGCGAATTTTATTTTATTTTTTATTTTTTAATTTCTAATTTTCTTTTCTAAATAAACTTGACTATAAGTGAGATTCTGCATTGTTTTCTATAGTAGACTTCACTTCAACCGTCATATGAATGTGTAAACTTGTCTTTAACCATACATTTTTCTGAAGTGTTAACTTTAACATTTCTTGGATGAAAAATGAAAAAGACTCTAAAAGATTTATCAAATAGCTTACATATTTTAGCATTACTTTTCATAGAATGGTGACTAAGTGGAGACCACAAATCAAACCACATTGAACATTCGATTTCTTAGCCACCACTTGGAGAAGTATTTGGGTAGGTCTTGATATAATTCGAAATTCTATATATCCATATTCTCTGTTTAGGTGTACATATTTTCAATTATGATGTTTTGTAATATATATATATATATATATATAAGAAGTTATAAAGTAGTTATATTAAAATAAAAGTAAACAAACATACATATCAAGAAAATAAAAACAATAAGACCTTAAAAGGCTGAACAAACAATTTAACAAAAACTACAAACAACAAAAAAAAAAATGTTACGGTCTAGAAAAACCACCAATCTTCTCACAGATATGGTTTGGAAAATCAAGATCTGCACAAGAAATGCATACTTTAGGAACTAAAACTGTCTTTTATTCATATTTTTGTTAACATACATTAAACCTAGGACCAAATTGACTCAAATTGATAACTTTAAGGACCAAAATGACAAAATTAAAACTTAAGGGACTAAAATGACAAAAAATACATATTTTAAGGGCTAAAATTGTCTTTTATCCTTAAATTTTAATGATTTTTAGAGTCTAGCTTATCGATATTTGCAAAGATAATATGCAAGACAAATATGATAATTAATAATGGGTTAGCTTATTGTATATTTACAATGGAGAGATTCCATTATATCATCTAATAGTGAGGTGAGTATAATTATCTTTTTTATTTGAAAATAATGACAAATTTACATTCATATTTCATAATCATTAGATAGGTAACAGAAATCTTCCATTACATATATGGAATGGAGAGGATCAAAGTCTATTTCTCCTTCTGTCCTCATTTGGATTAGAGGGTGTTGTTCGGGCTTGTGGGGTCTATCACGATGCACATGTTGATAATTTGAATCATTCATTTTGTAAGGCCCTTCATACATATCATCCATGAAAAAATTAAGGTTGATCGATAATCGTAACCTCCTCTTCTTTTTTGCGTTTATTTTTAAAAAAATAAAAAATTAATGGTCTATTTTCAAAAATACATTTGTCGTCTATTTTTTTCGAAGACAAAAGTGATAAAATGAAAAAGCTTTTATTATCAAATCAACTTAATTATTTTCATAGACAATATACACGAAAGACCTTACAAAATAAATAATTCAAATTAATAAAACAAAACTCATAATAAGTTACACGAATCTAAACAACACCCTCCGATTAAAATCATAAATTTCTAACAAGTCTAGCCCATTAATATTGATGTCAAAGAATTTAATAATTTTGGAAAATTACATTTTACACCCCGCACTTTACACCAAATCGTATTTTGACCCCTGCACATGAAATCATGACAGTCAACCCCCTACACTTCTGGTCAAATCCCACTTTGATCCCTGCACAAGAAATTGTGACAGTCAACGCCCTTTAGTTTGGTCAAATCTCACTTTGATCCTATACAAGTGTCAATGTCCTTTTTCGTTACTCAATTGTTTAAATTTTTAGAATCTAACCATGTGATAAAAATGTGACTACGACATAAGGGTAAGAAAGAAAATCATCTACATTTTCACCAATACCACTTTATCCCAAATTTACATCAAAATATGACTTTATTAGACTAAAACAAACGCATATTGTGAACAATTTAGAAGATGACCTAGGGTTTTGCATAAATTAGAATCATGAAACTTTATATTTCACATGTCTATTCATCTTTCTTTCTATTTGATTTCTTTGTCACATTTTTATTTATTTCAAAAGCTCTATTTTCTTATCTTTTTGTCTCAATTTTTACCATACGAACATATATATATATATATATATTATACAACTCTCATATGCTTATCACATAGGACACAGTGTATTGATGGGAAACATGAATGATTTTCCTCTTTTATCTTCATTTCCTAGTCAAATTTTTGTCATATGACTGGATTTTGTTAAAGATTTAAAATTGACGTTACAGAAGAGAGATATAGACATTTGTGGAAAAACCAAAGTAGGATTTGAGTAAAAGTGCAGGGGGTTAACTGTCACGATTTCATGTGTAGGAACCAAAGTAAGATTTGATCAGAAGTGCAGGGGGTTGACTGTTATGATTTCATGTGCAGAGACCAAAGTGAGATTTGGTGCAAAGTGCAGAGATGCAAAGTGTAATTTACCAAATTATTTTTATACATCTTAAGCATGAGGTGCATCCATGAAACGTACACGTTTGTGGTAAGGTTTAGTCTCCTCAAGTCTTCTTTGACTTGTCTAAAAAGAGTTTCAATCTGGGGAACAAACGACAAAATACAATCGATTTCTTTATTTAAGTGGTTCTCACTTCTCTTTATTCATATTCATAACTATTTCTGAATAATTCCCAATGTTTAACACTTGTTCACATAGCACAAAATAGACTTCTCCATTGATTGAATCAATGGATTGATCCCACACAAAATGTGAAATTGACCATTAGTAGAGTGTTTACACTCGTCTTAATTATTGCATTAGAGTCTCAATCAGAGTGGAGAACAAAGGACGAAATACAATTGATTTCTTCATTTAAGTGATTCTCACTTCTCTTTATTGATATTCCTAACTTTTTCCGAATAATTCCCAATGTTTGCCACTTGTTCACATAGCACAAAATAGACTTTTCCATTGATTGAATCAATGGATTGATCCCACACAAAATGCGAAATTGACCATTAGTAGAGTGTTTAAACTCGTCTCAATTATTGCATTAGAGTCTCAATCAGAGTGGAGAATAAAGGACAAAATACAATTGATTTCTTCATTTAAGTGGTTCTTACTTCTCCTTATTGATATTCCTAACTCTTTCCGAATAATTCCCAATGTTTGGCACTTGTTCACATAGCACAAAATTGACTTCTTTATTGATTGAATCAATGGATTGATTCCACACAAAATGTGAAATTGACCATTAGCAGAGTGTTTATAGTCGTTTCAATTATCACATTTATAGCCAGATAGTTATTTCGTTGACTTTTCTTTCTTTATTTTATTTTATTTTCTTTATTTTCATTTTTTCTTTTTTCGTATTTTCTTTGGTGACATATTTTTCTCATTCACAATGGAACTTACGAATTGCATTTTAATTTAAATTTTTTGTGAAAAAAATAAAAGAAATACCTATTACATCAATAAATTAACATTACTAAAATTTAACATTTTCATATTATAGTAATATCAAAATTTAACTTTGACTATCCATTTTAGCATTATAGCATTGGAGATTATCGAATGGATCTCTAATAGGTCTCACCATTAATGATTTTTACTAATATTGTGGTGATACATCACATAATTGTTAGAAATTTTGGTTTTATAAGCTTAATTTGGGCCAACTTTGAGTCCAAATTTAAGTGGGGCCCACACGTCTTTTGAGGTAGGTGCAAGTAATGACATGTTCTTTGTTGCATGGCAAGTCACACAATGAAGATGGTTCATCAAAATCATTTATGGGTGAATGGGAAGTTAACGTCGTTTTTGGTTTCGTGAAATGGGAAATTAAAGAGATAAATGTGGGTTACCTTGTTTTGGTTATCCCACATAGAAACAATAAGCTCTAGGTTGACATACTTGGGATGGGGCCCAAGGGGCACACCAAGTTTTGTAAGGAGGGGAGTTATAGACAAAATGGGTTTAACCCAAATCCACCACATACGCGCGAACAGCCTTCCGGCCAGTCGTGGGTCAAGTCTTACTTTTAATTTTTTGGACAAAATTCATTTGAATTTTTTCAAATTCTTGCGCGAAAATTTAATTTTCCAAACGAATTGATTCAAATTTTTGTGCGAAAATTTGAAATTCAAATTTTCTGTTCAAACCAGTGCCTCTCCGGTCACCTTCCTTCATCTTTTCCGGCGGTTCAAATTCACACCTGTTCAGAGGGTTTTTCCGAACAGGTACCACAATGCCTATAAATACAGACCTTTTCCAGCAGATTCATTCATCCATTTTCCACTTCGTATCTTGACCATCCCTTGTTTGCCACTTCATTGACTATCTTAAACATCCAAAGTTGTTTGACTACTCGAGCGGTCATTTGTGTGCTCGAGTGGTAAAGAAAAGCATCCAGTATCTCTGCTTGCAAATTGAACTTATATGTTTTGCATTGCCTTTACTCGTACCGCTCAAGCGGTGAAGTGTGCACTCGAGCGGTCTTCATGAATCTATTACTTATAAAGTGCATCATTTGCTATTTTTAGGGTTTAAGCCGTTCCAATTTAAGAGAGCAGAGCTACCAAGGTTTTCTATATTGGCAGGTATTTTTATAAGTGTTTTTTTGATGATTTGAGAGTGATCAGTAAATCTACAAGTTTTATATTGGTATCATCAAGGGGTTTGTCTTTATTATTTTATTCACAAAAGAGAGATGTGTTCTTCGGTGGATTCTGAGAAACTTGGGTCAGAAGCTTTGATGGATTTCGAAGTGGCTCATCATCGTGGATTCGACATCAGTGTTATAGATTCGACATTGGGCAAAGACAATTCTAGGGTGAAAATGGTGGTGAAAGAGGCACATCGAGGTTAGTTTAATTCGAGCATAGATTTGCTAGGTAATTGAGGATACACATGTGTAATTCATTTTTGTCTTCTTAGTGGATTGTTTTGTGACTTTGGCCTGTGATTTTTTTATCACAATTGGAGGCATTCCTATTGTGATTTTTTTTTCATGTTAAATTGTTGTGTCGCTTTGTTATTGATTGTTTGATTGGAATTGGTATTCACTATTTAAAATTGAAATATAATCACGAATCAATACCTCGGAGATTTTAGATTTTTCAATTTGGAAAAGTAAGATCTAGATCAAACCTGCCATCGCCGTGGACGTTGTCCCTGGCACCACTGGCCAACTCCGTCGCTACCGCTGCCATACTTCAGTCACTGCCAAAAGTTATAGTTGAAGAAGAAGAAAATCCACAATAGCATAAAATGAGGGTCTAAAGAAGAGTGAACTATTGTGAGTGTCGAAAATCTAAAAAATTTTGCCAAAAGCAGGGGAGAAACTCTCAAACCCTTCTTCCTAGGTATTAAAAAAAAAAACACTTTGAAAACATTTTGGAAGCTCGTTGAAGACATGCCAGAAAGTTCCCAGAGGGAAGCTAGAAATTGCCTAGAGAGAGAGGCACTCCAGTGCCTCTTTTTGGTTCGATCTTTTGTAATCATTTCCTTACAAATTAAGTAGTGTGTAATTATTGTTGGAAAATGGTGTTTTATAAGGCTTATTTTGGGCTAACTTTGAGCCCAAAATGGAGTGGGCCCCAAACGTCTTTTGGGGTGGGTCCGAAGAGGTGACGTATTCCTTGTCGCATAGCAAGTCACACAATAAAGACGGTTCGTCAAAACCATTTATGAGTGAATGAGAACTTGACATCGTTTTCAGGTTCGTGGAATTGGACATTTAAAGTTTTAAATGTAGGTTTCCTTATGAGGCTTGTCCCACATTGAAACTTGAAGAGAGCTTTTGTGAGTATATAAGCTCTAGACTACAACACTTGGGTTGGGCTCCAAGGGGCACCTCAAGTTTGTAGAAGGGAAGAGTTATGGACCAAGTGAACCTTAGCCCAAACTACCACACACGCGCGCGCGCCGCCATCCGTCCGACCGATCGGGTTGGTTCTAATATTAATTTTTTGGACAAAATTTATTTGAATTTTTTCCAGAAAAATTTAATTCAATTTGAATTAATTAAATTTTTTTGTCCATGTTTTATGCCTCTTCCAGTCCGAATTCTGCATTTTAAACTGTTTGAACAGTGCTTATAACTGCCCAGCAGTTATAGATCTGTAACTGTAACTGCCGAACAGATTCAAAAATCTGGCTGCAAATCTGTTTGTTTTCAAACTACATCTGTTCAAAAACAGTTTACACATGTTCACTTCAAATTTGTACCTATTCGGGTCTATATATTGTAAACTTGTTCCAGCAGATTGGTGTGGATAAAAAGATCCAAAAAATTCTGTCAAGACAGGTTTTTAATCTGTTGAAATTCGAGGAAATTCATATCTGCACAGTTGTAGATTTGTCTAGTTCCCAATCCGAATCTGTCCTAAAACAGTACCATATCTGTTAGGCGGTTTACATACCTGTTGGGATAGAATTTTTTGCCTTTAAAAACAAAAATTTCCAACAGTTTTGTTCATGGAAAAGCAATCTGAAAAGTATTCTTTTGCTATCCAGACTTTTATCTTTGGTGCATTATTCTTCATTTTAGTTTTAGAATAAAATTCAGAGAGGTAGAACACAGGTTTGGTTCGCCGTACAATTTGTTTGGAGTGCTACTACAATTTGTGAAGATCATTGTATCTTGGGAGATAGACGCCACACAACCATAAGCACCATAGCGGGACAAATCTGTCTTAAGGACAGAGTGTCACACACTCGACTTGGTCTTTTATTTTTAATTCGGTTCGATAAATAAATTCGGTACGTTATTTATTTATTTTGTTTGAATTAGTTTCAATTTATTTTATTTATACAAAAGATTGTTCCAACAATCATGACTCAATGTAGTTGTAGGGTCTAATTTCTTTTGAGTTATGAATCATTGTAACGTTAGATATAATTTATTATAATTTTTATTTTAGTTACCAAGAGTTATTAGATTATGTCTTAAGTGGATTGCCAGATCTCAAAAGTGTGGTAGTCAAAGCTAATTTGTGGGAGTAGACAAGGTTAGGATCAAGGTTTGAGAAATTAGTAATAAGAACTAAATTGAAATTTTATAATGGGATAAAATTGTAATACGAAAAAAATATATATAAAAGGATCAGAATTTAAAGAAAAAAATTGGATGTTAACAACACTCGTTTAGTTATGATCTATTATTATACTTTGGTTATAACGGGAAGTGGCAAGATTATGCAACAAAGTTTTATCAAGACTAAAAAATGTCATAATCTCTCTATATGATGATATATCAACAAAAAATAAAATATAAATAAATAAAATTGAGATATGTATAGTAGAAAATCTCTTACTAATTTAAATTTGCTTGATTTTTAGAGTATTGATATTTGGAAAGATAATATGAAAGACAAATATGATAATTAATAATGGGTTAGCTTCTCTCCCTGGATTGTAGGGTGTTGCTAAGGAAATTAGATCAATTCAATAATCATAACCCACTCATTTATTTTATTTTATTTTTTGTGTTTATCTCAACAAAAAAAAAAAAAAAAAGATAATTTATTTTTAAAAATACACTTGTCGTCTATTTTTTTCGGAGAGAAAAGTGATAAAATGAAAAAGGCTTTATTATCAGATTAACTTAATTTTTTTTTAAAAAGAATATACACAAAAAATTTTACAAAATTAACAATTTAAATTAACAAAACAAAACTCGCAGTGAGTCGCATGAGTCAAAACAACACCATCCAATTGAAATACTTTTTTGTACAACTTGAGATGGAGGTGTGCATCCATGAAACACATGATGGTGATAAGGTTTAGTCTTCTCAAGTCTTTGACTTGTCAAAAAGAGTCTCAATCAGAGCGGGAAATAAAGGACAAAATACAATCAATTCCTTCATTTAACATGTTCATGTTCCTAATTCTTTCCAAGATAATTCCCAATGTCTAGTTGTTCACGTATCTTGAACAAAATAGATTTCTCCATTGATTAAATCAATAATGGATTGATCTCACATGTGTGCATCCACGAAACACATGTTGGTGATATGGTTTAGTCTTCTCAAGTTGTCTAGATGAGTATCAATCAAAGTGGGGAACAAAGGACAAAATACAATCAATTCCTTCATTTAAGTGGTTCTTACTCCTTGTTTATGTTCCTAACTCTTTCCGGGATAATTCCCAATGTTTGGTACTTGTTTACGTAGCTTGAACAAAATAGACTTCACCTTTGATTGAATCAATAATGGATTGATCACACCCAAAATGTGAAATGAAAAATATTAGAAGCTCCAAATTTTCTATCAAACAAATGATCAAATGTTTTATATGGATGTGGAGTCTACAAAATTGCAAACCCACCCATGTAAGACATTTGATCATTTGATTATTAGAAAATTTGATGTCCCTAACATTACCCATATGAAATTAACCGTAGAGTGTTTACACCCGTCTTAATTATTGCATTTGCAGTCAAATGGTTATTTCATTAACTTTTCTTTCTTTATTTCTTCTATTTTCTTTTTATTTTATTTTTTTGGTGATAAAGTGGTCTTCTACCTAAATGCCAAATTTTATTTTTCTCATTCACAACGAAACTTACTAATGGCATTTTAATTTGATTTTTTTTTTTAAACAAAAGAAATAGCTAGTACACCAATGAAGTCACAGTACTAAAATTTAACATTTTGATACTATAATAATATCAAAATTTAACTGTGACTATCCATTTTAACATTATAGTATTGGAGAGGTCACACCATTTATGATTTTTATTAATTTTGTGCACATCACATAATAAATATGATTTTCACTAATATTGTGGTGATACATTAATGTTGTGTTTGGTTGGGAGATTTAGGGAGGGATTTGGAAAGGGAAAGGGAAAAGGTATGTGAAACTATGTGAAATGTAGGTATATTTTTTTTACATTTCACCTACCTTTTCCATTTTCCTTTCCAAATCCCTCCTCAAATCCCTCAACCAAACACAGCATAAGGGGTTAGCCTAGTGGGTTTAACTTAGAGTTCATTTTTTTTAGTCCAGTACATGTAAAGCATTTGTTTTGGCTTTAAATAGGCCCCGCAAGTGGACGGTAGAATTGGTCGTCCAAAATTTGTTAGGATGCAAGTAAATTGAGTTGAACATCCGGTTATCTAAAATAATAATAATAATAATAATAATAATGAATAAAATAAGATAAGAAAATAACTTATCATAACATTATGGGTAATTCTTCTTCTTGTTCATGTTCAGGGCGGTGATGTTTCCTGCAACTTGTTGGCATGCATGCAGTCATCATCTTGTTCTCCTACCACAACCATTAATCCTATGAGCAAGAAGAACAAGAAGATGATGATTTGGAAAATGACCATCTTGCTATGGAACTGTCTGAAACAGAATTTTAAATACTCTGCAAGTGTTGTTTGTGGTGGTGAAGTATTGGCTAAGTGAGAAAACTTGGACCCAGACCCCCAACGAAAGGAAAATTTCACTTTGCTTTGTTGTGATTTGGCACTTTGTGAAGTTTTCTTATGGTGATTTATATATTTTACCTATACAATTTGATTCAAATTTTCATTTTGATTCATATTATTTTAATTTGAACAATTGGTCCATATACTTTTAAGTATAATTTCAATGGGTCATTCAACTAAACATAAAATGTAAGGAACAAATTGTTTACTTCGAAACAGTAGCAATCAAAATAATGAATTCAACTGTAATTTGAATAATTATCACAGGAGATAAGTGTAATTTTTCTAATCAAATATTTAGTTAATAGTCACCAAACTCTTGTTACATTGGTAAATGTGTGACCTGTTTAATGTGTGGCAACTCTGTTTTATTGGTTGGTTGACTCTAATCTTTTTTTATGATTATTGTGTTGGGTGGAGACAACAAATTAAATCGTGTTAAACCTCGGGGTGATAAGTTTATCATTTTTTAGTCAGTAGTATTTTCGATGGTTGCGAGTATTGGGGTGAATACTTTGAAGTAGTTCATTGTTGAGTTTTGAAGTTGGAGAGGACACGGTCCAAACGGATTGTTGGTAAATTCCTAACAAATCTCATACCACTGTGCTACTGCCGGTTGAATAAGCTATCAGACGGGATTTTTTATAAGCAATTCTATTGTTTTAGAAAGAAAAAAAAAAAATCAGAATTTTTTCTGAAACTTTGTAATTAATGGTCCAGATTTATTTATGTTGTAGTCCAAACAGACACCACTGATCTACAAATCTAGATAATTTTCTTGACACTTTTTTTTGCTGAAAGGGTTTCTCATTTTCAATTGTTGTGCCTTGAGTTCTACTGTTCTGCTATTCATATGAGCTTTATTTGATTCAGACTGCCAATACCAATGAAATCATCATATTTTGACCGCTCTGTTTGTATCTTCTTCCTCCTTGGCCAGTCAATTCCTCAATTTGGTAATTTCTACTTGGATTTTGGGTTCTTGGATTTTGATTTTTTATTTTTGCAATCATGGTTGTCAGAAAGTCAATGGATGAATGGTTGACGAAAATTGTGCCGGCAGCAGCTAGTGGCAATGGTAGTGTGCAAGAAGAGAGGCAGAGTTGATAATTTGAACTATGATTAATTTATTCAAATTGATAATTTTGAAGATTAAAATGATAAAAATTAAAATTTGAGGGGCTAAAATGACAAGAAATTTATACTTTATAGACCAAAATTGTCTTTTATTCATATTTCTGTTAACTAACATTAAATCTAGGATCAAATTGACTCAAATTGACAACTTTAAGGATCAAAATCACAAAATTAAAATTTAAGGGATTAAAATGAAAAACACATATTTTAGGGACTAAAGATGTCCTTTATCTTATCATTAAAAAGCATAAATTTTAATTATAGTCCTTAACGTTTAACATTTTTTTCGTTTCACTTCTTAAAATTTTAATTTTGTCAATTAGGTCGTTTAAGTATTAAATTCAAATTATATTAGTCTTACAAATAATATAAAAATAAAATATATGCCCAAAGGTTATATAAAATTATTATATGGCCACATTTTAATTTAGGAAGATTGATCAATAAGTCTCATATTTTGGACGTGCAATTCATATAGTCCAATATTTTGGACTTGTAATCCATGTAGTTCTATATTTTTTCTTGTGATCTATTTAGTCTTTTTGGATGTGTAATGACTCATTTGCTCGCCACATTGAAGTGTCACATTTGGAAAAAGTAAATTAAAGAATTTTTTAGTGTTACATTATACCCGCCACGTTAGAGTGTCACATTTGTAAAAATTACATTAAAGAGTTTTTAATTTTTTTATAATGTCACATCATACCTGCCACATTTGGCAAAAGTACACTAAAGTTTTTTAAGTTTTTTAGAGTGTCACGTCAAACCCGCCATGTTGTCATGTTTGGAAAAAAAATACACTAAGGAGTTTTTAATTGTTTTTAGAGTGTCACATCATGCCCACTATGTTGTCACATTTGAGAAAAGTATACTAAGGAGTTTTTTATTTTTTTAGAATGTTATATCATACCCGTCACATTGTCACATTTGAAAAAAGTACACTAAAAAATTTTTATTTTTTTTAGAGTAAAAGTTTTGGAATGTCACATCATATCCGTCACGTTGTCACATTTAGAAAAAATAAACTAAGAAGTTTTTAATTTTTTTGGCGTGCCACATCGTTGGAATGTCACATTGTTGGAGTGCCACATTAATACCTGCCAAATTAAAGTATCACATCATACTTATCACATTAATAAAAGGGTATAGTTGTCCACCAAAACACTACCAAAATCAAAAATAAGACCACACAGAAAGAAACTCTTCACTAGTAGGACTTAACAGATCAATAGAAAAAACTTGGGACTAATTAGAGTACTTGTTTGTGAGATGAGATTTATTGATAAATATCCCTTTAATTATTATTAACTTAATTATCTTTTGCACTTGTATTTTAGAATTGATATAAGAGATTAATTTCTTAATTTTGTCATATTAATATATGAGCATTAGATACATTAAAGAAGTTGAATCAAATAATTTAAATAATAGTATTGCATTACAAATAATTATTGAACAAAATACTCCTATCATCGGGTAATTAAAAGAATTTAATGAAAATCTTAAATAAATTCAATTAGAAATTATATATTAAGTTTGACATCTATTATTAGATAAAAGTAATTAGTTAGCTCTTGTAGAAAATAATATAGATAATTATCCTTATCCTTATTCTTGCAAGGAACTCTCCAAGGGAATGTTTTGAATTAATACCACCAGGAAAAAAAAAAAAAAAATTGATTTAAGTAATTATAATTTGAGGGACTTACGTTTAGGTCATAATAAATAGACTTATTTGTATAATAGATCTTATGATAGTTAATGATATTTTTCATCAAATACTATTAAAAAAACGTTATTAATTGTTAATTTTCAGTAACGGTTTAAAAATTGTCACAAAAAATATTACTAATTATAAGTTTTAGCGACAGTTTAAAAAAATTGTTGCAAAAATAGTTATTAATTTTCAACTTTCAACGCCAGTTTGAAAAATTCATCATAGAAAAATGTTACTAATGATAAGTCTTAGTGACAATTTATAAAAATTATGACAAAAAAAGTCAGTAATTGTTAATTTTTATCACAAAAAATTATTTTTAGTTATGATTTTACTAGGACTTATTTTCAATAAGATTTGATGGAAATTAAGTCCAACTATTAGGACCTAT
The DNA here is from genome assembly GCA_030407325.1 of Camellia japonica. Classification (NCBI taxonomy): domain Eukaryota; kingdom Viridiplantae; phylum Streptophyta; class Magnoliopsida; order Ericales; family Theaceae; genus Camellia; species Camellia japonica. The sequence continues at coordinate 164,758,930 of JAPPVO010000032.1, forward strand.
TAGTAGTTTACCATTATAATTTAGACGAATTATAAATAATGGCGGTATAAGACAAATATAATGAAATGAAATATAAAACAATATTAGAAATAGTCGAAAAATAAGATAAAATGGATAATTGCGTATTAGAACAGAAATAGAAGACCTATATAAGTAAGGGGGTACTTACGTGTAGGTCATAATAAGTGGATTTATTGTCTAATAGGTTCTATGAAAAAAATTTGTCATAAAAAAGTCATAAATTGTAAGTTTTAGCAACAATTATAAAAATCATGACCAAAAAAAAAAAAAATCATTAATTGTCAATTTTTAGCAACATATGTAAAAAATTGTCACAAAAAAATTATTTTTAGCGACAATTTATCAAGACTTATTTTCAATAGGACTTGATGAGAATTAAGTTCAACTATTAGGACCTATTGGTAGTTTACCCTACAAGGAGAAGGAGTAATTAGAATTAATTAGCCTGAAAGAAATATACCAATTATAAAACCATATGTGTAGAGGATAATTAAGTTAATAATAAATTAAAATCTGGGTCATAATTTTATCTATCATTTAAGCTTATGTTCTATTTTAATATTATCTTATGGACTAAATTGATTCGAATTTAATACTTTAGAATAATTGACAAAATTGAAACTTTAAGAATTTAAATAAAAATGTATTAAACTTTAAGGACTATAATTGTAATTTACCCTTTTAGCCAAAAATATATAGCACATAAATTTTTTGAAAGTTATCGCACAAAGTTGACCAAATTTGTCATTTGAAAAATACCTGACATTTTTATTAGTGCCCTTACATTTTTACTAAAATCTCATTTTAATCATTACACTTTTACCAAAATCTCATTTTAGTCCCTCTACTTTTAATTTTCGTTAGCTCTATTAACAGTAGATAGATGAAACTTGATTTAAATTATACAAGTTGACTGTTACGATTGGCTAAAATGAGATTTGGGTGAAAGTAAGATTGACTATTACGATTGACGGCCCAAAGCAAAGATTTGGTAAAAGTGTAAGGGTCTTAAATGTAAATTATCCAAAATATAATTCAACCAATTACTTTTCAAGTCATATGTCAATAGAAACTAAGGCAAATAAAATCAAAATAAATCAAAACTCACAAATGAAAGTCAATATCTCATAAGTATTTATAATTTATTAGTATTAAGTAATCATTTTACAAACACGGAATATATATAAATTAAAAAAAAATCAAAATTTCTTATTATTAAAACAAGAGGTAATATATAAATAAAATCAGCATTGATAGAGACCCCCTCCAATCACCACCCCCACCCCCCACCCCCACACACGTGGCAGGTGGTGATTGGAGGAGAGAGAAAGAAAAAAAAAAAAAAAAAAAAAAAAAGAAGAAAAGAAACCCCTCCAATCAGAGAGAGAGGGGGTCAAGGGGGTGAGAAAAAGAGGGGGTCCGGATCTTTATTGTAATAAAATAATAAAAAATTAAAAATTAATGAGTAAATAAGTCTAATTAATAGGATATATGCAAGTGTTTATTTTTAATAAATATTTCCAATTAAATCAACAAGAAGATCAAGAAAAGCAATCAGAAATCAAAAGGAGATTCAAAAGGAAGATGAAGACGATGCTAATGATTAAGATGATGAATTTGATGTGAACAAAGAGACCGGTCGGTGCTCTGATTTCTAAGAATTTTTTATTTGATCAAATATTTAGTATTCTATTGAAATATAGGACTTTTTTTTTTCTTTGATTTTGATTGTTGATGAGGGTTGAAATTGGAGACTTCAAACCCACCATCACCCCCTTCCTCGATGAGCTCACGATTGAATCATTCTCTAGATTTACTGCAGATTGGCCATTAGTGATATGCATTCTGATACTACGTTGATACGTAAACATAAATCTTTCTGATACAAAGTGCACCATTTGTAAGATGACTATTAATGCAAAGGCAATGCACAAGATGTAGTATTGAAAGGCTACAGTAATACATTGATGAACATTTAATTATACACTCATTGGTGAGAACAATAAGATTAGTTCCTATTATATAGTCAACAACTTCTTAGAAAAATATTACTAATTCATTCTCTCATTCAGATCAGAAATTACTTCTAACTCACTATTAAAAGTGCTCCCACCTGTTGTTCCCCTCGTTGGCATTGGATTTGTGGAGGCAAATGGACTGTGGGGTGTTGCGGATCGGGGGCACACCAGTGAACTCAAACAAGCAATAACACACAAGATTTAACGTGGTTCGGCAAGTCGCCTACGTCCACGGGCAGCGGATTCACTATATTGAAAGAAATGAACAATTACAACACTCTCTGTGTGTATCACTCTCTGTTCTCACACCTCACTGTGTTTTGTCTCTCTGCTGTACTAAACACTTCCCTCAGCCTCTCATTTATACAAGAAGATGAGATGGAGAGGCCATCAACTTTGAGCTGGCTGCCAGCACATTTTCGGTGGCTTTCCAGTTGGTGCCTCACATGGCCTCATGCTTCACATGGCTGGCCTCATGGCACACACACATAGCCTCATGGCTTTCCAGAATCATGTAGCTGGCTGCCACCATGTATCACATGGGTAGAATCTGTAGCCAACTCAACAAATCTCCACCTTGGCGAGGATTCTCTTATCCAACATAGTGATCGATCAACACTGCCTTGCACCCGAAGGTGCTCAATTCCGAGAGATGTTGACCAAGTCCAAACAATGTTGGAACTTGATCCCAGAAACTACCTTTGTGAGCATATCACCTGATTATCTGCAGTACCAATCTTTTGAAGCAGAATATCCCCTTTATTCACAATTTCTCGGATGAAATGGAAACGGACGTCAATGTGCTTGGTGCGGGCATGATGAACCTGGTTCTTTGCCAAACAAATGGCACTCTGACTGTCACAAAACACCTCAACGTGCTTCTGAACAATTCCCAAGTCCTCAATCAACCCGTGTAGCCAAATAGCTTCCTTAAAGGCTTCCGTCACTGCCATGTACTCTGCCTCTGTAGTAGACAAAGCCACCGTTGACTGAAGCGTTGACCTCCAACTCACCGGCCCTTTAGCAAGCGTAAATAAATACCCTGTTGTTGACCGGCGTTTGTCTAAGTCACCAGCATAATCTGAGTCCACATAACCTTTCAAATTCTGCCCGAGTCGGTTATCTCTCTCGAACTTCAATCCCAGATTGACTGTGCCATGTATGTACCTTAGGATCCACTTCACTGCCTGCCAGTGATCTTTTCCTGGATCATGCATATACCTGCTTACCATACTCACAGCATGCGAGATGTCAGGCCTTGTACAAACCATAGCATACATTAATGCACCAACTGCATTTGCATATGGAACTTGTGCCATATGCTTCCGTTCTTCTTCTGTGCGTGGAGACAACGAAGCACTAAGCTTGAAATGAGGGGCCAATGGTGTACTTACAGCTTTGGTTTTCCCATTGATGCCAAATCTGTCTAACACCTTTTTCAGATACTGGGTTTGTGTCAGACAAACCGTGCCCTTCTTCCTGTCTCTTGATCTCCATGCCAAGAACTTTCTTTGCTTCTCCCAAATCCTTCATTTCAAACTCCCTTGCTAACTGTGCCTTGAGTTTGTCAATCTCCACCTTGCTCGTAGATGCAATCAGCATATCATCTACATATAAGAGCAAATAGATGAAGGAACCGTCGGGAAGCTTACGGAAATATACACAATGATCAAATTGACTTCTTGTGTATTCTGTCTCCATCATGAAACGATCAAATCGCTTGTACCACTGTCTCGGGGATTGCTTCAATCCGTACAACGATTTGTTCAGCTTACAGGCCCAATTCTCTTTTCCAGCAATTTTGAAACCATCTGGCTGGGACATGTATATCTCCTCTTCAAGATCTCCATGTAAGAAGGCAGTTTTGACGTCGAGTTGGGCGAGCTCGAGATCAAACTGTGCAACCAAAGCTAACAAGATGCGAATAGATGTGTGCTTTACAACAGGTGAGAATACCTCATTGTAGTCTATTCCTTCCTTCTGAGCATAGCCTTTAGCTACCAATCTAGCTTTGAATCTGATGTTGTTGCCTGGGATGCCTTCTTTCTTGGTGTAAACCCACTTACACCCAATTGCTTTCTTGCCTTTTGGAAGTTGCACCAACTCCCAAGTCTTGTTCTTATGAAGTGACCCGATCTCTTCATCCATAGCTCCTTCCATTTGGCACTTTCTGCATTCTGCACGGCTTCTTTGAAAGTGCACGGAACATTGTCTTCAATGATTGGAAGTGCATAGGCTACCATATCGGTCATCCAACTGGGTTGCTTAGTAACCCTTTTACCTTTCCTGATTGCAATGGGTTCTGATTGTTGCGGAGCCTCTGGATCTTCATCTGAACTCTCTTCAGAGCTATCCTCTGAGACTTCTTCAGGATGGTTGATTGGCTGACTAGTCTTTGCTGGAGTCTCAAACTCCACCTGCACTGACTTCTTCAATGCTTCAACATTCTGTTGAGGATCTGGTTGCTTCAACATTGCAGACTCATCAAAGGTAACATCTCTTCTGATGAGAACTTTCTTTAATTCAGGGCACCACAGTCTGTATCCCTTAACACCGTCACCGAAGCCCAAGAAGATGGCTTTCTTGGCTCTTGGATCCAACTTAGATTCTGTAACATGAAAATATGCTGGACATCCAAAGATACGTAACTGATCATAATCAGTAACTGGGACTCCTGACCATACCTTCATGGGAGTCTTGCCATCTAATGCTGCAGTAGGTAGTCTGTTGACAAGATGACGAGCATAGTTCAATGCCTCGCCCCAAAATTCCTTGCTCAATCCAGACTGTGACAGCATACACCGGACTTTCTCCACCAAAGTGCGGTTCATGCGTTCTGCAACTCCATTCTGCTGCGGTGTTCCAGGAACTGTGAAATGTCTCACTATCCCTGCATTCTGGCAAATCTCAAAGAAGGGATCTGATGTGTATTCTCCACCATTGTCAGATCTGAGCTTCTTGATCCGTCTGCCTGTCTGGGTCTCAATCATCTTCTTCCATGTAAGAAAGATGTCTAAGACTTCATCTTTGTGCTTCATTGTGTAAATCCAAACTCTTCTGGAGAAATCATCAATGAACGACACAAAGTAGTGCTTACCTCCCAACGAAGCATTCTTGGAAGGACCCCATACGTCGGTGTGGACGTAGTCTAGAATCCCTTTGGTACGGTGAATTGCAGTACCAAACTTGATTCTTGTTTGCTTTCCCAGTACACAATGCTCGCAGAACTCAAGCTTCCCCGTCTTGGCGCCTTTCAACAGGCCTTGCTTTACCAACCCTTGTAAAGCCTTCTCACCGACATGCCCTAGGCGCATGTGCCAAAGTCTGGAAGTGTCTGATGCATCATCTTCTGAGCTGGTGGAGACAGCCACTCTCCCTGTGACTGTAGATCCGTCTAGGAAATATAAATTTCCTTGTCGAGTACCCTTCATTGCAACCAATGCTCCTCGAACAACTTTAAGGACTCCACCTTCCATGGTTACTCTGTAACCTTTGGAGTCTAAAACTCCCACTGAGATGAGATTCTTGGTTAGATCTGGTACATACCGTACATCTTCAAGAATTCTGATTGTTCCATCATGGATCTTCAGTTTGATTGTTCCAATCCCCTTTGTCTGGCAAGCTTGGTCGTTGCCCATCAGCACAACTCCTCCATCGAACTCTCGTAAGCTCGAGAACCACTGCTTGTTCGGACACATATGGAATGAACATCCGGAATCTATTATCCATTCATCAGACTGGCCGTATGATGAAACTGTGAAGGCTCCTCCTTCATCATTATCTCCATCTCGTGCAATATTCACCTTTTCTTCTGTCTTGTCTTTGTTTGGACAATCTTTTGCCCAATGCCCTTTTGGCGACAAGCAGCACATTCGTCTTTTGCAAGACGTCTTCTTCTGAAGATTTCCCTCTGGTTTTTGAGCGAGACTTTCCTCGCCCTGCATTTCTTCTGTTATTGGTTCTGCCTCTGACTGTCAATGCCTCGGATGCTGAGTCCCTGTTTGCAGACTTGTCTTTCCTTCTGAACTCATTGTTCACCAAGGCGTTTGCAACATCAATATACTTGATCTTCTCTTTACCGTACAGTAAAGTAGTAGTGAGATGATCATACGAGTCAGGCAAGGAATTTAACAATAACAGTGCTTTGTCTTCATCACCAACGTGATCATCCAAATTCTTCAAGTCCGTAATAATCTTATTGAAGTTATTTAGGTGTTCGTTCATCGAAATACCTTTAATGTAGTCGAAACGAAACAATCTCTTCCTCAAGTAGAGCCGGTTCTCAATGCTCTTTGTCATGAACTTATATTCCAGTGCCTTCCAAAGCTTCTTCGCAATGTCATATTCTGTGAAGGCGTACTTCTCCTCTTTTGCAAGGCAAAGTCGGATGGAACTGCAGGCCAGGAGATTCACCCTCTCCCATTCTATCCCGTCCATGTCATCTGGTTTGTCTCCCAGAGTGAAGTGCAGGTTCATCTGGACAAGCATATCCTTAACTTCGCATCTCCACATGCCGAAGTTGCTGCTTCCATCAAACTTCTCTACCTCGAACTTAGCATGGGACACCGGGGTCCAATGCCTAGAGGTGCTTGTACTGGCTGAATTACTTACGGACTCGGTTGATCTAGATTCTGTCATTTTTTAGAAACTTCAATTCAAAAAACTGACCGTACGGATGTGTCCGGAATACTCCAAATAGTTTGGGAAGTACTATTGGATCGTCAAAAAACCGGACTCCGAATGCCTCAGATCAAGCCAAAATATTTTGAACACCTCTGATTCAAAAACTAACCGTACGGATGTGTCCGGAATATCCCAAATAGTTTGAAAATATTATTGGATCGTCGAAAACGGACTCCGAATGGCTCTGATCTGGCAGAAACAGTTTGGACGGTTCAGATCTGCAGAATCTGGTGCGCTGAGATGCACCGGATAATTTCTCCGGTCAACGGCTCGGTCAACGGCGCAGGCGGCGCGGTCAACGGAGGATCGGCGGCGCGGTCAACGCGGCTAGACGGCTGGTCAACGAGGCTTGGTCAGCGGCTCAGGCTGACTGGGCAGGACACGTGTCGTGACGTGGCGCTGACGTGTGCTGACGTGGCGCCACGTGGTCGTCTCCTCCCCTGAGCAGCGCGTGTGAGCGCGTGATGAGAGTGGCCGTCACTCGCTTTCTTCAGTGAGCGCGTGAGAGCGCGTGGGTTCACTTCTAGGGATGGTTTTTGCTTGGTTGGACTCCTCTCGGGGAGTTCTTCCTTTTGGTATGCTCAAAAGTGAATTTCGAGCACTTCGAAATCTGGGCACTTTCGGAAAAAATTCAATTTTTCGCAACCCGAGCTCTGATACCAATTGTTGCGGATCGGGGGCACACCAGTGAACTCAAACAAGCAATAACACACAAGATTTAACGTGGTTCGGCAAGTCGCCTACGTCCACGGGCAGCGGATTCACTATATTGAAAGAAATGAACAATTACAACACTCTCTGTGTGTATCACTCTCTGTTCTCACACCTCACTGTGTTTTGTCTCTCTGCTGTACTAAACACTTCCCTCAGCCTCTCATTTATACAAGAAGATGAGATGGAGAGGCCATCAACTTTGAGCTGGCTGCCAGCACATTTTCTGTGGCTTTCCAGTTGGTGCCTCACATGGCCTCATGCTTCACATGCCTGGCCTCATGGCACACACACATAGCCTCATGGCTTTCCAGAATCATGTAGCTGGCTGCCACCATGTATCACATGGGTAGAATCTGTAGCCAACTCAACATGGGGGACTGTTAGAGTGTCTCCATTTCCTTCCAACATTTGTACCACAATTTCATCGATGGTCGGTCCACTGGGTACCATTGTATGCACCAAAGTCCCACAATTGTTAGTTTCCTTATAATTTCCGCATCCCCGTCTTCCTCAATTTGTATTCCTAGATCTTCTCCTTGATCTAAACGTTTGTATATCCATTCCGGAAAATAACACTCACTCGTGTTTTGTGCTATCGTATTTTGCCTCCCTCCAACCATATCCAGCAACAACATTCCAAAACTATAAACATCTGATTTGTATGACACGTTCCCAAAGTTCCTGGAGAACACTTCGGGTGCAATGTAACCCACAGTCCCTCTAGCAGTAGTCATGGAAACAGCACTTTGTTCCTTTGAACACAATTTTGCTAGACCAAAATCAGAGATCTTCGGGGTAAACTTATTATCTAACAAGACATTGTGAGGCTTAATATCGAAGTGCAAGATTCGTTGATCACACCCTAGGTGAAGATATTCAATTCCTTTAGCTATGCCAAGAGCAATGTCATGCAACTTCTCCCAACCAAGTGAATTCTTCTCTTTATCAGTGGATATAAACTTTTCAAGCGAATTGTTTGGTAAGAACTCATAAAGAAGAGCTCTTCTGAATCCGTCAGCACAATATCCCACCAAGCGAACCACATTGATATGGTGGATTCTACCCATTGTTTGCACTTCATTGATGAACTCATCTCCATTTCCTTTCACATTGTTGAGGATCTTGACCGCGACATGAACATCATTGGAAAGCTTGCCCTTGTACACTATTCCGTAACCTCCTTGGCCTACTTTGTCCTGAAATTGATTTGTTATTTTCTTGATATCTGCATAGGAATATCTTGCAGGCTTGAGAGCTTTGTAATCCTCCAAAAATTTGTCAATCTTTACTTGATCTGCTTTCTTCATTTTGTTTGATCTGTAGCCATGATATATTGCAATGACAATTACAAGAAGAAAAGTCGGACCTAGGACTGCCCCTGCAATCATAATAGACCATGTTAGTAAATTTCTACCTCCTCGTTGACAATTGAAATTATGAGAGGATAGACCACTTCACCTGCAATCTTTAGTTTCGTCAATGCACCTGTAAAAGTTTGAAGATTTCTTAAATTCCATATATATATAATTAAAAAAAATTACCGTGTAGATTCATAATAAACTAAGTAAAAGAAACTGACATGATACAATCAAATATCCAAATGGGGTTAAACCTTCTCATATACTAGTCCAACTATATCAGCAATTAACATAGGCTTAAATCAAGTTTGGACCTCAACGCATGCTCCATTGGGTGCACAACTTCTAACAAAAAACCACACAACCTAATCTATATGGCAAGACTTTATTATCCTCCCACAATCAACGAGACTAGGTAATTCAATAGATCAAAACAAAACAAAACCAAACAAAACAAGGTCATTGAAGCTAAAATGATCTTGTAGCACGAGGGTGTTGGATTAAATTTTTTTATTTGGATATACTATTGAGTTTTAAATAGGTAAACAAAATCTAAACCACTTATTTGTAAAATTACCGACGTTGCGCACATCCGAAACTGGGATTGGATTTCCAGATCCAAACTGGAGAGAACCTCGGCCCGAATTTCAATTCAAAATTGTGGTGGAAGACAACATCATGAGTGTAAAGCCAACGCAATAATTACAGATGAGATAAGATGGTAAACAAAATATAATAATCGTAACTTGAAGTAAGAAGGTGGAAACTAGCTAGAGTAGAGGTGTACCCATAGATGGTTTGTCAAAGCATTCAGTTGATCCATTGAATAATAATTGGCTTTTGCTGCTACTGCTGTTGTTGTTATTCTTGAATCTACAATTCTTGCCTCGTGCTTCACATTTCCCACATTCCGGTTTACTCCAATTCAATCGAAGATCATCAAATGTGTTGAGGCCATACCCATAATCAAGAATTTCAGATGGAAGTGACATGTTATACATCTTTGTGCAAGAAATATCCGGCAACTCGTAAGACCAAGTGGCATAAACTTGGTGACTCTGGTCACTAAGGCAAGCAATCTGATACCCATACATCCAATTTTGATCCTGTGTCTTGGAACAATTGATGAAGCTAAAGTCGTAGAAGTGATTTGTTTGGAATTGGAAGGGAGAGGCAGATAGGTAAAGGTTTGGAAGCTGTCGTGGGAAGCATCCATGGGGGTCAGAGTCAGATATATTTATGTCAGATATATCTATGGTCTGAGATTTGTAGTCAATATGCTTAACAAAAACATTGACAGAAAATGGAAGCTCGAGGACAGGGTATTTGCTAGAAGGAGTGCAAGAAAGATCAAAGCCAGGATACCCACAGTTTTTGGGGTGATGCCCTTTGAGCCGGAAAGGGAATCGGATTTCAGGGCTGTCATGTTTACTGCAACTTGTTGGTAGGCACTCAGCATGTTGTTCTTCTGCTCCTCCTCCGAGTCCAACTACTGTAGCTGCTGCAGCCATTGGTACTAATAATATGACTATAAGCAACAGAATTCCTTGGAAAATTGCCATCTTAATTAATTAATTTAATGGCTAATATTTGATACTCTGAAACCAAATCCCAACTGCTCTGCCAAGTGTGTGTTGTTTGTCGTGGAAGAATTTGCCAATGGCGGTGTTGTTGGGTTATGTAGACAAATTTTGTTCTGAGAAAAAAAAAAAAAAAAAAAAAAATCACTAATTTATTAGTAATATTATATATATATATATATATATCTAGAAAAATTATCTAAAAAACATATTTAAACCCAAGAAAAATTGGAGAAATGACAACAAAATAAAGTTTCACAAATTTAAGGACAAAATCAATTTTTAGGGATCAAATATTTTTGTTGTTAAAAGTGTATTATTCTATTTTTAGCAAACAAATTGGATATGCCAAGAATTACTATCATTTTAGGATTAAAATTTTTGTCTAAAAAACAAACCTTGAGCATCTCCAACGGTAATAGGCATTTTACCTATCTAAATATTACTATAAATATATATTTTATTTTGCCTATCAATTGTTTTATGTTTTTACTCCAACCATGCTCTTTATTTTAGCTATTTATCCAAATACTATTAATTTTATAGAATGCCACGTCAACAACAAAGATGGAGGGAAATGATCATAATGATTGAATACATTTTGCCTAGCGTTGAAGGCTAGCTACATGTAGCTAATGAAAATGAGTTGAGCCAAAATACCTAATCATATGCCTAGTGCATTGGAATTGAAAAAAGTGAATCACACTAGGCACTTTAACTAACAAGTATTATATACCTAGTGCATTGGAGATGCTCAAATTGTTTTGTCCCTAAAAATTAGGGGTGATTGCGGATCGGGTTGAGTCGAGTGGCATTCCATCCACCATTCGTCCAAAATTAAGCGGATTGAAAAAAATCAATTTGCATCTGTCTACCAGTTTGGTAGATGCGGATTCAGTGGGTTGTGCAGGTTGGCGGATGGATGCAATCGGTTTGGCGATTTAGACTTTACAAATTTTAGACATTTTTTCGAATTATAATTCATTATTTTTACAATCTCCAATAACTAGTAATCTGAAAAAATATGTATTATTTGTCTATAATAAGCCATGGCACCATGTATGCATATTTTTAAGGTATTGTTTTCCATTTTCACAAAAATATATATTTTATTGTTTATACTCTATGTTATTACTTATTAGCAATTTCTTTTTTCTTTTTCTTTTTGAACTTCATCTATAGGCGGATCGGGTTCATGTGGGTGCAGGATGGTTGATCCGCCATTCGAACCGTATCCGCAGATTTTAAAATATTTCATCCACATTCGTCCGTTGAAAGACACGCATCCACCCAAAATCAACCAGGTTGGGTCGAGTTGAGCGGGTGAATCAGATTGGATGGATCCATGATCACCCCTGCTAAAAATGCATTTATTAGCAACATTTTAAAAATTGTTGCTAAAAGTCATTTTTCTTTGACTTTTCAAAATGATCTTTTAGCGACTATTCTCGTGATGTTCGGAATTGGTCTCCAAATATTTTTTGTAACAAATTTTTCAGGGACAAAAATATAATGCCTAAAACTCTTATTTGTTATGTTAGGTTTTTGTAATTGGCAATCTTGTTTGACAAAACTTTATTTAGTTGTATTTTTATTCGCTCTATTATATTTGTGAGTTATGAGAGTGTAGATGCAAATTCAACTTGAGTTGTGCCTGAGTAGAGGAGTTTGTGCTCTAACATTTGTTTTGAGCTCTCCTTATTTGCCTCTTCACTGACTAAGAAAAAAGTCAAATTGGATTAATTGCTCAAACAATCTTTGGTGAGCTCGAGCGATAAGGTAGTTCATCCAGTATCTCTACCTACGTTTTAAACTTTTGGGAAACAAGTTTTATTGCTCAAGTGGTGGATATTGCGTTCGAGCAGTTGGCCTATATGTGAGTATCGCCTTTAGTTACATCGCTCGAGCAATAAAGTGAGCACTTGAGTGGCCTTCGTGGCTCTATTTAGTATAAAGTGCGTTATTTGCTATTTTTAGGGTTGAATCGTCTAGATCCTTAAAGAGGAGTAAAATATAAAGTGTTTTATATTAGACGGTGTTTATATATGAGTTTTGTTGATATATAGAAGGTGGTTGATTGATCAACAAATTACATATTGACAAATACCAAGGGTTGATTTTGTTCTTTCATTCACAAAAAGAGAAAGGTGTTCATCGGCGGATTCTGGAGTGGCTCATCATTGTGGATTCAACGTTAGATAAAAGCAATTCTGAGGTGAAGACGGTGGTGGAAGAGGCGCATTAGGTTCGGTTCAAGTCCGTAAATTCACTAGGTAATTGAGAGTTCCCGTATGTAATTCTTTTTTGTCCTCTTAGTGGACTGTTTTGTAGATTTGGCCAATGGATTTTTATCATAATTAGAGGAGTTTAATTATGATATTTTAAAGTTAAATCGTTGGATTGATTTATTTTTAATTGTTTAATTGAGATTGCTATTCATTATTTAAAATTGAATCATAATTTTCATGTTGTAGTGAGATCTCATAGATGGACTTACGGGTACATGGTCTTCCTACCTCTTACATCAAAAGTCATGAGTTCCAATCTTTTTTATTTATTTATTTTTAAATTGTCTTGTTTTTAATTTTTTTTTAATTATTATTTTTCAATTTGTGTCAATTTTTTAGGTCCATCTAGTGTAAAAGGACTTAAAGAGTAAAAACAATTCAAAAAAAATCACTAAAGACAAAAAGAAAAGTGTTACTCTTTTTTTAGTGGACTTTTTCCATACTTCTTTTTTTTTTTTTTTTCTTAAAAAAAAAAAAATCTTTTCCAGCCTCCGGCCAACTAGAACTTAAAAAGTGTAAAACTTCTTGAAAAAAAATTATAAAAAGAAAAAAATTCACCAAAAAAAAAGCCTAAGGCAAATTGATCATAATTACACGAACATCCCTTTTACTAAGTGTAAATGGACAAACACTAATGCAGATTAAGTAAAATCAAGAAGATAAAGGGGTGAAGGTTGCAATAGGTATATTTATTAATCAATAGGTCATGTAATAATTAGTCGCGTTTTTTATCAAACACAGACAAAAACGTCATTAATTGTTGGTTTTCAGTGACAGTTTGAAAATTTTGTTACATAAAACATCACTAATTGTAAGTTTTAAAGATAGTTTATAAAAAATTTCACAGATTAAGTCACTAATTGTCAGTTTTTAGTAGTAGATTCATAAAACCATCACAATTTTTTTTTTCTAGTGATGATTCTGATAAAATTAACTTTCATCGACAAATTAAATCCAACTATTACGACCTATTAATTTACCCAAGATGGATAAGGTCAGTAGCGGAGGGAGTGAAAGCCAAAGGGGTCACCTGCCCCTTTGGATTTTGTCACGCCCCGAAATATTGCAATAAAGATAACTCAAATGCGGAATAAATATAAGAAACATCATAAATTCATATATCAGAGTTCACTGTTTAGCAAGCAATTAAATGCCATATAGGCTTTCATCTTTCCAAGACATTGCTTGGTTACACAAATAGAGTCTCGCTCATTACACATTAAGCCCTTGGCTTTACAAATAACACTCCTGCACACATAAAGCATAACTAGGAAGCTCTTGCTTCCGAGAGTCCATCCATGCTATTGCCTTGGAGGTAACATCTCACCTGCACCTGAAAATGATATTCCCGTATAGGGTGAGCTAACAGCCCAGTAGAGATATGCTAAACATAATATGGGCAATAACTAAAACGTAAGCATTCGATAAATGTTTGACTCACATGTATCCATTCATAATCCATTTCAATTACATGATAAATGTATCCATGTTTCATAATAATTACCATTTCTTAATTCATAATCCTGACTCAGAACCTGGCCATACCCTTTAAGTGAGATTATATCTCATATCAACAGTACTTCCATTTCAATTGAGATAAAGACTCAAATTGACATTTCCGGTTTCATGACATTAAGTCCATGTTACATTTCATTTCCCATTTCTTTTTCAACTTCGAGTTTGAAAACAAGGCTCAACACCTATAGCCCAATAACTTAATGAGATTAAGACTCATCTTTAAAACATTTTTAAAATTCATGATGGATACACATTTTAATGCTGTATCGATAACACATAAACTATTTCCACACTTTACGAAAGATACACATTTCGGTGCTGTATTAACATAACATGGAATCACTTCTATACTTCACAATTGATAACGATATACATTTTAGTGCTATATCAAATCAATTTAAACACTTCCATAATCAACACTTGATACACATTGTAGTGCTGTATCAATGTCACACAAAATCCGGTTTAGAGGTTCATCCCCTATCTTCCCCTAAACCGTGGAGTACATCCCCTATCTCCTCCCACACAACACATGTATATAAACGTAGATCATATACAATCAATTAATACATAAAGTTAATGCATTATTCCAGTCGCTATATTCGATGACATATTCAATTGATTAGTTTTAGTTTGCCTAATCATCATGCATTGTCTACAACAATCAAGACTATCCTCCACCGATAACCCAAAGCAGTTATTTCTAGACAGAAAATAAATGCTACAACAGATATATATAATCTCAACATTTTCAAAGTGAGTGATTAAAGAATCCAACTCGAACATTCTACCTCATATTGAGTCGATTTTATTATTTCTAACTCAATTTCATATTTCCGTATTAATTGTCATTGATTACAGTATGACCCAAATATACCCAAACATGTCATTTTTTCCTTTTTCTCAATATTGACCCAAAGGCTCAACTATTATCAAAAACATCAATAATCTCCATTTTTAAAACCAAAACACACAGGTATGAGTCAATTGAACAAAACCCCTGTTTTCAACATTATACATCTCCAACCTTAAGTTCCCAAATCAAATCATCTATACAAATAACTCAACATTTATGTTAAAACACATAAGAATGAGTAGGAATCCCTACCTCAATTTCGGAGCTCAAATGGAGAAGATGAAAAGAGATGAAACTCGATCTCCACCACACACCACAAAGCTCTCGAGAAATTACACAACTTTAGCGAAGGAACTATGGCCAAAATCCCAATGGAACTATGGCCAAAATCCAGCTCGGCACAACTAAAATTTATAACTCGAGCTCGGTTCATAATGGCTCATTAAACCAAGAAAGAACCATAGAAGCTGATAAGCTAACCCCTGCACTTGCACTTATATAGAAGTTTGTCCACCTTAAAATGTATCTTGTAATCGATGTGGGACTTCAACAAACACACCAAACGACGTCGTTTGGCACAACACTTTCGTCCACTCTTGAGTCCCACATCGTTGAGAGGAGGAAACATTTTGTGTCCAAATGCTTATAAAGTGGAAACCTTTGAACACAAAATGTGAAACCCTATGCTCGAGCGTGAAATACGTTATCCGAGCATTTTTGCGGACATAAGTAACTTCGAATGCATTATGAATTTTTGTTTTGAGGGGTGCTGCCCCTCAACCCCACCAGAGCGCTGCCCTTGGAACCCGCGAACTGACCGGGCAGCTCGACCCCCGCCAGGGCGCTGCCCTTGGACCCACGAAGGGGCGCTGCCCCCTCGACCCCCGACCGGCCCAGTCGAAGTGGCAAAACATAAAAAAAAGATTGAAACCGGGATTGCTATAGATTTTGGGATTTTTTAAATTTTTTTTTTATAAATATAAAGAAAATATTTTAAATAAAAAAAATACAAAAAATATTATTAGAGTGAAATGTCAATGATATTTTAAAAATTATGAGAACAATAATTGTTGTTTTAATTGAAAATGAAAAGACTACTATAAACCATATTATCTATGAAAATTTTTGAATGTAATGGTGATGTCATTATTATTGACATGCAAATATAAGTAATCTCACTATAAAGATATGAAATTTATTGAATTGTTAGTTATATTTGACATGTGAGGTTCACTCTCTATATGTTTATGTACTATTAGTTGGTAATATCACATATCAATGATGACGTGATATTATCATCATATTGAATTTTTAATCAAATTTTGCATTAAAAAAAAATTGTCATTATATAATTTATTTTAAAACTTATATCCATATTTTTTTTATATTGTCCATGATACACTAGTTACAAATAACATTATTTTTTTGATATTTCTCGAAATCAATCATAAAAACTTGTGTGAAATATTTTGTAAATTTTTTTTTTATATTGTAATTAATAAATGTCCCCTCTAATTTAATTTTCTGACTCCGCTACTAGATAAGGTCAACTATAGTCTTACATTTCAATGTAAAAGAGATAATGATATATAACATTATTTTTCCATTCATATGACTTACGGATTTATAATTAAAATAGGTTAAAGCCTTAATTTGGCATCCCTTATATTAGCACACACTTTTTTTTTTATTATTCTTTTTCGAGTCACATCACATCTTTACTTTTTTTACACATTTTTTCATAAAAAATTAAAAAGCATACTTATTTAGATCATTCCAAATATATGAATTAAAATCTTAAAAAAAACTCAATGTAATTATGCCAAATTTATAAAACCCATTATAGATACATTTTAAATTTTAAAGAAATAATATATATTTAACTAACGTCCAATGAATTTGCTTGTGCAAATTTTATTTTATTTTTTAATTTTTGATTTTTCTTTTCAATTGTAGACTTGAGTGAGATTCTGCATTAGACTTGACTTCAACCCTTATATAAATGTGTAGATTTGTCTTTAACCACACATTTTTTTAAAGGGTTAGCTTTAACCTTTCTTGGATGAAAATGATAAAAACCTTAAAATTTTTGATAAATTTTTTGAAATTTTTAACATTACTCTTCGTGGAATGGTGGCTAAGTAGAGACCACAAATCAAACCGCGTCAAACATTCAATTTCTTAGCCACCACTTGGAGAAGTATTTGGGTGGTCTTGATATAATTTGAAATTCTATATATTCATATTCTCTCAGATTTTGTTTTATATTATTTTATTTTTTAATATTTACCTTTTCTTTTCTAAATTAGACTTGACTATGAACCATCACATAAATGTGTAAATTTGTCTTTAACCACACACTTTTCAGAAGGACTAGCTTTAACATTTCGTGAATTGGCGGCTGAGCAGAGACACAAATCAAACCGCGTCGAAGTTCAATTGCTTAGCCACCACTTCGAGAAGTATTTGGGTGCCTCTTGATATTATCCATAATCTCTCGGATTTTATTTTATTTTTTAATTTTTCTTTTCTAAATTAGACTTGACTATGAACCCTCATATAAATGTGTAAACTTGTCTTTAACCACACATTTTTAGAATGGCTAGCTTTAACATTTCATGGATTGGTGGCTGAGTGGAGACGACAAATCAAACCGCGTCGAAGTTCAATTGCTTAGCCGCCACTTCGAGAAGTATTTGGGTGAGCATAATTCGAAATTTAATTATTCATATTCTCTCAGATTTTATTTTATTTGGGTGGCTGGCTTTAAGTGTGTACCTAATCTTTCCCTCCCAAATACACATTAATGTGTACTATTTGCACTTTTTTTTTATTTTGTTTTCTAAATTGGACATGACTATGAAGTCTCATATAAATGTGTAAACTTGTCTTTAACCACACATTTTTCAGAAAGGCTAGCTTTAACAATCCGTGGATTGGTTGTCGAGCGAAGACGACCAATCAAACCGCATCGAAGTTGAATTGCTTAGCAACCACTTCGAGAAGTGTTTGGGTGAGTTTTGATATAATTCGAAATTCCATTATCCATATTCTCTAGTTAAAAAAAAAAAAATAAAAAAAAAATCCATGTTCTCGTTTTAGGTGTACATATTTTTGATTTTGATGTTTTATAATATTTTATTTTTAGAAAGTTATAAAGCAGTAATATTAAAAAAATAAATAAACAAACATATAGATCAAGAAAAATAAAAACAGTAAAACTTAAAGGTCAAACAAACAACCTAACAAAAATACAAACAACAAAAACAAAACTACCAAAAAAATAGTTACGATATAGGAAAAACCACCAATATTTTCACAAATGTGGTTTGGAAAAGTAAGATTTAGACCAAACCAACCCTCATCGTGGACATCATTCCCTGGTACCGCCAACCAACTCTGCCAATATCGCCACCGTACTTCAATCACTACCAAAAGTCAAAGTTGAAGAGGAAGAAAACCCATAATAGCATGGGTGGAGGATTTAAAGAACATTGAACTATTATAAGTGTCGAAAATTTAAAAATTTGTTCGTAAAATCCTTTTTCCTAAGCATAAAAAACTCAGATCTACACTTTGAAAGCCTTTTGGGAGCTTGCGGAAGACATGCCGAAAAGTTCCCAAAGGGAAGCCGGAAATTGCCTAGAGAAAGAGGCTTTCCAGCGCCCTCCTATGTTCAATGTTTTGTAATCATTTCATCACAAATTAAAGTAATGTGTAATTATGACTCACTATGGTTGTAGGATCCAATTTTTTTTGAATTATGAATCATTGTAATGTTAGATATAATTTATTATAATTTTTATTTTAGTTACCAAGAAACATTAGATTATGTCTCAAGTGGATCGCCAAAGCTAGGAAGTATGGTGGTCAGAGCTAGTTGGTGGGAGTAGATAAGGTTAGAATTAAGGTCTGAGAATTAGTAATAAGAACTAAATTGAAATTTTATAATGGGATAAAATTGTAACACAAAAAAATATAAAAGGGTAAGAGTTTAAAGAAAAAAAAAAGTGCTATTAACAACACTCGTTTAGTTGTGATCTATTATAGTACTCTGGTTATAATTGAAAGTGGCAAGATTATGCAACAAAGTTGTATCAAGAATTTTAAAAAAAATGTCATAACCTCTCTATATGATGATATATCAAAAAGTGAAGAGAAAATTAAATGTTTAATTTTTTTTGTATAGTATATTGGTTTTGACTTTTTAAATATTTTTTTTTATTTTAATTTAAATTATAAAAATAAGTTATATCTAAGGCATACTTACATACTACTTAACTCATAATTAAAAATTATAAACTATCATAACCACATATATGGTAATACAACTTTGAATTTGCAATACTCAAGACCCACAAATACTTGGCTAAGCAATTGAACGTTAGACACGGTTTGATTGTGGTCTCCACTCAATCATCAATGAATCCATCGGAGTAGTTCTCCACAGTTTGCTTGTGGTCTCCACTCAACCACCAATGAATCCATTGGAGTAGTTGACTGACTTGTGAAACACGAGACGCATTAATATATATAATCCAAGTCAAGTCTACACATTTATATGAGAGGTTATAGTCAAGTCTACATTTCAAGTCAAGTCTTTTAGGAAAAAATTGCATAAGCTCACTTATAGTCAAGTCATACTTTAGAAAAAGAAAGCAAAAAAAAAATAGATTGTTTTCTTATTTATTTATTTATTTTTGGTAATAAGGTGGTCTTCTACCTAAATGCCAAATTTTGACATATTTTTCTCATTCACAATGAAACTTACTAATGGCATTTTAATTTGATTTTTTTTATTTTTTATTTTTTGTTTTTTATTAATAATTTTTTATTTTATTTTTTGGTGTGTATGAAAAAAAATAAAAGAAATAACTAGTACACCAATGAAGTCGCATTACTAAGCCCTTGTTTGGCATGGAATTACTAGGCTAAAATAGCTGTAAAAAGACAAAATAAGTTAAAAAATCAATAAAACAAAATATCACATCCAAATTATAATTATTTTATTTTTTCTCTTATAAAAGTCAAAAAAATCAAAAAGCCCAACTCACATGAGACTTTTTAACCCCAGACTAAGGACTTGTTTGGCATATATTAAAAAATTCAAAAAGTCACTATCCTATTTAAGTCAGATCATCTTATTTAAGTCACATCACCTCTTCACCACATCATTTCAAACCCAACCCATATTTTATAAAAAGTCAAAAAGTACACTTATTTAGAACATCCAAAACAACTCCTAAATAGCCAAAAAACCAATCTACTTCCCAAATGAAACCTAAAATTTAACATTTTGATATTGTAATGATATCAAAATTTAACTGGGACCATCCATTTTTAGATTATAGCATTGGAGATTCTCGAATAGGTCTTACCATTTCTATTTTTATTAAAATTGTGGTGATACATCACATAATAAATATGATTTCTACTAATATTGTGGTGATACATAAAGGTGTTGGCCTAGTGAGCATTACTTGAGGCACTTTTTTTTTTTTTTTTTTCTTTTTTTTAAAGTAAGTTCATACAAGATATTCGCTTTAATTTATGAATCATTATAGTATTAGATATAATTTATTGTAATTTTAATTTTAATTACCAAGAGATATTTGATTATGTCTAAAGTGACTCGCCAAAGCTAAGAAGTGTGGTAGTCAAAGCTAGTTGGTGGGAGTAGATAAGGTTAGGAATAAAGTTTGATAAATTAGTAATAAGAACTAAATTAATGGGATAAAATTGTAATACAACAAAAAATATAAAAAGCTGAGAGTTTAAAGAAAAAAAATGTTGGATATATCTTTTTAGTGGAGTACGGAATCTAATTAGTTTATTAAAAAGATTTTATTTTAGTTTGGTATTGATTATAATATATTTTTATATATATTATATTTAATTTTTGGAGGCTCAATAAATATTTTTTTTATTCTGTGCAGCAACAATTAGAAATTTGATAAAAAAATCCAAGCATCGACAATACCGATTTTATATTGTTATTCTTCGGATGTGTGCAACAGCCGTCGGTGGCTTTTAGCTCTTGACTTACAAGCTTATTGTGTAATATACAGAGCCTAGTGCTGTTTTTAAACGTGTGTGGTGCATTGGGAGTATATTTAGCTGTTTCAATGGACATTGATTTGGGTTTATTATTTTGGGTTTTTTATAATTTATTTTGAAAATAATTTGTTCATCTATTCGGTGAAATTTTTTCTCTATTTATTTGTCATTATTTAGAATTTATTTAGAGGTGATTTGTGAGACTATTCGTGTCTCGTTTATAATAGTTTAAAAACTCTTGAATGATAGTGAAATTAGAATTCGGTCTAGTGGATGTACCGCACATTGAGAGAACCACGAATTTTTTTTGTATAGTTATTGATTTAATTTTTCTACAGTAATTTTTATTTCTATTGATTGATTTACTTGTGAGAAAATATCTATTTTATCTAACAAAAAATTTGGTGCTATTAACAACACCCGTTTAGTTATGATCTATGCTTTGGTTATAACTTAAAGTGGCAAGATTATGCAACAGAGTTGTATGAAGACTAAAAAATGTCTTAACATCTCTATATGATGATATATCAAAAAGTAAAGACAAAATTAGCCTTGTTTAGTTTGTATCTCAAGATATAATTTTTGAATTTTTTTTAAAAATTTTGTTTAGTTCAAATTTTTTGAATTTTTTTTTTCGAAATCACTTTCTCTCTTCTACACATCAGTCAATCACTTTTTCTCTTTCCTCTCTCTTTCTCAATCATTTTTTCTCTCACACACATCTACTCAACTACACAAAATATCAAATCATTCCAAACTCCTAAACTCTAAAATTATTTTCAAAATATATAACCAAACAAATCAAAAAAAATTCTAAACTCTCTCCCATTTTTTTTTTTTTTTAAATTTATCTCAAAACCTAAACGAAACATACCCAAAATGTTAGACTCTTTTGTATAGTATGCTGGCTTTTACTTTTTTTTAATAATTTTTTAATTTCTAAACTAAAATAATAAATTACCAGACGAGACCTAAGTCATAATTACATACTACTTAATTCATAATTAAAAATTATAAACTATCATAACCACATCTATCTATCTATATTATATAAGCAAAATGAGGTTTTAGTGAATAGTTTTGTGAGAGTTTCAATATCTTATACTAATTTTCTTAATTTTTTATTTTAAACAATTAAGAAAATCTCCATTGGCTAACTTCCATTTAACAATATAAAAATAAAACTCTAATTAATCTATGATTTATTTTATAATCCCACATCAGGAAAAAAAAAAAAAAAGTGAGTTGTTTCACTTATATAAAGTGAATCTTATACTCCAATTTAATATTGTAGTTTTGTGCACATTTCAATTCAACATAGTTTAAATTTTAAAATAAAATAATATTTAAAAGTTTTAATTAATTAATTTTTGTGTAAGTTGGTTAGTCTTTTGACCTAGCCGATTAGGTTGAATAATTTTTTATTTGGCTGATTCATTAGTTTAACTGCGATTTTAGCGGTTTTATCAAAAATATATTAGTTAGATTTGTTTGATTCAAAATAAACTAAAAATTAATCTAATTAAAAATTGAATGACTAAGATGGTTTTATTTTGTAAGCTCACATCGGGGGGAAAAAATAAAAAAGTGAGTTGTTTCACTTATATAAAGTGAACCTTATACTTTCCATTTAATATTATAGTACTGTGTATGCTTCAATTCAAGACAGATTAAATTTTAAAATTAAAAAAAACATTTAAAAGTTTTAAATAATTAATTTTTGTATAACTTGGTTAGTTTTTTGACCTAACCAATTAGGTTAAACCACTTTAAGTTTGATTGATTCACTGGTTTGACTGCGATTTCTCATACTAATTTTCTTAATTTTAAATTTTTTTTTTAAAAATATATTAGTTAGCTTCCGTTTAACCATATAAAAATAAAAATCTAATTAGTCTATGATTTATTTGATAATCCCACATATGGAGAAAAAGGAAAAAATAGTTGTTTCATTTATATAAAATGAATCTTATACTCCCATAATATTAGTATTGTGCATAATTCAGTCAAGACAGTGTAAATTTTAAAATAAAAACTCTAATTAGTCTATAATTTATTTTATAATCCCACATCAGGAAAACAATGAAAAAGTTAGATGTTTTACTTATATATAAAGTGAATCTTATATTCTCATTTAATATTGCAATGTTATGGATGTTTTTAGTTCAAGACTGTTTACATTTTAAAATAAAATTTGAAAGTTTTAATTAATTAATTTTTGTGTAAGTTGGTTGGTATTTTGACCTAACCGATTATGCAGAATCATTTTTGGTTTGATTGATTCGTTGGTTTAATCCCAATTTTAGCCGTTTTATCAAAATATATTAGTTAGATTTATTTGATTTGAAATAAACTAAAGATCGATCTGATTGAAGATTGAACGACTAAAATTGTTTAATTAGAAATAAACTTCCACAAACAATTGTTAACTTTTATTTTATAATCCCACATTAGGAAAATGAGGAACAAATAAGTTGTTTCACTTATATAAAGCGAACCTTATACTCTCATTTAATATTGTAACGTTGTGCATGTTTCAATTGAAGATAGTTTAACTTTTAAAATAAAATAATATTTAAAAGTTTTAATTAATTAATTTTTGTGTACGTTGGTTGGTCATTTAACCTAGCCGATTAGGTTGAACTGTTTTTGGTTTAACTGATTTGCTGGTTTAACCACGATTTTAACGGTTTTATCAAAATATGTTGGTTAGATTTGTTTGATTGGAAAAAAAATATTAAAGATTGACCTAATTAAATATTTAAATGATTGATATTGTTTGATTCGAGACACAATCTCACATCGGGAAAAAAAGAAGAAAAAATTGAGTTGTTTTATTTATATAAAGTAAACCTATGCTTCCATTTAATATTGTAGTGTTGAGTATATTTTAGTTGAAGACAGTTTAAATTTTAAAAAAAAATAAAATTTTTAATTTTAATTAATTAATTTTTGTGTAAATTGGTTGGTCTTTTGACCGATTTTAATGATTTTATCAAAACATATATATTGTTTTATTTCTAAAAGTATGTTTAAGTTTTATGACAAACTTTAACATAGAATAAACTAAAACTAAAATATTTATAAAATGAAATTTATATTTATTTTATCATAAATATAATTTTTTTTAAATTTATTCTAATTTTTTTCATCTTTGCCAATTAAATTATGAAATCTATTTTTTATTGTGAACTTAAAATATATAATTAATGACATAACAATTGTATATATATTCTAATAAAATTGTTAAAATTTAATTAATTCTAAATTATTTTTTTTTATACTTTTTAAATAAAATTTAAGCTATTATTTAATTTTAAAATTATTTTTAATTATTTATTTTCATATGCTAGTATATGGTGATACAACTTTGAATTTGCAATAATAGTCAAGACCCACCCAAATGCTTGGCTAAGCAATTCAACGTTCGACACGGTTTGATTGCGGTCTCCACTCAACCACCAATGAATCCATTGGAGTGGTTGGCTGACTTATCAAACACGAGACACATTAATATATATAATCCAAGTCAAGTCTACACATTTATACGAGGGGTTATAGTCAAGTCGAAAAAATTGCAGAAGCTCAGTCAAGTCATACTTTAGAAAAAGAAAGAAAAGAAAAAAAATTCATTGTTTTCTTTTTTATTTTTTTATTTTATTTTGGTGATAAGGTGGTCTTCTACCTAAATGCCAAATTTTGACATATTTTTCTCATACACAATGAAACTTTACTAATGGCATTTTAATTTTGAATTTTTTTGTGTGTGTGAGAAAAAAATAAAAGAAATAGCTAGTACACCAATGAAGTCACATTACTAAGCCCTTATTTGGCATGGAGTTATGAGGCTAAAATAATTGCAAAAAGATAAAATAAGTTAAAAAGTCAATAAGATAAAATTTTACATCAAAATCATAATCATTTCATTTTTTTTAATACTTTTTAAATAAATGTTATGCTATTATTTAATTTTAAAATTATTTTTAATTATTTATTTTCATATGCTAGTATATGGTAATACAACTTTGAATTTGCAATAATAGTCAAGACCCACCCAAATACACGGTTTGATTGTGGTCTCCACTCAACCACCAATGAATCCATCGGAGTAGTTGGCTGACTTGTCAAACCCAAGACCCATTAATATATAATCCAAGTCAAGTCTACACATTTATACGAGGGGTTATAGTCAAGTCTACATTTCAAGTTAAGGCTTTTAGGAAAAAATTGCAGAAGCTCAGTCAAGTCATACTTTGGAAAAAGAAAGAAAAGAAAAAAATTCATTGTTTTCTTTTTTATTTTTTTATTTTATTTTGGTGATAAGGTGTTCTTCTACCTAAATACCAAATTTTGACATATTTTTTTCATTCACAATGAAACTTACTAATGGCATTTTAATTTTGAAATTTTGTGTGTGTGTGAAAAAAATAAAAGAAATAGCTAGTACAGCAATGAAGTCACATTACTAAGCCCTTATTTGGCATGGATTTCTGAAGTTAAAATAATTGCAAAAAAATAAAATAGGTTAAAAAGTCAATAAGATAAAATTTTACATCAAAATCATAATCATTTCATTTTTTTATACTTTTTAAATAAATTTTATGCTATTATTTAATTTTAAAATTATTTTTAATTATTTATTTTCATATGCTAGTTTATGGTAATACAACTTTGAATTTGCAATAATAGTCAAGACCCATCCAAATACTTGGCTAAGCAATTCAACGTTCGACATGGTTTGATTGTGGTCTCCACTCAACCACCAATGAATCCATTGGAGTAATTGGCTGACTTGTCAAACACGAGCCACATTAATATATATAATCAAAGTCAAGTCTACACATTTATACGAGGGGTTATAGTCAAGTCTACATTTCAAGTTACGTCTTTTAGGAAAAAATTGTAGAAGCTCAGTCAAGTCATACTTTAGAAAAAGAAAGAAAAGAAAAAAAAAATTCATTGTTTTCTTTTTTATTTTTTTATTTTATTTTGGTGATAAGGTGGTCTTCTACCTAAATGCCAAATTTTGACATATTTTTCTCATTCACAATGAAACTTTCTAATCGCATTTTAATTTTGGATTTTTTTGTGTGTGTGAAAAAAATAAAAGAAATAGCTAGTACACCAATGAAGTCACATTACTAAGCCCTTATTTGGCATGGAGTTATGAGGCTAAAATAATTGCAAAAGGATAAAATAAGTTAAAAAGTTAATAAGATAAAATTTTACATCAAAATTATAATCATTTCATTTTTTCTCTCCCAAAAGTTAAAAAAAAAAACTAGCATCAGGCTAAAAAAATCAAAAAACCAACCCACTTTCCAAATGAAACCTAAAATTTAACATTTTGATACTATAATAATATCAAAATTTAATTGGGACCATCCATTTTAACATTATAGCATTGGAGATACTCAAATAGGTCTTACCATTTATATTTTTACTAATATTGTGGTGATATATATTACATAATAAATATGATTTCTACTAATATTGTGGTGATATATCAAGGGGTTGGCCTAGTGAGTATAACTTGGGACACTTCTTTTTTTGAGGTTAATTTATACAAGACATTTACTTGGGCTTAAATGAGCCCCCCACAAGTGGATGGTGAAATTAGTTAAGATGCGTGTAAACTGACTTGAACATCTAATTATTAAAATAAAAAATAATAAATAAATAATATAAGAAAATAAGTTATCATAACATTATAGGCAAATTACAGTGGGAAGCCTCGCAATCCACTTTATTTCATGACATTTAAAAGGTGACGGCCAACTATTTAAACTTTCAGTTAAGTTTTAATCTAACACATCTATTAGTCGACATTAAATCAGCAGACGAAAAATTATTATAAAATTGTGTATCACTTTTTTACCTATAAAAAAAGTGTGGGTGCTGATTTCTGACCACACTGCCAAATAAGGACTCAGCAGAAGAGCAGAGGCAGAATAGATCACGCCCAAACAACCTGTCACAGAAAGATAAGACTCCGGCAGTGATTCGTCCACCCAGGGGCACTCCAACGATCAAGTCAGTACTCAGTTATCTCTCAAAGATAGCAAATAGTGCTTAACTCACTAGCCAGAATACAAAAAACGTACCAAATAAAAGCATACCTTGGACTCATGAGAGTGCCTTACTTTTATAATGATCAATGTCCAACTTCCCCTAGAAGTCTCACTTCATGGGACTCTATCATTTACAAGGATAACATCTATCACAACTCACACTATTTAGATTAAGATGAACTCCTTCAAGAGTCTCATCTCTATCCAAATAGGTAGTTTGATGTCATCTAGGACTCTAGTCCTCTATCCAAATATCTTGGATTCCGATATTATCACACCATATCTCGGCACCATGGTCCTTTCACGTGGCACCTCGGCTAACAACCTCAGCCACGTGGACTACCCAAAAAATATGTCCCCACAACTACCTCCTAAGTTTTATTACCTCGTCAACCTGAGGTGATGGAACCTACATCGTTTCATCTTTCAACATGTCGGCTAAACAATATGTTAGAGATACTCTTCTGACCAAAATCATAACTTGCCAACGTAAAGAAACAAGGACTCAAATGTCCACTCGTGAAGAATCAAGAATCAAGAACCAAGAACCAAGAACCACCATGTTCTATGTCATCTAGGTCCATCATCTCGACAGAGAATCGCACCACTAGAAGAGATCATGACTTGCTAGTTCAAAAACATCAAGATCCTACTATCAACTCATTAGGAACCAAGAACAAACAAGTTTTGCCCCATCCAATTTCAACATCTCAACCGAGATCAACATTTCAACTAAGATCAACATCTCAACTGAAATCATCATGTCAACTAAGATTGTCATATCAACCGAGATCATCATCAAATTGGAGCATATCAATCACATCCCCATCATGTCCCATCAATTCTGCCCCCGCTGCTTGATGTCAGCACAGGCATGTCGGGAATCGAAATCATAACTTTTTGCCATCTTTTTCTAATTCTAGCAAAACTTTTTCATTTTCTGATTTCGTCTCTACATGTGCCTCTAGACTCTATTTTTCTTAACCTCTGCAAACCATCATCATTGTTCTTGAAGCATTCATTACAATGAATACTCCATTCGTGCCCAAGGTTCAAACTCCGCCAGTTGAACCAAACTAGCAGACAAGCAATTTATCAGTTGCTCCACGCATTAACCCACCATCTCAATGTCAGTGCAAACGCTGACATAATGACAATCTTGCTGCCAGGACTAGGAGCAAGAAACACCAAGGTCCTAAGCTCCTAGCCTACGACCTTGACAAACCTCCAATCGTCATATCTGCTGCATATTAACGAGTAACCATCGCCGTAACCAATGACGACATGTCTTGCCGACCACTTGTCGTAGAAGACCTTCTTTGCTGACATCTTTGATGTCATAACTGTGCAATCCACTCCATCTCTTTATAGTCAATCCAACATGCTCATGCCTCCAACAACTTAATAACTCGAAGGAGAAGCACATGAAACAAATGGACCAAGTTACTGCTGCCAAAGCCGAGGCCATTGCTAACTCCGAAAAAACAAGTCAACATGGTCTGCAACAAAGGCTACTATCTCGGATGGATGGCAGCCCTCAAAAAGATGTCTATCCCTGAGGACTCACCTCTCCGTGATATGGGTCAGCTCAATGTCCCTTTCCCTCCCTCTCCCAATTAATCTGAGAATGAGGCCGAGGAAATAGAAGACGCCGACAACGAGGAGGCCGGTGACAAGGAAGAGGCCGAGGCTGAGGTTGCCGAAAAAGAATCTGAAGTTACTACGGGGGCCAAGTCCCTTACTCTAAATGTTCAAGTCCTCGACTTGACAGAGGAGAATGGAGATGAGGTCTTCAAAAGCACCTCGCCAAAGGAGCTCGGCACTTCTAAAACCGAGATCACTGCCGCTGCAAAGAGCCTGGACTAGACTCTTCTGAAAATTAAAGCCAAAATCGCGGCCGAGAAGTCTGTCCAACTGTCTGCCGAGGCCTAAACAATTTCAACAGCCGAGGTTGAACAGTCTGAGATTAATGCAAAAGATCCTAGTAGTTAGGAATTTTTCTTCCCATTATACTTTTTTTCTTTGTAGTTGTATTTTCTTCTTCTCTGTTTTGAATAGTATTTGTTTTGTCGGGGCCGATGTGCCTGCTTATGTACTTGAACAAGCTGTCTCTTTTCAATGCAAGTCTTCTATTTTTTCTTCTAAGTGTTGCATGTATCTTCTGTATGCTTATTGCTTTTTCTTTGTGCCTTGTATATTTTTTTTATACTTTAGAATTTTTCTTAACTTCCTAAGTCTGACAACTTGGTTCCTCAACTCGGATCCCAGGACCTCGGATATATCCAAATCTCGGGTGACAACTCTTGTTTAGTTATCTCGGCCGAATTGCACTTATAACATTTTTTCATAAACTTTTTACAAGTGTTGTTTCTTCACCTGTACTTGCTGTTTTTTGGCAAGACTTCACTCTTTCCAAGGCCACCTCAGGTAATTTGTATCTCGGATACTTTATTCATAATTACCTCGGCTAACTCCAACTTGTAAATTTCTCTGAAATTTCAACAAGTGTTAAGCCCATTTATCATTCCTCAGCTTCCTGCCCCCTAATGTGAAACTAAGTTCCACTTAAGTTCACATTAAGCATGTGTGTATGGTCTCTCGCTGAAGTTAGATTAAAACAAAGACTAGCCGAGGAGTTCAACCTTGGCTTCTCTGTTAATCCAACTAAAGCACACTTAGTTCTATTATGAGTTTAACTCTGCCGATATAGCAAGTCTATGTTAATTCAACTTAGTTCAACTCTTTAATATGAAAGTATAATTCAACTCTACCATATAATAAGTCTAAGTTATTCGTCGTGTTTCATTTAGAAATATCGCCAACTTAGTTCAACTCTATTATATGCAAGTATAATTCAACTCTGCCATATAATAAGTCTAAGTTATTCGTCATGTTTCATTCAAAAACATCATCAACTTAGTTCAACTCTATTATATGCAAATATAATTCAACTCTACCATATAATAAGTCTAAGTTATTCGTCATGTTTCATTCAAAAACATCATCAACTTAATTCAACTCTATTATATGCAAGTATAATTCAACTTTGTCATATAATAAGTCTAAGTTATTCGTCATGTTTCATTCAGAAACATCGCAAATTTAGTTCAACTCTATCATATACAAGTATAATTCAACTCTGCCATATAATAAGTCATGTTTCATTCAGAAATATCGGAAACTTAGTTCAACTCTATTATATGCAAGTATAATTCAATTCTGCCATATAATAAGTCTAAGTTACTCATCATGTTTCATTCAGAAACATTGCAAACTTAGTTCAACTCTACCAATATGGCAAGTCTAAGTTATTCGTCATGTTTTATACTGAAACATCGCGAACTTAGTTTAACTCTATCATATACAAGTATAATTCAACTCTGCCATATAATAAGTCATGTTTCATTCAGACATATCGCAAACTTAGTTTAACTCTATTATATGCAAGTATAATTCAATTCTGTCATATAATAAGTCTAAGTTACTCATCATGTTTCATTCAGAAACATCGCAAACTTAGTTTAATTCTACCAATATAGCAAGTCTAAGTTATTTGTCATGTTTCATACCGAAACATCGCGAACTTAGTTCAACTTTACCATCATGGAAAGTCTAAGTTAGTCGTCATATTTCAATCAGAAATATCGCAAACTTAGTTCAACTCTACCATATGGCAAATGTAATTCAACTCTACCATATGGTATGTCTAAGCTATTCGTCATGTTTCAATCGGAAATATCGCAAACTTAGTTCAACTCTACTATATGGCAAGTCTAAGTTTATTCGTCATGTTTCAATCGGAAACATCGCAAATTTAGTTCAACTCTACCATAGGGCAAGTGTAATTCAACTCTATCATATGGCAAGTCTAAGTTTGTCGTCATGTTTCAATTAGAAACATCACAAACTTAGTTCAACTTTACCATATGGCAAGTCTAAGTTATTTGTCATGTTTCAATTGGAAACATCGCAAACTTAGTTCAACTCTGACACACCCCACTTTTTATTACTCGAAATCATTACCAAATCTATTAATTCACTTCAAGTTCAGAGATAACAAGCGGAAATAAACTCAAATATTCGACTAATAGAATTAAATAGTAATTCTCTCATTCGAATGCAAATTACATACAACATGAGCATTCTAAATAAACTGCCCGTAGGCTTACAATCATTAAAGAATCAAAACAAGGGTGTAACCCTTTTACAACAATGGCACTCCGCCAACACAAAAGAGGCCCCGTGGCCAACAAATAAGAAGATTCAAATCTCGTAGCACATCCTGACTATCACCTGAAAAAGATTCAACAACGTGGGATAAACATTTAGTCTAGTAGGGATCTCAGCATGTTCCTCAACAATAACAACTTACAGATAGCTATGATCATGAATGCTCAATCTCATACTAGAATACTAATGTGGCAGTTTATACAAAAATATACATAAGTATGAACTTTTCTAAAAAACAGTCATTTCATTCAACGCTATAAGCGATTCATCTTTCTTTTCTTTTCATTATCCCTGGTTCCCAAACTTTTATAACAATAACAACATCTTAGAAAACAATTTCACGAAGCCCACTACCTTTCTCTCATTTTCCATACTTAGCAACTTAGATTTTCCATTTTTCAAAACATACTTTCAAATACCCAATTTCCTTTACACTTTCCCAAAATGTCACGAATGGCATTTTGGTTTGTTCCAATACATTCATATCTATACATGCATGCTTTAATAAAAGGAGAGATAACAAATCATCACATGTATATAATCAACAAATGAGGCAACTCGCCCTCCAAACTGAAACCATCGCAATCCATGATATACTCAGATACCACTGAGACAAAAATAATAAAACTCTGCTCTACCGGCTATATGCACAGTAAGCCAAGGATACAACTCTCACAACGGTATGCCATTTTACCAGGCGCTAGTTGGAAGGGTGTGGTACCTTAGATTCTCAACGTAGTCAGTTCTGCAGGCGCTAGCTGGAAGGTAACGGTACCTCTGATTATAAGCGCGGTGTACAACACCAATAATCACAATACAACAAAACATAACCAACAAGTGTAGTACATACACAAAAACTATTCAAGATACATAAGCAATGTGTTAAAGTATATGAACACATAGGTGTGTGGAGTACATCCCTTATCTCCTCCCACACACTGGAGTACATCACCTATCTCCTCTCTAACAATTATACATATATAATGTATCATAGCACTTCATTACATACAATGTTCAATCAACACAGGTGTAATGCATACATGACAATTCAACACAACCATGTCATCCTCCACCGATGACCAAGGACAAAACCTCTAGATGCATGATTTTAATACACCTATTATAAAGACTCAACTCTTATGAGATCTTAAACCCAACAACGACACTAGTACGATAGGTAAGGGTAAAACCCCCAAATGTGTGTATTCAACACTCATGATACAATAATTCAATTCTCATATTTATTTTCTGAAACTCACATAGAGTTAACATTTCATTTCCCATTTCCAAGATCAACTTCCAGGATTTTCCAATTCCAAAACCCCTTTTTCATTTCACAAAACCAATTCCATTCATTATAAAGCCATAACCTGACTCGATTCAATACATTCATTTCAAAACAACCGCAAAGCCATAGTTAATCCCTTAGGCATTAACACCATCACCCGACTCATATTAACAATAGAGACTTACAAACATTGATCAACTACCCTCCATTTTAATTTATCAAATCAAAACATAATTTAGGGCTTTTTCTTCTTTCCACAATAATATGCTAATTTACACTCCAATTAGCCCAAAGAACTATCAATGATAAAATAATCATTCTCAAACAACCAACCCTAGGTTCCCTCACATGGTTTTCAAAGAAATTCAACATGATATGATTTTCATGCAATACAAAACTACCACATGTCTATCTATAGACGGAGTATTGAAAAATAACAAGGAGAATCCCTACCTCAAATGGAGAACCCAAGGGGAAGAAGAGCCAAACTTGGAAGTGCTCCAATCCCAAAGTTTTTCGGATCAAAACGAAGCCCACGCAACCCTCTATCTTTCTTAGAAAGAGATTAGGGTAGGAACACCCAAGAGCTAGATCAATCCCTAGAGAGAAGGTGAGTGTAGAGAGAGAGAGAGAGAGAGAGAGAGAGTCGAATCTAGGGTTTTGAGACAAAAGGGAAATCAAAAAGTAAAGAAAAAGCTGCTGCTGCGAACTGATATATACGTTCCTCGCTCGAGCGAAGGAGTGGTCGCTCGAGCGACCAGACATAAAGAAACCTCACTCGAGTGCACAAAGCCTCGCTCGAGCGAACAACACGAAGCTTCAGGTCTGCAACCCAGAAGCACGCTCGAGCGAAAAAACGCTCGCTCGAGCAGAGAAGCCCAAAACATACAGCAGCTCGCTCGAGCCAAGGCTGTGTCTGAACAAAACCTGAAGACACGAAAAGCTAGCTCGAGCGTACAAACCCTCGCTCGAGCGAAGAAGCAACAACACAAGGCTCACTTGAGCGACAAGGTCCTGGCTCGAGCGATGAGGCTGAAAATTGGACAGCAACCATATGCTTCCAATCACAACCAACCTGAAACGAACCTGCCCAAAACTTACTATAACTCAAATACAAAGTATTGAAGGATGGAAACAAGCTAAATACAATAATCCACATCTACGGAACCAAGTCCGGAATACAATACTCAATGGAGGGAAAACCGGGATCGCTATAAACTCTATTATATGGCAAGTCTAAGTTATTCGTCATGCTTACCATGGGAACATCGTCATAAGACTATTCAGTCTTATCGCATAATTATGGATTCCAACAACATTTTCATGCTTCTTTACATAGGCTTCGGCATCTTTTTGCATGTAAGGCCACCAGAATCCCTGTGATATAGCTCTGTGGGCAAGGGATCTGCCCCTTGTATGGCTTCCACATACTCCTTCGTGGATCTCGTATAAAAAGTCTTCAACCTGGAAAGGATGTACATATCGTAATACAGGTCTAATAAAAGTCTTTCTATATAGATGGCCTTCTGCCGACAGGCAGAACCTCGCCGACTTTAGTCTGATTATGTGCGTTTCCTCTTTGTCTTCTGGGATCTGAGATCTGCTTACTTAAATTGAGCTCTTCTCTTCTCGGACCTAATCATCTAGGTCGAGATCTTGTCTTCTGGAATCTTGGATCTGCTCACTCAAGCTGAGCTTTTCTCTTCTTGGACCTAATCATCTAGGCTGAGATTTTATCTTCTGAAATCTGGGATCTGCTCACTTAGGCTGAGCTCTTCTCTTCTCGGACGTAATCATCTAGTCGAGATCTTATCTTCTGGATCTGGGATTTGCTTACTTGGGCTGAGCTCTTGTCTTCTCGGACCTAATCATTTAAGCTGAGATCTCATCTTCCGGGATCTATGATTTACTCACTTAAGTTGAGCTCTTGTCTTCTCATACCTAATCATCTAGGCCGAGATGTTTTCTTCCAGGATGTGGGATCTGTTCATTTAGGCTGAACTCTTGTCTTCTCAGACCTAATCATCTAGGCCGAGATCTTGTCTACCAAAGTCTAGGATCTGCTCACTTAAGTTGAGCTTTTGTCTTCTTGAACCTAATCATTTAGGCCGAGATCTTGTCTTCTAGGATCTGGGATCCGGGGATCTGGAATCTGGGATCTGAGCTCTTGTCTTCTCCGACCTACTCATCTAGGCGGAGATCTTATCTTCTAGGATCTGGGATCCGGGATCTGGAATCCGGGATCTGCTCACTTGGGCTGAGCTTTTGTCTTCTCAGACCAAATCATCTAACCCGCGATCTTGTCTTTGGGCACCAGTTTTGGTTGCTAGTGCCAACATGTCCTGTAATGGAGATGTTGGCTACATCATGTTATTCTGCATCATGAGGTTGACCAATGTTTGTAGATTTGTCAACATATTTGCCGTGTCTTTCAATTTCTCGTCTTTTCTCTGACATCTATCCCTCCATACCTGAAGGTCGCTTTCACAATAGTACTCATCTCGGCTACCCTTTTTGTTCCCTTCCTGTCCTTCGGCGACATTATTCGCCTTAGGATTCACTTCTTGCACTTTTCCGTTATGGTCCCTTTCTTCAGTGCTAGGATCTACATGCTCCTCCTCTTCACTGTAGATGTCATCCCCAATCCTCACTTCTTGTCCGTTATTGGATATCTATCCTTACTAAGTTCTCACAGACAGCGCCAAATTGTGGGTGCTGATTTCTGACCACACTACCAAACAAGGACTCAGCAGAAGAGCACAGGCAGAATAGATCACGCTCGAACAACCTGTCACAGAAAGATAAGACTTCGGCGGTGGTTCGTCCACCCGGGGGCACTCCGACGATCAAGTCAGTACTCAGTTATCTCTCAAAGATAGCAAATAGTGCTTAACTCACTAGCCAGAATACAAAAAACGTACCAAATAAAAGCATACCTTAGACTCACGAGGGTGCCTTACTTCTATAATGATCAATGTCCAACTTTCCCTAGAAGTCTCACTTCATGGGACTCTATCCTTTACAAGGATAACATCTATCACAACTCACACTATTTAGATTAAGATAAACTCCCTCAAAAGTCTCATCTCTATCTAAATAGGTAGCTTGATGTCATCTAGGACTCTAGTCCTCTATCTAAATATGTTGGATTCCGATATTACCGCACCATATCTCGGCACCATGGTCCTTCCACATGGCATCTTGGCTAATAACCTCAGCCACGTGGACTATCCAAAAAATGTCTCCACAACTGCTTCCTAAGTTTTATTACCTCGGCAACCTGAGGTGATGGAACCTACATCGTTTCATCTTTCAACATGTCGGCTAAACAATATGTTAGAGATACAAAATTGTGTATCGCTTTTTTCAATCTAACACATCTATTAGTCGACATTAAATCAGCAGACGAAAAATTATGATAAAATTGTGTATCGCTTTTTTACTTATAAAAAAAAGCAATCAACACTTGTTAGCAAAATAAATAGTAATCAACATTTGTTAACCCTTATTCTTAGGCATAAAATACTCAAATCTACACTTTGAAAGCCTCTTGGGAGCTCACCGAAGACATACTGGAAAGTTCCCAAAGGAAAGCTGGAAATTGCCTAGAGAGAGGGGCTTCCAGCGCCCCCCCTATGTTCAATGTGTTTGTAATCATTTCATTACAAATTATAGTAGTGTGTAATTATGACTCAGTATGGTTGTACAGTCCAAATTTTTTTCAGTTATAAATCATTGTAGTGGTAGATATAATTTATTATAATTTTTATTTTAGTTACCAAGGTGTATTAGATTATGTCTCAAGTGGATCGCCAAAGCTAGGAAGGGTAATAGTCAAAGCTACTTGGTGGGAGTAGATAAGGTTAGCATTAAGGTTTGAGAATTAGTCATAAGAACTAAATTGAAATTTTATAATGGGATACAATCGTAATACAAAAAAATATAAAAGGGTAAGAGTTTAAAGAAAAAAATTGAGTGTTATTAACAACACTGGTTTAGTCGTGATCTATTATAACACTTGGTTATAACTGAAAGTAGCAAGATGATGCAACAAAGTTGTATCAAGAATAAAATTTAAAAAAAAAAAATGCCATAACCTCTCTATATGATGATATATCAAAAAGTAAAGAGAAAATAAAATGCTTAATTTTTTTTGTATAATATGTTGGTTTTAACTTTTTTTAATAATTTTTTAATTTTTAAATTAAAATAGTAAATTATCGAAACCTAAGTCATAATTACATATTACTTAACTCATAATTAAAAATTATAAACTATCATAACCACATTTATGGTAATAGAATTTGAATTTGCAATACTCAAGACCCACCCAAATACTTGGCTAAGCAATTGAACATTCTATTGTGGTCTCCACTCAATCACCAATGAATTCATCGGAGTAGTTCAACACGGTTTGATTGTGGTCTCCACTCAACCACTAATGAATCCATCAAAGTAGTTGGCTGACTTGTCAAACACGAGACGCATTAATATATAATCCAAGTCAAGTCTACAATTTATACGAGGGGTTATAGTCAAGTGTTATAGTCAAGTCTACATTTCAAGTCAAGTCTTTTGGGAAAAAATTGCAAGGCTCACTTATAGTCAAGTCATACCATAGAAAAAGAAAGAAAAGAAAAAAAAAATTATTTAAATTTTTTTCTTTTTATTTTTTATTTTTTTGGTGACAAGGTGGTCTTCTACCTAAATGCCAAATTTTGACATATTTTTCTCAGTCACAATGAAACTTACTAATGGCATTTTAATTTGAATATTTTTTTGTGTGTGAAAAAAATAAGAGAAATAGCTAGTACACCAATGAAGTCACATTACTAAGCCCTTGTTTGGCATGAGATTATCAGGTTAAAATAATCACAAAAAAATAAAATAGGTTAAAAATTTAATAAGACAAAATATCATTATAAATCATAATCATTTCATTTTTCTCTCTTACAAAAGTAAAAAAAAAAAAAAAAACCTAAAAAAACCCAACCCAAATGAGACTTTTTAGCTCCAGAGTAAAAAGCCAAAATGCCAACCCATTTTCCAAATGAAACATAAAATTTAACGTTTTGATACATAATAATATCAAAATTTAATTGGGACCATCCATTTTAACAGTATAGCATTGGATAGGGCTGGGCATAGAGTTATTCGAACCGCGCAACCTGTCCAACCTGAACCAATCAGCATATAAATAGGAGGTTTTGCAGACAAAATGCGGGCGGATGCGGTTTAGAATATGACATTATTGCGGGTTGCGGGTTTTACCTACACTCGCAAGAACCCGCCCGCACTTAGACTTTTTTTTTTTTTTTAAATAATGGAGTTTGCGAGTTTGCAAATGTTTTTATTTTATTTAATGGATTTGAATTGAATGAAATTTGACAACAATTTATTGTTATTTTGTTATTACATTTTGGATGAATGTAAAAGTTAATGAATAATTACTTTCAGGTAAGTTTAGGGTTTTGAATAATTTTACTTTAATTGTATTGTTGGATAGTGAATGATTTTGACGATTTAATTTAGGGTTTTGAAAGAAGTGTTTGTGCTTGGCCTAGTGAGTATAACTTGGGGCACTCTTTTTTTTTAGGTCAGTTTATTCAGGACATTTGCTTGGACTTAACTGAGCCCTAGCAAGTGGATGGTAGAATTAGTTAAGGTACGCATAAATTGACTTGGACATCCGATTATCAGAACAAAAAAGATAATAAATAAAATAAGATAAGAAAATAAGTTATCATAATATTATGGACAAATTACACTTGGAAGCCCCACAATCCACTTTATCTCATGACATTTAAAAAGTGAAGGCCAACTTTTTTACACTTTCGGTTAAGTTTCAATCTAACACATCTATTTGTCGAGATTAAATCAACAGACGGAAAATTATTATAATATTGTGTATCGCTTTTTTACCTATAAAAAAAAGTAATCAACACTTGTTAGCAAAATAAAGAGTAATCAACATTTGTTAACAAAGTAAACAAATAAAATAAAGAATAATCAACACTTGTTAACAAATTAAACAAAATACAAATAATCAACATTTGTTAACAAAGTAAACAAAAAACAGAGTAACTAACAAATTTTTGAATGAAGTCCAAAAATAAAAATAAAAATAAAAAAACACCCGGAATTAACACTTTTTCAAGAAAACCAATAATTAATGTATCAAGGGAGAGCAATGTAATTATGTTGAAAGTATTGAATTAATTGTATTTATTTATTTATTTTTAAACTTTAGGGGAAGTGAGTGTAATTTACGGTGACATTATTGTTTTGGTTATAAATCTCAATTAGGTGACAAATGGTGTTATGAACCTAAGTGGCTACTTACCAACAGGGGGTTGGTTCAGTGGATAAGACCTTCGAATCCCTCGCTCAAGGCTTGGGTTCGAGTCTCCATAGCCCCTTGTTGGGGTTAAACATACTCCTTAGCGCCTAGAGCACGCGGGGGCCTAAGCTTCGGCCCCGACGTAGGTGCGGTGGGGTTCCCTGCAGATATGCTGTAGGTACTAAGGGGCAATACTCCCTGGCGGATATGTTGGAGTAGCCTATCTGCATATCCATTTATGAATCTAAAAAAAAAAAGAACCTAAGTGGCTACTTGTATTGGAAGCCTTCTTTACATTTGTAAGTCTCTACAAGTCTCGTGGTGGGTGGCCAACAGAAATTTATGGTTCTGTTTCCTTGTTAAACCTCTCTCTGTGTGTATCCATGTTTAGGGGAAGGCTCCTCTTTGCTGCTGGTTACATAAGCCTTCTTGTTCATGTTCTCTTTTGTGTAAATTGTTGTAATTCTTCCTCTTGTGGAGATATCCATAACATCACTTTCCCCTTTCGACTCAAATCCGACCCAGTTGATAATTGTGGATACATGTATGTGGAACTAGAATGCGAGAACAATCGGACAGTACTATACTTGTATTCTGGTAAATACTACGTGCAGGCCATCAACTATGCCGACGACGACAGCATCACCGTGGGGGTTTCGGGGAAACCGTTGCCCAGTGACGGCGCCAGCGGCAGCATCGGCCTGGTGGATGTAGGGATACAGAGGAATAATTGCTCTTCTGTTCCTCTTCATTCTTTAACTCCTTATAACTTTACTGAAACATTAGATCCCATATATTACAGTATTGATAATTCAGAATCATTTGTAGCGTTAGTGAGTTGTGAAAAACCAGTGAAATCTCCTCTCTACATAGACACTACTAGTAATATTAGTACTGCTTTCTGTGAAAACAAAGGAGGACGAGGAGGAGGTGAAGAAGGAGTCAGAGGTTCGTCATCGTCGAAAAAGCATTCATACGTTCTGGCAAGCAACTATTCTCTTTATTGGTCAGATGTTGCAAACTTATGCAGCGTCGACATGCTTTTTCCGACAAGGTCGTTCCGGCTTCCAGATGGTCGTTTAATAGAACGTAACATGACGAGCTTGTTGGAGGTCCACAACGCGTTGGCTGATGGATTTGATCTTTACTGGGAGGTCAGCACCTACGAATATTGCGGACTTCAGGCGCATTGCTCCTCCAATCATACTCAAAATTGCACCGCCGCCGTTTACCATGGTCTACGTGGGTTTTCGGCCTTTCTAGGTGCGTACGTCCAAGACACCCTTTTTTTTAATCTTATTTTATTATTATTTTTATTTTTATAATGAACATTTTATTATTATCAAATACAAAAATATGGAGAAATAATCTCTTATAACAAAATAAATATTGAGTTTTTAATTTTATCAATTTAAATCTTAATTTCTATAAAAAAAAATCTCAATATAAGTTATTTGCTTATTTTTGTTAAGTAAATTTGAAAAAAAAAATGATATTTTATTTATTAAAATCAATGTAAATCTATATAAAATGTCTAAAATATTTTTTTCCACCAATTTTACATATAAAAAAATGGACAAATAATTTAGATTGAAAATAAATCAAAAGATTTAGAGTTTAAATTGATAAAATTAAAAATGTACAATTTATTTTGTTATAAGGGTAGAACCCTGCCTTATTTTTGTAATTTTTTCAAATAATAAAGTATCATATTACATATTACATTCATAACTTTCATTTCTTCCCATATACACCTTTTTAGGGATGTACGCTATACATTTTTTTCAATATTACAATAAAATTCAATACACGTACCTACATACAATTATGAAAAGAAAAAAAGAAAAAAAATTGTCCTTCAATAACAAAATATAA
Source organism: Camellia japonica (assembly GCA_030407325.1). NCBI lineage: Eukaryota > Viridiplantae > Streptophyta > Magnoliopsida > Ericales > Theaceae > Camellia > Camellia japonica. Next base: position 164,799,827 of record JAPPVO010000032.1, read on the forward strand.
TGTATGCATAAAAACCCTCACTATATGTATATGTGTAGAATTTATTTTGAAATAAGAAATTATACTTGAAAAGTGAGTTTTTCTATTCTACATATTAGTGATGAGCTGATATCACGCTTACAAAAATACAAAAGATACACATGGTGTATCTTTATTTGTAGCTATTCAAAGTTCTGCATAGTTTATTTGTACAAATTCAAAAGCAAGAAGCTAGATGGAACACATAATTTTGAAATAATAGACAATACGAGGTTGTAAATTTAAATGAGGAATCAGGCTTTGGGCTCAACTAGTTAATTTCTACTAGTTTCTACCAGTCTCATGTTCTCGATCTCACATTAATATACTCTGTATTTTAAGGGGACTAGTAATGTTTTTGATCTCTAACACTATTTATTCTTTCAAAAATGGCAGATGGGTTGAAACGTCACTTGAAGTGTAAGTGTTCCCCTCTCCTCCATCTATGTCTGTTTCATTTCTAAGCAATCACATAACGTTTATTTCAAATTTTGTCTAGAAGAAAACACAAAAAGCTCCCCTGTGCCAGACACAGCCTCCGTAATACTGATTCATTTTCTCAACTTCACAAATCTGTGTGAAACTTAAATTTTGACTTGCTTGATTTGATCATTCTAGAATTGTTTTAAAAATTTATAGTGCAAATTATCATTTTCACCCTCTAACTTTTATTCTTATGTTTTATTTTTTACTTATTTAAAATAGTCGGTGACAAAGAAACATATTAAAACAAGTGTGTACGTCCAAATCACCTTTTTTTTTTAATCTTATATTATTATTATTTTTATTTTTATAATGAACATTTTATTATTATCAAATAAAAAAATATGGAGAAATTATCTCTTATAACAAAATAAATATTGAGTTTTTAATTTTATCAATTTAAATCCTAATTTCTATAAATAAAAAAAAAATCTCAATCTAAATTATTCGCTTATTTTTGTTAAGTAGAACTTAGCAAAAAATGATAATTTAATCATTAAAATCGATGCAAATTTATATAAAATGTCTAAAATACTTTTTTATGCCAATTTCACTTATAAAAAATGGGTAGATAATTAAGATTGAAAATAAATCAATAGATTTAGAATTTAAATTGATAAAATTAAAAATGTACAATTTATTTTGTTATAAGGATAGAACCCAGCCTTATTTTTGTAATTTTTTCAAATAATATTACATGGAGTTGCTTATAATTTGCATCCCTAAAAAGGTGCATATGTTATACACTTCATTACTTTTTTATAAAATTTCGTAACATGGATTATAAAATGTCATAATTTTTCTCATCACAAAAGTTACTAAAACTTTTCTCTCCTTAAAATGTCATAACAAAAATTACAAAGTCATAACAAAAATCACGAACTATCACAATTTCACCGTTCATAACTTTAAAATGCACCTCATAAATTTATGATTTGTAACTTTACCACTAAGTATCATATTACATATCACAAACATTAATGACTTTCCTTTCTTAGCATATACACCTTTTTAGGGTCGTACGCTATACATTTTTTTTTTTTCTATATTACAATAAAATTCAATACACGTACCTACATACAATTATGAAAAAAAAAAAAAAAAAATTTATCCTTCAATAACAAAATATAATGTATGCATTAAAACCCTCACTATATGTATATGTGTAGAATTTATTTTGAAATAAGAAATTACATTTGAAAAGTAAGTTTTTCTATTCTACATATTAGTGATACAAAAATACAAAAGATACACATGGTGTATCTTTATTTGTAGAAATTCAAAGTTCTGCATAGTTTATTTGTACAAATTCAAAAACAAGAAGCTAGATGGAGCACATAATTTTGACATGATAGACAATACAAGGTTGTAAATTTAAATGAGAGATCAGGCTTTGCGCTTAACTAATTAATTTCTACTAGTTTCTATCAGTCTCTTGCTTTCCTACTCACATTAATATCCTTTGTAGTCCAAGGGGACTATTTTTGATCTCTAACTATTTAATCTTTCAAAAATTGCAGCTGACTTGAAATATTTCTTGAAACATGGCTTGTGGAGTAAGTATTCCCCCCTCCTCCATCTATATATGTTTCATTTCTAAGCAATCACACAAGGTTTATTTCGAATTTTGTCTGGAAGGAAACACAAAAAGCTCCCCTGGGCCGGACACCACCTTCATAATACTGATTCAATTTCTCAATTATTTCACAAATATGTGAAACTTAAATTTGACTTGCTTGATTTGATCATTCTAGAATTGTTTTAAAAATTTATAGTGCAAATCATCATTTTCACCCTCGGACTTTTATTCTTCTATTTTTATTCTTATGTTTTATTTTTTACTTATTTAAAATAGTCGGTGACCGAGAAACACATTAAAACAAGAGATTATTATTATTTTTTTTTCATAGATCGGCATTAAAACAAGAGTTAGAAATCTGATACTTGATCAATGTAATTAGAAGATATTCAAAAAACAAGGGAACAAATTGTTTGCACTCCAAAATCTCTGGACTGGAGAGTGTTGTTCAAGTTCATGGGGCTCATCCCAAGTTTTATTTCGATAATTTGAATAATTTATTTTGTAGAACCCTTCATGTATATTATTCACAAATTAAAAAAATCTAATAATTACAATCTATTCAATTTATTGAAATGTCTCCAAAAAATAGATGACAAGTATATTTTTTAAAATAGACTGTCTATTTTATTTTTATTTTTTTGTGACAAACACAATAAATTAAACAAGTTTGGATTATCAGATTGAATTATTATTATTATTATTATTTTTTAATAGATGATATACATACAAGATCTTACAAAATTGATGATTTAAATTGTCGAAATAGAACCTATGGCAGGTCTCACAAGTCCGAATAGTATCTGGACAGAAGGATAGTCCAGCCACAAAAACAAAGTGAAACTCTGAGAGTGTAATTACCCTGGAATATACATTGGTTTTTTTTTTTTAAATAAAAAAGTATGGTATGCAGTTAATCTGCAAGATCATTTTGAAAGTACAAAATTTGTGTTGTAAAAATTGAAAAACAAGAAGCCAAATGGAACACTAGTTTGTAAAATTAAAGGAGAAATCAGGCTTTGGGATTGACCTTTTATCTCCTAGTAGTTAATTTTCACTAGTTTCTATCAATCTCCTGCTCTGTTTTTTCTTCTTTTTTTATTTTTTTTTATTTTCTTGATGGGGGACTCATGTTCTGTTTTTCACCCCTTAATTGTTGTGCTTATGTGAATAAAATTCTAGTAAAATAATCATTTCATTTCAATGAATCAAATATGAATAATGTTAGATTTGTCACATTTTTATATCACTTTTAATCTACCACATTATGTGTCAACACTTCATTGAAAATAGATACAATTGATAGGTTCTATTATCTACATTCCAAGGAATAGTAATGCTTTGGTTTATAACACTGTTTATCTCTTTCAAAAAATGCAGATCAGTTGGGTGCCGACTTCATACGTAAGTATTATCCCTTCTCCATTCACATTTGTTTCAAAGTCATTACAACAATATGAGAGTGAAATTTTTATTGCAAAAAATATATAGGAATTAATTCATGTCATTGTGATGATAGTCATTAAAAGGATGTTTTGAAAAGTCAAAAAACATGACTTTTAATGACAAAAATTTATAAATGTGGCTAATAAGTGCATTGTAGTAACAAAATAATTTGATTCCAAAAAAAAAATTTGGAGACAAATTTTGGTCGTGAAATGATAATACTAATGTTCAAATTCCGTTGCTAAAAATATAATAATGACACTTCTGACAACCAAAATATTTCTTTCTTTCCAAACAAGTACTGTACTTTTATCTTTAAATCTTTAAAATCTTAATTTATTGTAGTGAGCAATCACATAATATTTAATTCAAAAGCTCCTTATTCATTTTCAAAATTTTGTTGTTAAAAACTTTGTTTTTGACTTTTCAAAACAACATTTTAACAATTATTCTTGCGACAACAAGAATTAATATCTTCTGTAACAAAATTTTTATTTTTAAAGACCAAAAATATTAATTCCTAAAACTCTTATATGTTGTGGTGCAATTTTATCATACCAATGTTCAAATTGTTGGATCTCATCCGGTTACTTTTCTCATTCCTATCAAGAGGCTTTTGATCATTTTGATAATTAAGACTAATTGAATATTTCATTATGGTTAGTTTTAAGGCGGTGTGTCTTTAAAGTTCCAGATTCATCGATTTATCCTTCGGAGTGTCCAAGTGAGTTCCTTTTTCGTTTCTGGATTTTAGTTTAATTTATTTGTAATTTTTCTTCATGTCGGCTGATTTTTGTTTAATTTTTCTTATAGTTCGTAATTGGGGTTCCGATCTCAAAATCGCAGGTAAGTTACTCCCCTTTTTAACTGGAAAAAGTTATTTTGTCAATTAATTTTGAGGTGGATTAGGATTGGGCACCGACCTGATGGGCTGTCAAGCTTGTGTTTTTTAAGACTTAAGATTGATATTTAAGCTCACAAAGTTGGGTTAGGATGACTTTTCAAGCCTGCTTAATGGGTTGGATTTAGGAATGTTTCTTGTGGCCTGATTTGATCCAATTGTTAACATATATTATGAGAAATGTTATATACCATATGCCCCCGTAATTACAATATTTATAGTATTTGATTATGACCTATTATGGTATTAATTATTACTTAATTATATAACTTAGTTATATATATTGTGGTGTTAGTTATGACTCATTATAATATTAATTATTATATTATTTTAGTTATGATCCAAATTTTTTTTCGTTATATCTTATGTGGTGTTTGGTTATAATTTTTTATTTTTATACCTTCCATAGAATTGAGTTATGACATTTGTGGGTATTAAATCCACAAATGTTATAACTCGTTTATAGTACACACCTTTTTACCATAATATTACCTATTAATATGTATATACTTATAGAAAATTTATGCCCAGAATGTGGCTTGATATTTAGTTTTTGTGGATATAAAATTATTAATTATAAGTTTTATAATATTAGTTTTTATTTAATATATGGGCTTGTTGGTGGGCTCGGGATTGTAATAGTTTAGGGCTAAGACTTCTAGGCCCGAAGTCAGACTAGGTTGGACTTGGGCACAAGAATTTTCTATATATTTCTTAACTTAAATCCAACTGAGTTTGAAACTGACCGAATGTTTGTCCACCACTAGGGTAAATACTTCTAAATTCTAACAATGGCAGGACAAAAAAATGATTTTTAATTAGTCATCTTGTGATTTTTATATACAGGAGTAATCCTTTTGGCAAGAATTGTATTTGCCTTATGTGCGTTTGCATTTTTAATCCGTAAGTTTAGGAGAAGGCATTTATCGATGTTCGATAACATTGAAGGTTATCTACGAAGTCAAAATCACCTCATGCCAATTAGCTACTCTTACTTAGATATTAAAAGGATGGCCAAAGGTTTCAAGGACAAGTTGGGAGAAGGAGGCTATGGTTCTGTCTACAAAGGAAAGCTTAGAAGTGGTCATCTTGTAGCGATAAAGGTATTGGGCAAGCCCAAAGCCAATGGACAAGAATTTATCAATGAAGTTGCTACCATAGGAAGGATTCATCATGTTAATGTGGTTCAGCTAATTGGATATTGTGCAGAGAGATCTAAGAGAGCTCTTATATATGACTTCATGCCAAATGGGTCTTTGGAAAAGTATATATTTTCTCAAGAAGGATATATACCATTGAGTTGTAAGCAAATGTATGAGATTTCTCTAGGAGTGGCTCGCGGGATTGAATATTTACATCGGGGTTGTGACATGCAAATTTTGCATTTTGATATCAAGCCTCACAACATTCTTCTTGATGAGAATTTCACTCCAAAAGTTTCCGACTTTGGGCTTGCAAAATTGTATTCAACTGATGATAGCATTGTGACTTTGACTGCAGCAAGGGGGACAATGGGTTATATGGCTCCAGAGTTATTCTACAAAAATATTGGAGGCGTTTCATATAAAGCTGATGTTTACAGTTTTGGAATGTTGTTGATGGAAATGACTGGTAGGAGGAGGAATTTGAATGCCTTTGCTGATCATACAAGCCAAATTTACTTTCCTACTTGGATTTATGATCAATTCCAAGAAGGAAGGGACATAGAAATGGGAGAGACTAATGAGGAGGAAGGGGTGATGGTGAAGAAGATGATAATTGTGGCTTTGTGGTGCATACAAATGAAGCCTAGTGACCGTCCTTCGATGAACAAAGTTGTAGAAATGCTTGAAGGGAATGTTGAACAATTGCAGATGCCTCCCAAACCTTTTCTATGCCCACAAGAGATGCCAACTGAAGATAATAAAATTGACACAAATCCTACAGATTTGCCTATGCCATTAGGTGAATGTATAAATTCCGTCACTTTGAATGTAAGTGAACCTTAAATGGTTTCATATCAAATGCTTCATATTTAAGTAAATTATAATTGTTGGCATCCTCTGTTGCTTATGTATTATTGAGGCAGCCTTATTAAACATATGATGGGGAAACTATATATGCATCATTAGATTAAATTTTTGTACAAAAACTTAGTATTTCGTTTAGATAGCTTCCGTTGGATTGCATTTCAATTTTTCTTGAAAGATTTTCCTTGTTAAAACTAGCTTGATTGGAACTATGCAAGTATAAATTTTTTTTTTTTTTAAATTTGGATTCATTTGTCATTGTTTAGAAATATTGCTTTGACACTGTACAACACCTAAAATTTTTAATTGTAAGTTATGGCATTTACAATAAAGAGAAATAAAGTAAATATACAAAATATAATTTAAACGTGATTCGGCAATATGGTTACTTTCACAGAAGAAAGGAGATCAAATCCACTACATGGAATAAAAATTACAAAACTTTGAACATCTAAACTTAACCAATCTACAATAAAAACCCTAACAAAAAATATAATATATACCTCTAAAACTTTGGATCACACCTCAGACCTCTGCATGGGCCTAGGTGAAGCATGATTTGGTTTTTTACTCCGATTTTCAACTTCAACCCTCCACTTCTATAAAAAGCCCCTTACAGTAATTTTGAATGTGTAGTAAAAATGTAAGACATATCACAACAAAAGCTTTCACCTTAAACCAAAAAAGTAAGTTGGAAAAAATAAAGATGAATTTTCCATAAAAATTCTTTTAAAAGATCAGCATTTTATAGGATGATAATATCTAGGAAAATATTTAGTTACATTTTTTTCTTTTTAACCTCATTAATCCTTGGGAATTTGTACAGATTTAGTGGTCTTGCTTTGCTTAGGCAGTTGGCTTGTAAGTCAACTTCCAACTCTCTATCTCAAATTTGTTTAAACAGCTACCTTTTTTTTACTTAGTTCTTAATTCTACAGTAATTAGCTGCATTCACTTTTTTTCTTCTTCTTGCACTGTGTCCATACTCGACTCTCCAACACTACTAACGCTTTAGAATATTTATATATAAAAAAAAATCTTTATATTTTAGATTTTAGGATAATGAAACATCAAAAAATAAATTTATTTAAATGAAAAATATTTTTTAGTTTTAAAAAGTGTAAATTATTTTGGAATTAAAGTTTTAATAATTCCATCCCAATCACTACCAATATGATTTTTTCCAATAATAACCTATACTCAAATTGTTAGAAATTGGGTATCCAAGTGGCATTACCCATGAACCTTTTGAACTTTATCCATATAAGTTTAAATTTGAATTCAAAACTTATTTAGATAACCACTCATGATAGCTATATCTATCATATCAACTGATGTGGATAGATGATATATTTATCCTATATATCTGATACGATATATGGGATATGGGATAAAAAAAATAACGTATGTTTCTTCCCATACTAACTCTCTCCCATTAAAACAACAATCAAGCTTTTTGCACTGTGACTTGTGTGGGTGATACTCAAATTGTGGTATCACTCCACTGCTGGGTGTTCATTGTTCGCATTTTAGAAGCACGTGATTTACTCACGAGATTCTTCGTTTCAGGTTCTATCACCTAAGGTATGATCTGATAATTTTTACCCGTTGCGTTATACATGATTTACATTGGTATCAGAGCTTTAATGGGTATTTTCGTATTTTTTTATGCATTAAAATGTGTATAATTTATACAAATATATACACGATATATGCATGAAAATTAATAATTTTTCGAACTATCTTCGATCGACCTGAAATTTATATATGTTGTAGTATGTGTAATGTAGAATATATTTGCAAAGTTTCATGAAAGTCCAACGGTTAGATTTCAAGAAAAATGGAGACCCATTTTATATTTATGAAACTTTACATGCATGATGGTTTTACATGCTTTAATTTTAGTCTGCAAATCTTACATATTTAGAATCCTTGTTTCGAGACCTTCGAAACGATATATTATTTGTTAGATTTGGATTTACGGTTGATAAGATACATCAAACCCTAATTTGGGTTCGTTTTATTTTTTTGGTGGCTTGAGGAAGATGAAGTGCAGGATTTCTGCACTTCCACACTCATTAGAGAGAAAGTGTGATACACCTCATCTTTTATGTTCATTAAATATCTTTTAAGAGATCACAAATGCTTTTATTTTGGAAAATGGAGTCCGGAAGTACCAAAATTAGACCAGAAAACACCCCGGAAGGCGGCGCGTGATCCGCACGCACCAAATGACGCCGTCAATGGTTGGCACGCGCTTTCACGCGCCAGACACGCTTCCCACGCGCTGCCACGCGCGCTCTGTATGCGTCGTCCACGCGCGAGACTTGTGCCCTTCTACGCGCGCGTTAATTGCGCCGCTTCGAGCCGCACCACGTGCGCTGCCATGCGCGAGCCTTGCGCCGAGCCGAGCCGCGCCGTTTTCCGCCCCGGCTTGGCTGGTTTGACGGCTGGGTGTAAGGGTTTGTTTGTTTTTTTTTTTAAATTCTAAATTGCGTTAAATGGTTATAAGTAATTCGTTATAGCTTTGTTTTACGCATTGTTGGTACTGTTAGACTCAGAATTAAATTTTCTATCTGCTGTAAAATTTTCAAAATTTTATGAAAATAAAAAATATTTTTCTTGAAATAATAATTCATTATTTCTGTTTTAAAATGCTTTTGGTGTTGCATGATTAAGTTTCTGGAACTGAAATTTTTACTGTAGACCACTGTAATGGTTTACTATTTACTGGTATGATTGTTGCTTTTTCCCAGATTTTGAAATATTTATTTATGATTTCATGCGTGTTTATTAATTATTTAAAATTCCAGAAAATACCAGAAAATTCCAGAAAATTTCAGAAGTGATATACTTTCTGTTATGACATAATTTGAATATTAAATACAGCATATTGTTATTTTTTGTCTAGAGTTTCTAATATGTTGTGATTCGAATAGCATGATTAATTTTTTATTTATTTAAATTCCATTATTAATTGTAACATAGCATGAGTTGATTGTGAATCTACATTGTGATGCTATTGTATGGAATTAGAATATTTTATCATGCTTTTAGACATGCCATAGTCAGTGGGAGGTTGTTCGGTTGAGAGAAATCTTTGTAGATTTACTCCTTAAAACTAATATTTTGCGCATAAATTAAATTAAATTTTGGGTAATTGTCACCTGTGGCGCAAGAGATGATTACGAGCATAGCGGATTTTCGATCTTGCGACTTGTGTAATATTGTCACTATTTAATTTAGATTTTTGCGGCAAAATTATATTATGCTAACCAAATTAATCCCAATGTGAATTTCTCTCTAAATTGACTTAGCTTATGGAAGTTAATTTGGTTGACCTAGACTTAGTAGAGATGTTCAGATGTGAACAATGTAATCCTATTCTTTAGATGAGAAAAAGTCTTGGAGACTTTAGGTCAGACCTTAATTGAGCCAAAGAAAGGAAACATGACTCAAAGTCGCCATAGTTTTGTTGCCTTGTTTGGCACAATAAAAAAACTGATGTGTGCGCTATGGTTAGCGGCACGCTATGTAGTTTTGATTGGCGAGTTTTGGAGTTGTGAAATTAGTAAGCCCTTAATAGATCTGTATATGATCTTGACTATTGAGTTGCGCGGATTGACTTTGTAATTTGACTTGTAATGATGTTGCATCATTGGATGAAGTAACATTCAAGAGTCACGTTATCCAAGAAATGCGAGCTTAAATGAGTTAGTCATTAAGTGTAAGACGAGTAGCCAGTATGAGCAGTGTTTTGCTCTCTACCCAATTATTGGGAGTGGATGGAGCAAAATTTCACACACTATAATAATGTGCATTGAAGTATCACTTGAAGTTAAAAGATTAGCGCGTATTAGCAGCAAAATCTATTAACACTAAGTGAAAAGATTAGTGCCAAGTGGCTGCAAAATCTATTAGCATTGCCAACTTGTCTAAGTCTGGACACTTATTGTTTCCACAGTTAAGTGTGAGACATGAGGAGGTGCTTCTTTGTATGATTCCTTAGCTAGGCTAACGTTTTTTTTTTTAATAATGTTTACCACTAAGTGCAAATGTTGCAGCATAGTAATGAAAAGGTCAAGGCTGACAAAGTTATAATGACTCTAAGATTTGACACATCGCTTGTGAGAGCATTGTGTTGAATTAGACTCTTTAGCATAATTCGCGCTTAAGTTACTTCAGGAGCTGTCATAGATTAATAGCTTATTCTCTCATTCTTCTGGATAGTAGAATTAATTGCAAGTAACTATGAAGCAAGAAATAGAAATGGCAAGAGGAGTATCGTCATCTTTCAACTAGATGCATTAAAGTGTATGGAGAATAAAATTGACTTGAAGGTGTAGGGGATTAGCACTTACTAGTTAAATTTGTGACTTAGGCGCACTTGATATCTCCATGACAACCTTTTATGATCTAGTGAATATGAATTAGTTGTGAGCCATTACCTAGTTGGGCCTAAACCTTTAAAACTTGTCTTCGAGCACTCACACATTAGAATGATTGGAATTAGTTTATGACATTGGACATAAGCCGATGGTTTGTTATACTTAATCACATTAATGAGAAGATGACATGGATGGTTTGAGTAGGCCCTCTTGGGCCCACTTGATTGTGACATCTTGCTCTCATATGAATGTGTAACTTTGTTTACAATGGTTGCGCACAAGTAAGTAGGAAAGTCGTAGAAGGTCATTTGTATTGGCGCATTTAGTCCACTATGATATTTGTGACTAGATATGTGTAAGGGTATGATATCTAAGCCTCAATCTCGACACATTTATAGATTACGATACGCATCTGAGTCAAGACTATTTGATCTCCTATAAGTCAAAAGTTTTGAGATGATTTTTGACATTGCACATATGAGGTTGAGATCAATTAGATAACAGCTTTCGTGCTTTTAGTTTTGACCAAGGTGGCGAGTATCTATTTGAGTTATTTTAGAAAACTCTGTGAAGAGAAATGGATGCTTAGAAAATTGATTATTCATAGTATTCAACAACACAATGGTGTAGTAGAGATAAAGAATTAAGTATTGTTAATGTTAGGTAGATAATGGCGCAAAATGTTTCTCAATTGGGAATTGCACTTTAGTTTGTTACCTATATCCCTAACTAAATGTCCTCCATATCAGATTTTACACTCCATTTGAGTAATGGGTTAATGGAGAGCCATCCATGGGCGATCTATAACCGTTAAGCAGCTTATCTTTATTTTTACTTCTCATAAGGTTGCGAAGTTAAGACCTAGGGTTCTATGGCGCATTATTGTATGCTGTCTTGTAAACACAGAGCGTTACGTGGCGCATTATTGTATGCTATCATGTAAACCCTCCGGGTCATGTGCATATAGGTAAGTAGCTTTGTGGTAGTGTAATTAAGTCACGTAAAGTTTTCTTAGTAAAGGTGACGTGAATAGAGTTTTTGGAACTCTATAAGATAGAGAATTCTAAGTATAGCGCTCTATGTAGCCTAGTTGAGAATGGAAAGAAATTTCCAATATCCTAGGGACATGGGAGCGATGTGCCTACTAATGGATTACTCCATTAGAGAAGAATACTCTATATTCTTAGTTGCGTGGTAGCGAATGTGAAAATTTTCCACATCATCACTGGGTGATTGAGAAGGAAATATTCATGATTGCTCCGCAAGATGATAAAGAGCCTAGGATAATGCCAAAGGCTCTAATCCCCTATTTTTAGAAAGTGGATCAATGTTGCGTGGTTTAAGACAAAGTCTTTGAGGATTACCCATTTCTATAATTTGGTTGACTTTCCATTATGACGCGAAACTGTTCTAAAGTTACGCGCAATTTGGATAGTCATTGTTGAGGCATAAGGCTCGCTAGATACCGAAAAGTCGCGCCATTGAGAAAGGTATGACCGAGAGAAGACTTTCTCCTGGGGAGTGAGGTTATTTCGACTTAGGCTATGATTGACATAAGTTCGGAACATTGATTTGTGGACGTTGTGACCCAACTTTTTGTTGGAGAATTGGATAAGTAGATCCATAGGGATTTACCTTCTGCTTTTATGGTGAAAAGTTAGGAGCGCAAAAAGGTTACTAGTTCCAATAAATCTTTTACAGCCTAAAACAGTTATCCAAATAGTGGTTCTTAGATTTCGTCGAGCCATGATAGGGCAACGGTGATCGATGAAGACCACTAAGGCATGATTAATGGTCCAAAAGAAGTGTTTCCTTACTTAGTCATTATGAGCCAAGAATTTATAAGGTTGTCGCCACTTAGGTTGGGCGGTCCTCTGTTTTAGATATGATGGACATGGGTGATGTAATTTATATGCTCAGATATACGATCCTTAGGAATTGTTTTGGGAGAATTCCCGGTTTGTCTTTGATGACTTACATAAGAAATATCCTAAAATGATTCTAGATGCAAAATTGCAAACCCATTAACTTACCTATCGGTAAAAGCCAAAGCCTTAGCTATTGAGTGAATCCTTGGATTGTCTTTGGGAGAAATAGATAACCTATATTCCTTGATCTTTTTTTTTTGTGGGAGCCTAAAGTACGCTATGTGGGCGTATTTGGCATGATAAGTGTTATCTTTGGTAAATGGTCAACTGAGTTGTTTAGACATTGACCTTGCTCATTAGACTGTGGATAGAATGCTTTACTAGTAGTATATAAATTTGCCCCTTGTAAGATTCAATGCGCTAGTTAGGCACATCTGCGCTAGTTGGGCACATCTAGAATGAATGCAAATTGGTCACCAAAATATCATTAGAGAGGTTATTGCGCAAGAGGTAGTGATCTTGAATCACTTCATGTGAGGCGTACATGGAGGATTCCGTTGTATATGCTTATTGCAAGAGGTGCTGATAAGGCTTATGCTTGGAATCTAAAATTGCGCAGACTGTGGTCGTGTTTTTTAAAATCGATCACTTATTTGTTGTGAGATGATGAGATGTTGACACTATTATGGTTTGTGTCATAATGGTTAGCAGATAATGATGTCAGCAGGCAAGATTGGCTCACTCACACGAGCAATCGCCCTTGGCGCTTGGCAGCGAGCAAGGATGAGACTAGTGGTTTATTTTTATTTAGAGCTAAGAGAGGCTTAAATTATCCACTATGTATGTCGCTTTGGTTACAACCAAGATGAGGTCGTGTTAAGGACCAAACATGGATGTTAGTACCCACTTTCCATATTGTGCTTGTTATGATTTGCCAGATGCGAGATCTCATTTGGCGCCTGGAAGGTGAGCAAATAGAGAATTTGGGTTAGGCGTTAGAAAGCGACTAGACTAGGATCTGTACGGTGTATCGAGTATGACGTCACTCTTTTTTGAAGAGTTACTCCACCGTAACATGTGTTTATACTATATGTGCTTGGCGACCGAGTAATGAGGTGAGAGAATGGATCCCTGTTTCCTCACTGTGTGAGTCTTACGTGTCATTATTGATATGACTTTCATTTATGTACCATTTTGTGACTTTTGACTATGTCATAAGGTAAGGGGTTGATGTTCTGCTACTTTGGTATGTTGCCTGCTGTCATGTATGATTCGGCCTTTAGGGACATCACTGGGAAAGCGGTCAATCCTAAACTAAATGGCATGAGGGCAAAGGGAAGATCATCTAGTATTACACCACTGTTGTATATTCATTGCCGGCAACTCACATCGCTCTGTATGAAAGGCGGATTGAGTGTGAATATATTGCAAGAATTGAGAGAGTCAAACATGCTCTTTTTGAGGGATTAGAGATGTTTTTTTGGACCGGTGTAATTAGATGGGTCTGGGGTATATGAGACACTATTTCTATTCTTTTTGGGTTGATGTCTCTATGCTGGCTCATTTTGAGTTTCTAGTATAGAGCTCCCACATGCAGGTGTTCTCAGCGGTCACACGGTGCATTGGCTAGTATGAGATTGTTCATTTTTGGGACATTGAGATAGAGATGTGGCAGTGTCATGCCAACTCATGTGCGAGTGGGAGATGTTAGAAATTGGGTGCCCATGTGGCATGACCCATGAACCTTTTGAACCTTATCCATATAAGTTTGAATTTGAATTCAAAACTTATTTGGATAACCACTCATGATATCTATATCTATCATATCAACTGATATGGATAGATGATATATTTATCCTATATATCTGATACGATATATGGGATATGGGATAAAAAAATAACTTATGTTTCTTCTCTTATTGACTCTCTCCCATTAAAACAACAATCAAGCTTTTTGCACTGTGACTTGTGTGGGTGATACTCATATTATGGTATCACTCCACTGCTGGGTGTTTGTTGTTCGCATTTTAGAAGCACGTGATTTACCCACGAGATTCTTCACTTCAGGTTCTATCACCTAAGGTATGATCTGATAATTTTTACCTGCTGCGTTATACATGATTTACACAAATATTTAAGAGAAGAATTATTTGAATTTTCAAAACAACACTAGTGAGTTCAAAAAACGTCCAAAATTATAGCAATACTCTCTGCGGTGTAGTGCGGTATAATTTGATGATAAAATTATAACCAAACTGTGGATAGTGACAAATTTATTGTCAATAATCAAACCCCAGCTTAAATAGTTTTAACTTGTTAGTTAATTTAAAAATAATTTTAAACAATTATCAAACGTATGCATATAATACATAATACTATAACACTAATTTGCAACAAATTCTGCATCTCAAATATCACTCACATTTATTTTTAATTTTATATTTCATTGGAAATAAATAAATATATATTATGTATATGTGTATTAACTATGGCTAACGGTAGGGCTATACAAAATACTACATAATCTGCTAAAACCGCCCAATCCTCACCAATTCCTCTACTAACCGCGGATTAAATTTTGAAGTTTATATTTGCCCTCAAAACCACTCCGTTATAGTTAATGCATACATTTTTTTAATCTCTAATAAAATATCAAAATAAAAATGAGTGTGAGAGAGATTAATGTGAAATTTGTTGCAAATTAGTAGTTATATTTATGAAAAATTAGTTTGTATTATGTATATGAAATGTATTATGCAACTTAATGTTATATATTATGCAAATAGTTGATAATTGTTTAAGAATATTCTTCAAGCAACTAGCAAATTGAAAACGCCCCAAACTACCCAAACCATGATTTGATTATTTGTTAACCTGCCATTTACGGTTTGGTTCATAATTTAACTCTCAAACTGCCCAAACTACATTGCGGACACCCCCAGTATAAGGGGACGATTTCATAAACGAATTAAAAATTTGAAATTAATATCAAATCAACTCGCAATTAGCAAGTGAATCTGTGCAAATTAAACAATTTTAGCTAATTAAACAATATTTTGCATAATCTTTACTCTCCAATTTGATCCTCTCCATTTTATTTATGTAATAAAAGATTTTCATTTCTTCTCTAATGATTATGAAAAATGAATATAAATTTATAATTATTTTAACAATAATGTTTGGTCCACAGCCCCGACTATGCCCAAATTACATGGCACCAACAAAAGCAAAACAAAGACCCATGTGTTTCTTCGCTCTGTGTGTCTACACCAAGTTACCAACGGTGTTCTCTCACTCTCTTCTCTATTTCTCTCAAACAAACGATGGTCTCTCTCTCCTCTTTCAGATATGACTTGTGAAGAAAAAAAAAAAAGAAGGGAATGGGTGATCGGAGAACTGACCTCCACACCCTCGCTATCACTCCTCCACCGACCACCGTGTACTACCTACCCTCTTTCATAAATGTCACCGCTGCAAGTCCAACCCTCTTTTCTACTGTTGCAGATCGCAAGTCACTGCACTAGAGTGAGGAGCAAGAATAGTAGGAAATTGTGGGTTTTAAAGTACCATTTTCACTCTCTTTCTTTAAAACTCCAATGATCAAAACCCACAGGACCTCCATTTTGGCACAAACTCCACATCTTTTCACCCATATTCTTCCACACACACACACACAAAACACCTTTTTTCCTCTTTGCTCTAGTCTAGTTTGTAAAAGCAAAACCACTACTCTCAATTGAACTTAGCAAGAAAACAGAGATGGGTTGTGTTGCCTCTAAAATGAGGATTTCGTCATCTAAAATAATTTAAATTTAAATAAATATTGGTATCTACAATTTTGATAGTTGCATCCATGCCACTTTATTTTCTGATTCTTCTATTAATCTCTTGGCTCTTGCTCACATTGAGATCAAAGAAAAATGAAGATAAAAGGGGTTGAGAGCGATTAGAGGAGAGAGGTGGTCAGTGGTGGATGGTGGTTGTTCATTAGAGAGAAACATATTTGGCGGTCAGTGAGAGAGAGGTGGCGACGTCAATGAGAGAGGTTGATTTTTGATTCAGTGCCTCTTCTTTTTCCTAGCTTGTGAGCCCACACTTTTTTGAGGTAACTGGAGCAAACAAACGAGTAAGACTTTCCACCTCATTTGGGCAATTCGGGTGGACATGAATTCAGTGAATGTAATAGTGTTGTTATTTTAAATTAAGAGAATTGCTAGATATCCCTATTTTTCTTCTTAGGACCCCTCACTTCTTTAAACTCTCACCACCAAAATTGCTCTATTTCTTATTTTTCTTTAGACCCATTCCATAATCTCAAATGTACCCTTTAAACTTTCATCCCAACATTTTTCAACCGACAATCTCTCCCTACCTCCGACAACCCCTTTCCCTCACCGATAACCCTCCCACAGGCCTTTTCCTTCATTGGAAACCCTACTTCAGTCCCCCTTTCTCACCGGCGACTTTTCATTTCTGATAGCCCATCTCCTTAGCTCCATCTTTCTTCTTCTTCCTTTGGCGATCCTCTTCCTCATTTTTTTCCACCCAAATCTCTCATT
This sequence comes from Camellia japonica, assembly GCA_030407325.1. NCBI lineage: Eukaryota > Viridiplantae > Streptophyta > Magnoliopsida > Ericales > Theaceae > Camellia > Camellia japonica. The sequence continues at coordinate 164,817,078 of JAPPVO010000032.1, forward strand.
CCATGAATCTCAGTCATTTGCCATCGCTGCCACCCATACAACTATCCTAGAGCCCTCTCCTACATGCTTGTGTTCAAATTTTCTTCATTTGAAATCGTCTCACTTGGTTAGAAAAACTCAGTATTGAACAAACGGTGAAAGTTCGGATGTAAACCACTGAACAAATGGTGGTAGTTGGGTTGTAGACCATCGAACAAATGGTGGTGGTTCAGTCTTGAACTACCGAACGGAATCTGGAGAAATCACAAGCAACACTACAGCCGTGACAATCGTGTAAGGAGGGTAGATTTTCCACCATCATTAATCTTTTGTGATCGCAATTGCGATCTGACAAGAGATCGATAGAGATAGGGATAGAGAAAGAGAAAGAGAGCCTACGGCCCCCGTTTGGGAAATTGACTATTTTAGTAGCCTATTTTAGTTTTTGGCTTTTTTAGTAGGCTGAAATAGTTGTGTCTGGGAAAAGAATTAGATTTTTTTTGTAGTTAGATGTGATATTTGTGAGAAAAAAAAGTGAAACGATTATGGGTTTGATGTGATATTTTGTCTTATTAACTATTTTAGCCTATTTTTTCTTTTAGTACTATTTTAGTCCAAAAAGCTAAAAAAGCTTCTACCCAAACACCCCCTAAGAGTGGTGTGGGTGATGGCGTTGTTGGTGGTTGGTGAGTAAGGGTGGAGATGTTAGTGGCTGGAGGTGATGTTGGTAATGGTAGTGGTAGTTGCCGGCTGGAATGGAGGAGGTGGCCAATGTTGGGGTGATGAGGATGGTTGGTGGGATTAGGGTTAGGGTTTTGATGGGGATGGTTGGTGGGATTAGGGTTAGGGTTTGGATTAGGGTTAGAAAATTAGTCATAGGAATAAAAATAAAATTTTATGTTTGAACAAAATTGGAATTAAAACAATAAAAGATGCGAGGGATCTTTAAAAAAAATAAAGATAAATAGCACTATTTTTAAATTAAACAATATCATTATAGTCATTATTAAGGGGTTTGCTTGGTTGACTAGGTTGTTTAGCAATATTTTGTTGACTAGGAACATGCCAGATGAGTGGACGAATAGTATTTTAGTGCCAATTCATAAGAATAAAGGAGATGTCAAGAATTACAACAACTATAGAGGAATTAAGCTAATGTGTCATCTAATGAAAGTGTGGGAGAGGGTGATAGAGCGTCGATTGTGAGATATAACAGAGGTGTCATAGAATCAATTTGGATTTATGCCTAGTAGGTCAACAATGAAAGCGATCTATCTTTTGAGGAGAATAATAGAAAAGTGTAGAGAAAAGAAAAGACACATTCATATGGTTGTTTATCGATCTTAAGAAAGCATATGATAGAGTGTCTCAGGATATAATCTAGTGGGTGTTAGAGAAGAAAAGGGTGACAAAAGGTTACATTAATGTGATTAGGAACATGTATGAATCGCTTGTTGGAGTGACAAATTAATTTTCAATTACTGTAGGATTACACCAAGGATTTACCTTAAGTCCTTATCTTTTTGCTTTAGTTATGGATGAGTTGACAAGAAATATTCAGGATGATATGCCATGGTGTATGCTTTTTGCAAATAATATCGTGTTAGTGGATGAGACTAAAAAAAGGAATTAACACAAAGTTGGAGATTTGGAGAGAAACACTTGAATCTAAAGGATTTCAAATAAGCAGAACTAAGACATAATATATGAAGTGTAAATTTAGTAACAGTAACAATGAAAGCAGAGAAGAAGTGAAGATTGAAAACCAATAACTACCTAAGAGTGAACATTTTCATTATTTATGGTCAATTATCACAACGGCGAAATAGATTGATGCGAATGTGGTCCATAGAATTAAAGCAGGATGGCTTAAGTGGAGAAGTGTGTCTAGGATACTATGCGATAAACGAGTACCCACTAGACTAAAAGGGAAGTTCTATAGAATGGCTATTAGACCAGTGATGTTGTATGGGACGGAGTGTTGGAAACCAAGAAACAACACGTGGATAAGATGAGCGTTGCTGAAATAAGAATGTTAAGATGGATGTGTGGCAAGACTAGGAAAGATAGAATTAGGAATGAGTATATCTTGGAATGAGTAGGAGTAGCACTGATAGAAGATAAGTTGAGAGAGAATAGATTGAGATGGTTTGGTCATATTTAACGGAGACCAACAGAGGCAGTAGTGAAGAGATGCATTGAAGTGATGGTAGATGGAAGTGATAAGGGACGGGGTAAACCTAGATTGACATTGGCTAGCGTAATAAATAGAGATATGAATCTACTTAATTTGCCTAATGAAATGGCCTTTGATAGAGTCGCATGGAGAAGAATGATTTATGTAGCCGACCCCATTTAATGGGACTTGTGGGGAAGTATTTTTCGAATGGCGCCACGTGGTCATGCTACTAAGGTGATCGCGACATTGCTGAGATGTTTTGCTGTAATGCCGGAATCCCGAGGTATCCGAATAAGGGATAAGAATCCTAGAATAGGAAAGGATGTCAGTCTGGAAAATGATAAGGCTCATGAAAAGTTTATTCCTATCTAGCTGAGAGTTGAGGATGAGCATTGAGCCTAAGTCCAATGAAGTGAGGCTTCTAGGGGATGAAGTCACTGCTGGTTATAAAAGCAAGGCATCCTCGTGGGTTTGAGATAAGTTTTTACTTGTGAGTTTAAGTATTGCATTGATATCTGTGAGAGATAAGATTTGCTAACTTGATCGTTGGAGTGTCTCTGGGTGGACGAACAACCGTGGTATTCTCATCTTCTTGTTGGCAGGTAGTTGGCTCAATCTATTCTGCCGGTGTTCTCCAGCTAAGTTAACCATTTGGTTGAGTGGTCAAAAATCAACACCCACAATTTGGCGCCATCTTTGGAAACTTAAGGAGAATATATGGCCAAAGACGGACAAGAATTGAGAATTGGGGACGACATCCACAGCGAGAAGGAAGAACATGTGGATCCTAATGCTAGAGGAGAGAATGGTAATAAAGGAGTACAAGAACTGAATCCTGGGACGAATGATGTCGGCAAAGGGCGCAATGGCCCAAAGAAGGGAGGCCGAGATGAATACTATAATGAAAGTGACCTCCAGGTATGGAAGGATAGATGCCTAAGGATGGATGAGGAGATGAAGGACGTTAAGGAGGGATGAGGAGATGAAGAACGTGGCAAACAAGTTGACAGACCTGCAGACTGTGGTTAACTTCATAATGCAAAACAACGAGATGCAACCATCGTTCCCATTGCAGAAGACATCGACACCAGCAGCCAAGACTGATGCCCTGAAAGGAGGACAGAAGGCGGTCCTAGTTGTCCCACAGCATGGCAAGGAATAGGGAAACTCACATCGGCCATCAAAGGATGTCGGGCATACAGACTCAGTTCGAGGCGAGTCACAGAGGACACCGCGAGCTAAGGGGACCTATGTCAAAGGATCTCGGAAGATCCAAGGGCAAGGCCTCTATTTTGATGCAGTAAACGAAAGGAAGTCCAAGAGGACACACAATTTCACCTGGAGTAGCACACCGAGAGACTAAAGTCTATTGATAGCCGAGCATCGGGTAAAATGAAGGAGGATTTGAGAGATTACCTCCAGAGAAAGAGACTCAACACCGAGGTCACGTCCAATGTTTCACTGAGGACGCCATTCTTGATGGAGTTGGATACATTTGAGGCCCTGAAGAGATTCAATATGTCGAGGTTTCAGATCTACAACTGTAAGTCTGATCTCAACTTTCATGTTGGTTTGTATTTGAATTCAATGGCTTTGTGGAGTGGGAATGAGCAGTTGCTATGCAAAGTATTCCTATCATCCTTTGGGGAGATAGCATCGGATTGGTTCCATAAACTGCTGAAAGGGAGTGTAAAGAGTTGGGAAAGCCTGGCCGAGAAGTTTGTGGCCAGGTTTTTTACGAACAAGTCGCAGCCACTGATGATAGATTCCCGATTGGCTTTGAAGATTAGCGATGGCGAAAGCCTCAGGGTTTATGCCAAGAGATACTATAAGGTGTATAACCAGATTCCGACTTATAACCAGGAGTTGGCGGTTATGTCATTCAAGAACGGCCTGGATGATAAATGCCCGCTTCAGAAATCACTTGCAAAAACACTATCGAAGAGCATGGAAGAGCTCATGGCACAGATTGAGAAGTATACTAGAATAGAGGCGGACACATAGGGAATGAAGACACCAAAACAAGGAAGAAGAAACGGCTCGCTGAAGCGAGGCCGAGGGAATACCGGTGCTGATAGGCCAGAAATAGGAATGTGGGCTATGCAGGCAGTTAACACGATATTCAGGATTCCAATCTATAAGGTTTTGGAGAGGATAAAAAACCAACCATACTACAGTGCACCAAAGAGGGTCCCTGGCGAGTTTATGGGCAGGAGCACCGGGAAGCATTGTGTCTACCATAACGAGGATGGGCACATGACTTAAGGATGCAGGGCTTTGAAATCACACCTGGAGGATCTGGTCAGACAGGGTCACTTGAGAGACCTAGTAGATGAGGTGACGACAAGGGAAGAGTACGCGAGGCTGCCCAAAGCACCAGCAGCACCACCTCCACTGCCACCATCGCAGCAGCGGAGGAACCTCGGGTAATCAATGTGATTCACTCGAGGGTCAATGAGAATGAAGTTTGAGAGGAGACCCAAAGAGTAAGGCACCTACAATAAATATATCAAGTCCAGCAGAAGAAGCTCAAAACAAATGAATATCAGGGACCAATGATTGCTTTCACTGAGGCAAACTTGGACATAGTGCAACATCTGCACAATGATGCCCTGATGGTAACTTTGAAGATTGGAGATTTCCAGGTGAAGCGCATATTGATTGATCAGGGAAGCTCTTATGAAATCATGTATGTTACATGTTACAAGGAGCTTGGCCTCTACCGGGATGATTTAGAGCAATCTAATAGCCTTGTGGTCGAATTCAATGGGACGCCGACATGGCCTCTCGGAGCCATATCATTTTGGGACAACCTTGGTTGCATGGAATGAGGGTTGTTCCCTCAACGCTGCACCAACTATTGCGATTCCAAACAGAACAAGGGATTGAAAGTACGAAGAGACCAAGTACAGGCAAAAAATTGCTCCATGACAACAATGAAGTACACTTGTAATGTCAAAGAAGCAGAGAGTGCAGAGATTGAAAGCGAAGACCATGAAGTCTTGGATGATGTCGACAAAGAGCCTGCAGACAAAAGCGAAGAACCCCTGAAAAAGGTTCTTGTGCAAGAAGGTAATGATGAATGATTCTTTCTCCTCAACTCTGGCTTAGCTAAGGCAGAAGAAAGAGAACTAAAGGCTTTCTTGAGAGAGAACATAGAGGTGTTTTTCTGGACACCTTATAAGATGCCGAGGATTAGCCCCGAGGTCACCTGTCACAGACTTAACGTGGACAGGTCGGCTAAACCAGTTGTCCAGAGAGCAAGGAGGCTGACATTGTGCAGGCAGTTGAGGATGAAGTAGACAAGCTACTATAGGCATAGGCCATTAAAGAGGTGAATTATCCCACCTGGTTATCCAATACAGTGGTGGTGAAGAAGAAGAATGGGAAGTGGAGGGTCTATGTGGACTTCATAAGCTTGAACAAAACTTGCCCCAAGGACAATTTCCCACTGCCCAAGATTAATCAACTGGTAGATGCCACATCGGGGCATGGGAGGATGAGTTTTCTGGACACATACAGAGGTTATCACCAGATAGCAATGTATGCCCCATACGAAGAGAAGACATCATTCATCACCCCTAAAAGACTCTATTGTTACAGAGTAATGCCTTTTGGGTTGAAGAATGCAAGAGCAACATACCAAAGACTGATCACCAAAATGTTCAAACATTTGAGTCGGAGGATGGTAGAGGTTTACATAGATGATATGGTTGTTAAAACCAAGGAACCTGGGAACCATATGACCAACCTGAAAAAGGTCATTGATATCCTGAGATCATATCGGCTTCAACTCAATGCCTTGAAGTGCGCATTGAGAGTTGGATCCGGAAAGTTCCTATGATACTTGGTTACCATGAGGGGTATTGAAGCGAGCCTAGATCAGATCAGGGCCATCCATGATCTGAAGAGCCCGACAACGACAAAACAAGTTCAGATTTTGACCGAAAGGGCCGCATCCCTGAACAGGTTCATTAGTCAAAGTTTGGATAAATGTAAATCTTTTTTTCAATTATTAAAGAAAGCCAAAAACTTTCTGTGGACAGAAGAATGCAAAGTCACCCTGACTGACTTGAAGAAGTACCTGACAACCGCACCAGTGTTGTCAAACCTAATACCATGAAAAGAATTGTTCTTGTACCTGGCAGTTTTAGACACGCCGTGAGTGCCGTGGTAATCCGAGAAGAGGAATGTGAGCAAAAGGTAGTATACCATGTGAGCAAGACCTTGGCAAATGCAGAAACCAGGTACCTGCCTTTGGAGAAGTTAACATTGGCTCTGGTAATGGCCTTGAAAAAGTTGAACCACTATTTTTAAGCCCACAAGATTGTGATGCTAACTGAACATCCACTAAAGTCCTTGTTGTAGCATAAAGACCTGATAGGAAGAATAGCTCGATGGGCAGTACTTCTAGGTCAGTATGACTTAGAATTCAGGCTGAGAATAGCAATCGAGGGCCAAGTTTTGGCCGACTTTGTGGCATAATTCTCTCCTGGTGCAATCCCAAGGCAAGCACTGGTGAGCCGCGGCCTAGGATGTTGAGGAAAGGACAAGGAAAACCAACTGGGGCCATGGAACCCCATGCCGACAGAACAAAAGAAAACATAAGAAAAGCTAAAACCCTGTGATATTTATATCGGTGACTCTTTCTGCCTCTTTGTCGATGGCAGCTCAAACCGACAAGGAGTGTGAGAGGCGAATAATAGAACAGTCCATCCATTTGGGGTTTAAGGCCTTAAATAACGAAGCAAAGTACGAGGCACTGATTGTTGGACTGAGGCTAGCTGTAGCAACTATGGAAGCCGACAATGTGGTAGTCTTCTGTGACTCCCAACTCATTATAAATCAAGCAACAGGAGAGTATGCAGCCCGAGATGAGAAGATGATAGCCTATGTCAAAGAGGTTGTCAAGTTGTTAGCATGTTTCCAAAACTGCCGATTACAGTAGGTTAGTTGAGATGATAACAGCCACGCCGACGCCTTGGCTAACCTCGCTAATGCGATGAAATCAGATGAGACAAGGAAAATAATGGTAGATTATCTGTCAGGTCCAAGTACAGAGCCCCTAATAATAGAGTATGAAGCAATGTGCAGGGAGATGGGTCCAAACTGGATGGACACCATAGTTGTGTTCCTTAGGGATGGTAGGCTGCCAACAGACAAAAAAGAAGCGCACAAAACCAGATTAAAGTTCGCCAGGTTCTGCCTGTTAGCAGAAGGCCATCTGTACAGGAGATCCTTTATTGGACCCCTTCTGAAATGTGTGCATCCGTCATAGGTTGAGGACTTTCTATACGAGATCCATAAGGGAGTATCTAGAAGCCATACTAGGGTGCATATCACTTGCTCACAGGGCCATATCTCAAGGATACTGGTGGCCCTACATACAGAAGGATGCTGAAGCCTATCTGAGGAAATACGAGAAGTGTCAAAGGTTTACACCTTTGATACACCAGCCAGCTGTAGATCTGAATCTAGTGTCCAGTCCTTGGCCATTTGCCCAGTAGGGCATGGATCTTGTTAGGTAACTGCCCCAAGCAACTACGCAAAGGAAGTTCCTACTGGTAGCAACTGATTACTTCACAAAGTGGGTAGAAGCTGAACCCCTAGCCAAAATCTGAGATATAGACGCAAAAGAATTTGATCTGGTAGAAAATAATCACCAGATTTGGAATCCCAAGAGCCATAGTAGTAGATAATCGCACTTAGTTCGACAGCAAGTTAATTAAGAACTTTTGTGTGAAATACAAGATCAAGAACTATTATTCTACTCTTAGTTTCCCTTAGAGCAATGGACAAGCAGAGGCATCTAGTAAGACTATCTTGGATGAAATCAAGAAAAGTCTAAAAGCTGCCAAGGGCAAGTGGGTGGAGAAATTGCCCAATGTTCTATGGGCATATCGGATTACGTCGAGGAGATCTCCTAGAGAATCTCCTTTTGCCATGACATATGGCATTGAAGTAGTCATCCCATTAGAAATCGGCATCCCTGGAATCAGAACCCAGGAAGTGGAGAATGGAACAAATGAGGCATTCCTTACCAGAGATCTTGATTTGATAGAAGAAAGAGGGGAGAGAGCAGCAATTCGGCTGGGGGCATACCAGCAGCAACTTACCAAGGCATACAACAAAAAGGTCAATCACAGGGAGTTTTAGATTGGGGACCTCATCCTAAGAAAGGTTGTCGACAATAAGAAAGATCCCAAAGAGAGCAAGCTTGGCCCAAACTAGGAAGGACCATATCAAATCATCTCGGTCGTCGGCAATGGCGCTTACCGGCTTGAAGACATTGATGCAAGAAGTTGCCAAGACCCTGAAACACTAGCAATTTGAAGTTTTTCTATAATTAATTTCTATTTTTTGAGTTTATTTTATGTAAACACTTATTAGCCGAAGTATTAATGAAATACTAGCTTGATTTTTTTTTTTTTTTTATAAACTATTGTTGGAATTTATGCGATAAGGCTGAAAAGCCTTATGACGATGTTCCCATGGTGAACATGACGATTAACTTAGACTTGCCATGATGATAGAGTTGAACTAAGTTGGCGATGTTTCAGTATGAAACATGACGGATAACTTAGATTTGTCATGATGGTAGAATTGTACTAAGTCGGCGATATTTCGGCATGAAACATGACAATTAACTTAGACTTGCCATCATGGTAGAGTTGAACTAAGTCTGCGATGTTTCAGTATAAAACATGATGATTAACTTAGACTTTCCATGATGGTAGAGTTGAACTAGGTCTGTGATGTTTCGACATGAAACAAGGTGAAATTGGCCATGCTTGGTTAGTTCGAAAGGAAAACCGAAGAGTATGGTACTCTTGGTGCACTAAGGTTAAGCCTTGAGTGCTTCGTTTGGGCAAGCCAAACATGACCTAAGAATGTCTAAATGAGACTTGGCCAATAACCATGTGATGCGTCCTTAATGTAAACATAAGTGGTACTTAGGTTCACATTAAGGGGCGGGAAATAGGAATGAGCATGATGAGCATAACACTTGTGAAAATTTTGCTGGATTTTTTACAAGTTGAAATTAGCCAAAATAATTAAATGAAGGAATACTCGAGGTGTTTCTATTCAAGATAACCAACCAAGTTGTTTAACTTGGAAAGGTGAAGTCTTACTAGAAGATAGTTAGTACAAGTGACGAAACAACACTTGTACGAATTTTATGGGAAATTGTTATAAGTGCAATTCGGTCGAGATAATTAACACAAGTTGCTCCGAGACGACAGTACTATACTGTACCCAAAGTATTGTTATCCGAGATATGGATGTATCCGAGGTCTTAGGATCCAAGGTGAGGAACCAAGTTGACAGACTTGGAAAGACAAGAAATATTCTAAGTATGGAAAAAATATGCAAGACATGAAGGAAAGGCAATAAGCGTACAAAAGAAATAGAATCAACATGTGGAAGAAAAGACAAGACTTACATTGACAACAAAAGTAACAAGTTTAGTTATAGGAGAAGGCACATCAGCAAGACATGACAGAAAATTGTTCAATTAGTTCCAAAACAACAAAGTTCAAAGCAAAGTAAAAATCCTAAGTACTAGGTGGAGGCTCATTGTTCTTGGTCGCTTGGGCCTTGGCCTCGGCAACAACCTCGGCATCAATTTCTTAAAGAGTCTGATCCAGGCTCTTTTCTATAGCGAGAACCTCGACCCCATGCCTCATGGAATTCTTCAGTGAGGTGCTCTTGGAGACTTCGTCCCTATCTTCCTCAGTCAGATCTAAGATCTAATCATTAAGAGTTGGGGACTTGGCCCCAGCAGCAACCTCGGTGCCATCTCCCTCATTGGCATCCTCGGCTTCGGCCTCTTCGTCTTCCTCCTCCTCCTCAGACTTGGCGGGAGACGAAGGAAAGGGCACCTTGAGCTGGCTGATGTCACGGAGTGGCGAGTCCTTGGGGACAGATAGCTCTTTGAGTGTTGCCATCCAACCAAGGTAGTAGCCTTTGTTACAGGCTAGATTTACTTGTTGTTTCTGTTGGTCCAGAACATCGGCCTGCCCCTCCGTGTAAGCCTTCTCATAGGCGGCCTTTATCTTGGCCTCCTTAGTCTTGAGGGCTTCTACGAGCTTGGCCTCGGCATCGGCTGCCCCTGACATCAGTAGCCTTGGCAGCTTCAGCAGTGGCCTCGACGATTTCGGCTTTAGCCTCGGCCTTGCCTTAGGCAGTCTTGGCTGCATTAGTCCTATCTATTAAGTGACTGATCTTGGCTTCAACATTGTTAAGAGAAGACAGAAAGCCTGCTGCTTCCTGAGTCTTTTTCACCAAGTCCTTTTTCATCATCTCTGTCTTGACCGTGTGAGAATGAGCATACTAGATGGCCTGCAAGAAAAGAACTAAGTTAGAAAACTTTGGCTAAGTATTGAAAAGCTGAATGGAATGGTGAAAAATTAGAGACTTACTAAGACCGAATGTCACATCATCATTGCAAAGTTCTCATAGTGATTGAAATCGACCAGTTGGTTCATGTCGGCCGACAGTGGATAATGCGGCACCGACCTCCAGACTCTCAATAACACTATCACCGGCCTTCAGAGGCCTGTTACCAACCAGGCCCTTGTGGGCCCAGGTGTCCTCGGGGTAGAACTTGATCTCTCCACCTTGGCCTTCGAATCTCGGCCTTTTTATGGGCTATATATCGGTTGTCTTAGCCTCGACCTACCTCTTCTTGGCACCCTCAAGTTTGAAAATTGGGACCGCGTCCTCTGGATCCTTCTCAGAGTCCAAAAGGATCACAGTAACAGTGTCCTTGGCCTTTTTCACCCCATTTTCTTTAGGTTGAGAAGACGGCGTGGAGCGTGGACTGCAGAGACACAACTTCGGGCAGACCAACCAATAAGTCCTCCGCGACAGCCAATTTTTGACCTATCTCCTTGGCGGTCACAACGACGGTAACTCCAGTGCCGATATGGATTGCAGGTAGGGCGATTGTTGGATTCGTCAATTCATAAGACGACGAGTCAGAACCCTAGCGCTTTCGGCTTCGAGTTTGGCCGGCAGAAGCGTTTGGAGGACGACGTCGGTGTTGGCATTGGGATGGAGGAATGAGTTGGACTGGAGCAGATGTGGATAGTTGGTCCACAGGATTAGAGATGGATACCTGGTCTGGCCTGGGTGAAGAAGTGGCTGGTGGAGTTGATGTAGATAGTTGAGTTTGGCTTCTTCGTGGAATGTCAGGAAGCGGAGAGCAGTATGTCGGCACATAATTCAGTAGGATTGGGGCCTTACGAACCTCGATGGAAAGGCCGAGAAGCCTCGAGAGATCTGGGCTGGAAATGTAAGTTTGGCGGAAGTTTTTTACTGGCTGAGGAAGAGCTGCATAGAATAATAAGAGGCAAACATTAGAACAGATAACAGAAAAATTGCTAGTGTTAAGGAAAAAAAGACTGCAGGATGACAAAGTTCTTACCCTTATTGTTCCTAAAGACTCTTCGGCGTAGGGGAAAGAGATGAAGATCGTCGTTTAGCGCAAACTCCTAGTTGCTTGAGACAATTAGGTAATCATCTCCAGTGCCTTTGTTGGAGTCAGGGATGTCACCAATGAGTTTGTATTGGATGTGTCGGGGTTTCAAGTAGTAAGTATAGCCACTTTTTCACTTGAGGCCACACGTGGTGTAGTAGTATTGAAGGTCGGACAGGGTAATCCTAGCCTTTTCTCGACATGCAAGTTCGGCAATACCATTAATGACCCTAAAAGTGTTGATGGCTAATTGCATGGGATTGAGTTGATAGTAGTGGAGGACTTCCTTGAAGAAGCTATCAAGGGGGAATCTGATTCCACCCTATGTAATGGACACAACTTGGACAGGCATGTTGTAGCTGGTTTTTCGTGCTCCTCGGAGGGTTTTAGTCTCCTCAGGTATGATATCCCTACAGTTCAAACTTCCGTGGTTTTGAGTCTAGTTTTACAAATGCAATGTGAAACAGAAAAACGAATGAGAGTCCAAATTTGGCAAATCTTAGAAAATCCGTTAATCATCAGATATGCCAAAAATGGACTATATTGCCTGATTTCAGAGTTGCCATCTAAATATTTTTAGAAAATTTAGGAAACCCGTGACTTGTGCCAACGGCTATTTGTTCGTCATAACCAAAGTGTCTCGGCTCGGAAACTTAGGTATGAGAGGGGAAGGTCATGAATTGAGCACCCCACTCACCTGATCAAAGATCGACCTCTACTAATCATGATGTGAATTTTATGTATATTATATGCTCATGTTCTGATTATTATACTAACATAACTATGTGAAGCAAATAAGTATAGACCACATCACCTACTTTGGAATGCTTTGTTTTTATGTTTGTTTGAAAAGAGTTTTGAATATGTGCCACTTGAATGAAAAGTGGGCTCATATGTACCTCTATCAAAGTCGTTCCAACTTAAACGAAATAATCTTCATCCACAGGCATTCAAAGAGATATTTCAAATAAGCACTTAATCTCATGGTAGTATGCTTGATATGGCAACACAAACACACATGTAATATGTTAAAGCAAAAATGCTCACCCAGTACTTAACCAAGGCAAGCCAAAGAAAAGAAAATAATTAGAAAGATGCATGCTCCTAATAAGCAAAGTGACTAATGCAACACATACGAAAAATGTAACTGATAGGCTCGGCTTATTGATATGTCATATGGATTAACTCAAAGCATGCGGCAAAACATGTATTCAAGTAAGTAGAAAATGACAATGACATTAGAATGATGAACCGAACCCAATGCATGCAAAAACGGATACGAAGCATGGCAATGATATGAAACGAAAATATGATACTATCAGAGTAAGCATATAAATAAAAGAGAGAAAGAAATAGGGGTTGGAAGACATACAAATATTATAATTTTTTCCTCGCAAAAAGAGGGTCCGAATGAATATCCTAATCAACTAATTATTACAAACACAAATGAATAAACTAATTAATTATTACAAATTCTAATGAAAGCAACACAACTAATTAATTACAAATTATTACAAGTATGAATATTAAAGCTATTAATCTAATGGACTCGAACGAGAGGTGAGGAACCGTATGTGCACAAACGAGAACATCCTTTGGAAACCGCTTTGTTTGCTGGCAGAACCAGATCTGTTTATAGTGGAAAGATTGTTCTATTTTGGCCTCAGGATTTGCTCTGTTCTGCTGCAAAAATACCACTGTCTGTACAAAATGGGTGGCCGGCCGGCCTGATCAGGTGGTCGGTCGTATAGAGTAATGGTCGGCCGGTCACTATTTCTGGGGAATACCTTGCTGCAACAAAGCTGAAATAGAGCAAGAAAGCGTGTTTCTAGGAGATGTTTATCATCTCTCTCATTCCCTATCATGAAGATGATCAAGGGAGGAGTAGATTTGATTCTCAAATCATCAATCATCGCAAATTTGTTACATGATGATCTTAGAAGCGATAGGACAAGAGTTAATAAATGAAACAAAATATAAACAATACTTCTTCCCTATCATGGAGTTATCTCAAGGGAGGGGGTAGACTTGCTTCATGAATCATCGAACAACACTGAAATAGTATGCGATGATTCAAGATGCAATAATTTTAGTATAACGTCTGACTGAACCTAACCAAATTTTATTATCTTTTTACCTTTTTTTTACTCCAATTTTATTAGCCTTTTTTACTCTACCTTTTCATTTTCTTTATCTTTTCTTCCTTTTTGTCCAAAGGTGATGATTACGTCCACTAAGTCCAAAGCAATAAAGAATGGCAAGCATGACTTAACTCGAGAAATGAGCTCTTTGAGCCCTTTTCTATGGGGGAAATTACAAAGGAAGAATCAAACTCATTTACAAGCGATAATGAATTCGGAGTCAAACTCAAAATGAGCGATAATGACTCCAAATCCAAACTCGATAATGAGCTATAATGAATCTTTCCTTTGTGATTTCCAATGGTCTAACTAGAAAATTAGTCCCTTAAAAGTAATTTACCAATGATAAAGGGAAGTGTCAAACAAGAGATCATGCTTAGCATAGAGAGATGTAATGCCCTGGTAATAAACCTCCGAAGAGATTAAACCATTTACATGAGAGGTGTCTTTTTTATGCTTTGAGCGGTAATCTTTTGTTTGATACAACTCTTAATCAAAAGAAACAAAGAAAGGAGGGAGGTTACAAAATTATGAATGAAAGGTGGATGATTACAATGGTGTGAATATGTACATGAAAGCTAAAAAAAGAAAGAAAGAAAAGGCTATCAATTCAAATGGATTGGAAGCTATGGCCTACATACCAAATCCATGAGGACTTATAACAATACAATTATAATATTCAAAGCATAAATTAAATAAATGCACTAAACAGCCCTTAAACTCCAAAAAACAGTGGCCAAAACCAAAAGAAATAAAGTAGAAAAAAGGCAAAGCAATAAGCTATGGAACAAGGCCTAAGGAAGGATGGCTAACCCTTTCTTTTTTGTGATTTTAAATCACATTTTTAAGCTTAAAATAGCTCTGAAATCAGTATGAAAAGGAAAAGAAGAGAGAGAGAGAGAGAGAGAGAGAGAGAGAGAGAGAGAGAAGATGGTAAAAGAGCTCAAAGTTTACCTCTTGAAAGAGAGGAAAAGCTGCTTGGTTAACAAACCACAAACTAACCACTCTCAAGGAGCTAAAGTTAGGTTCAAGAACCTCAGCAAAAGCTTCAAGTTTAAGCTTAGAAGGTGTATGTATAGTGTATGCATATGGCAAGAGAGGAAAGAGGTGTGTTGAGCAAGCTATAGGCTCTTAGCAATTTTTTCTAACCCCAAACCATGTAGGGAGGTCTTGTATTTATAGGAAAACAACTCCTTATGTCAGAAATATCAGAAAGAGGACAGCTAGCTTGGAGATCGCGCATGGAAGCAGGTACAACTGTCAAAATATCTGCTCTCGATAAACATGGCCAGTCGGCTAATTTATTTGTACGACCTGCTCATAAATTGGCAGTCTAGCCAATTATTTTGGCCCTGCTGCTCACTAAGTGGTTAGGCTAAAAAAAGGGTTTTGGTCCAAATGGGGTGGAAGGCTTGGGTTTGAAGCTCGAAACCGAATTCTTTTGTTGAAGATTTGAACAATTTGCATAATGTAACTTTCATTATCAAGTGCTCAGATTAAAGCGCCCAAGTCTTAAAGGCGGTCAAAAATGGGGTGTCTATACATGTAGTCCTTTCCAGGCATAATGAAGTCCTTATTCCCAGCCAACTTGAGTGAGACGTCAGTTGGGATAGAGAACTCCTGACGGAAATACTCCAGTTTGGTCGGCGAATCTACTTTCCACTTAAACATGCCTATGATCTCGGCTAAGGTGATTTGTGTACTGTTTTCTGTGGAATAGGGTTTAGAATAGGTTTGGGACCTTGGCTGAACCCTAATAAACACTAGGGCAAGAGTTCTGGGAAAATCCGAGGAGTTCTTGTTTCAATTTTCCTAAGGGTGTGGTTTCTAAGCAAATCCCAAGCCTAAAACTATGAAGGTAAACAAGATGCAAAGGTAAGAATTTGGAAAATAGGCAAGGAAAACATAGAAAACAAGATTCAAAAATCTAAACGAAGTAGAGACATAAAAAAGCTACAACATGACAGGTGCAGTGGTGTGAAATGATGATTCAAGAACACAAGGCCAAATTCAGAGCACTACGAGGAAAGAGAGTGAGCCAGTGTGTGAAGGTGAATAAAGCATAACAGGTTCAAGAATAAGAATTGATTCACAATGTCTAGAGCATAAAAAATGGCAAGCAAATCAGGAAATAAATGAAGAATTTGATATAAGGAACAGTGGGAAATGTACAAATAGTTCACAACAGTGTCATACTCAAGAACAGTGAGAAACTGAAAGTGGAGTGAGGAAATTGAAAACTTACCTAATGGAGCTGACGAAATGGACGCTAGAATGAGGTTCACTAGAGTTAGATAGAGACGATCACATGAATGAGACGGCAAAAGGCCCACTGGGGATGACGAACGGAGTGATTGTAGAGGCTTGAACAACAACAATGGCAGTTTGAGTAGGAGATTGTAGAGAGAGAAAATTTGAGACGAAAGAAAGACATTGAAATGGTAAAGTGAAAAGACGGAAGAGAGATAGAGGGAGTTTTGTCAAAAACATGAAAAAGCAGCAAAACGTAATGAATTTTCCTTGGACAACTTGCATGTAAGGCGGTATGGGCAGGCTCGAGCCAATAAGAATGGGACATATGGAAGAAACGGTTGAAACGACGTGCCTGTCAGGTACGAACCAGTAAGAATGGGACACGTGGAAGAAACGGTTGAAATGACTGTGCGTGACAGCTCGTGTGCAGTTGAAACTCTTGAAATTCTTGAAATAATAAGGCAATAACCTCGGCTAGAGAAGTGATCTTGGATAGGGTGCTTAGAGAACTTGGTTCTTAGTTTTTGATTCTTGATAAAGTAGACAATTGAGTCCTGTTTACTTGAAGCCAACGAGTCATGATCTCGGTCAGAGCAATATATGCATTTTTGAGCCGACATGTTGGGTGGACAAACGATATAGGTTTCATCACCTTAGGTAGCCGAGGTAATAGAACCTACGGGGCAGTTGTGGAAAGTATTTTACGAATGGCCGAGATAGACCTGAGATGTTGGCTGAGGTGCCATGTGGATGAGTCATGCTGCTGAGGTGATGACGGCATTACCGAGATGTTCTGCGGTAATGCCGGAATCCTGAGGTATCTGGATAAGAGACAAGAGTCCTAGAACAGGAAAGGATCTTAGTCTGGATAAGGAGAAGGCTCCTGAAGAGTTTATCCATATCTAGCCGAGAGTCCAAGATGAGCATTGAGACTGAGTCTAATGAAGTGAGGCTTCTAGGAGATCAGGTTACTGCTGGTTACAAAAGTAAGGCACTTTTGTGGGTCTGTAGTAAGTTTGTACTTGTTAGTTTAAGTATTGCATTGATATCTGTGAGAGATAAGATTTATTGACTTGATCGTCGGAGTATCCCTGGGTGGACGAATCACCATGGTATTCTCATCTTCGTGTAGTTGGCTCAATCTATTATGTCGATACTCTCCAGTTAAGTTCCCCGTTTAATTGTGGGGTCAAAAATCAACACCCATACAACTTAAGATTTGATTTGATTTGATTCATTATAGTCATCATTAAATAATGTAATAAAATTTTTCCGATATTAATATAGAAAGGACAGAATCAGAATCCCAACTTCTCACACTATGAACATTTCAAACTTCAAGTATGCAAGGTAATGAATATTGAGGTAACAAAATATCTCCATCAACACGTGGTACAATACTAGATCCAAGTCCAAACGCCTGAACCCGTTACAACTTACACCCTAAAGATGTCTTCTTCGGATCCAGTTAAAAATCCGACAAAGTCAACACATTTCGGTACAACAAATAAAAAAAATAATGATAGAAACTCATATTTAAAAATTTTTAAACACACTCGTAATGATATGATAAATAAATGAAACTCCACATAATTAAGAGTAAAATATTAATTGATTCTAATAGATAGATTTAATTTCCTTTGAGTTTTATTAAAAATTAATCTTATTAAATGATCGTAAAAATAATCTGTCTAGGTCACCAAAAATTAATAATCAGTCACTTTTTTATCACGATTTTATAAATTATTGTTAAAATTTATAATTAGTGACGTTTTTCTATAACGAATTTTTTAAATTATTACTAAAACTTAAAAATTAGTGATATTTTTTTATGACAATTTTTTTAAACTATCGTTAAAACTTATAATTAATAATTTTTTGTGACAAAATTTTCAAATTTCAAAATTAATAATTAGTGGTTTTTTTAAATAGTATTTTACGGAAAAATATCGTTAATTATCATAGGACCTATTAAATAATAAGTCTACTTATTAGGTCTTATACATAAATTCCACCATAATTAAATATATAATAAATTAAAAATTAACATATACCATTCTATATCATTATAAGTAAAACTATGAGAAATTTATTAGGGCTCAAACATTTTCTAAAAGAAAAAAAAGAAAAAAAAATGTGGAGGACTTACATG
The DNA here is from genome assembly GCA_030407325.1 of Camellia japonica. Classification (NCBI taxonomy): domain Eukaryota; kingdom Viridiplantae; phylum Streptophyta; class Magnoliopsida; order Ericales; family Theaceae; genus Camellia; species Camellia japonica. The sequence goes on from JAPPVO010000032.1 coordinate 164,835,263, forward strand.
TAAGTCATAATAGGTAGACTTATTATTCAATAAATCTTAAGAGAATTAATGACATTTTTCATTGAACACTATTAAAAAACGTCACTAATTATTAATTTTCAGCAACAATTTGAAAATTGTCACAAAAAATGTCACTAATTAGAAATTAGCGACAGTTTAAAAAAATTGTTACAAAAAAAGTCACTAATTTTCAACTTTCAACGACAGTTTGAAAAATTCGTCACCAAAAAGTCACTAATTGTAAATTTTAACAACAATTTATAAAAATTGTGACAAAAAAACTCACTAATTATCAATTTTTAACTACATGCGTAAAAAATCTTCATACAAAACTATTTTTATCGAGGATTTTATTAGAACTTATTTTCAATAAACTTGATGTTAATTGAATCTAATTATTATAACCTATTAATAATTTACCCAAAAAAATAAAGCTCAACAAACCTAGGGGTGTAAAAATGGCCCAAGGCCCGTGGGCAACCGGAAATTTGCCTGAAGCCCGAGGTAGGCCCTGCCTGTTTCTGCTCGGTTAAGCCCGGACCAAGCCCAACCTAGTACCTTGGGCCTGGGCCTAGGCCTTCCATTTGGGACCTGGCCCAGCCAAAAAAAATTCAAACTCTGCGGGCGGCCCAGCCCGACCTGAACCCACTCATCCGACCCTCTCTTTACCAGTTGTCCAATTTCAAAAAATTAAAAAAAAAAAACTTGCAATGGTTAAATAATTTAAAAAAATAAAAAATAAAAAAAATAAAAAGATTGATCTTATAAAAATAAAAAATAAAAATAATTAAATAAAAATTAATCTTGTAAAAATAAAAATTTATATAATTAAATAAATAACATTAATAATTTAAAAATGAAAAAAAAATAGTTTATTAAATTAAAATCAAAGGCACACTGCCATTGTGGCTGACTGCTATAGCAGCCGAAACAAGAGAGGAGAGAGAGAGTGGGACCCTAGCCTACTCTGCTATAGCTGCCTCCTCTGGCCTATCCCACCCGCCCCTACTAGCCTAGCCGAAATTGGTCTGTTGCATCTCCTCATCAATCACTCAACTCAAACGGTAATATATATACAAATAGTCATAATTCAAATGGTCATAATTAAAACTACTATAAATATCTTTCATTTTTCAAAATAAATCTCACAATAAATAATTCTCTCTCTCTCTCTCTCTCCCTATCTTAAACTCTCTTAGGCCCTGTTTATTTTGGGGTTAAATAGACAGAATGGAATTAGGATGGAGGTGGGGTTATTTAGTGTTGTGTTTGTTTGTTGAGTTTGTGAGGGGATTAGGATGGTGGAGGTAATATAGATGGAGGTTAGAAGGGGGAATGAGATGGAGGAGGTGGACTCGTCCTCGCCCCCTCGTGCGGGCTTCGCCCTTTCTTTCTTTCTTTTCTTTTTTCTCTCTTGGGCCCTTTTTTTCCCCTCTTCCTGTTTCCTTTTTTTCTCTTTTTTCTTTGTTTCTTCTTTTCTCTCCCCCTCCGTTCCCCTTCCTCCCTCCCCCCTCCTCCCCCCCCCCCCCTTTTCCTTCCTCCCCCCCCCTCTCCCTCCCCTCCCTCTTCCCCTTCACTTCCCTTACTATGATCCCCTCCATTCTACCTCTGAAAAAACAAACGGGGCCTCAATCTCTCTCCGTTTGTTTTGGGTTAAATAGTGAGAGGGGATTAGGATGGAGGTAGGGTTATTTAGTGTTGTGTTTGTTTGTAGGGTTGGGGAGGGGATTAGGATGGAGGAGGTGATATAGATGGAGGTTGGACGGGGGATTGCGCTTGAGGCGGTCGAGATGGTATTAGATAGTGCGAGGCTTCGCCTTTTTTTTTATTTTTATTTTTTTCTTCTATGGCCCTTTTTTTTCCCTTTCCTGTTTTTTGTTTCTCTTTTTTATTTGTTTTTTATTTTTCTCTAAATCCTTTCACCCTTCCTCCCTCACTATCTCCAACACAATTTTCTTCTCCCTCACTCAATCCCCCACTATGAATCTCCTCCATTCTATCTCTGAAAACAAACGGGAAACTGTCAATCTCTCTCAACTCTCAATTAATTTTGAAGTGTCATCCTTAAGTGACAATTGCAATTGTGCAACAAGAAACTTTTATCAGAAGAAGCAAATTTCTGTATCACATTCGCCAAATAGTAACATTAATTAGTTTAATTAAATTTATTAGCTACTCATTTTTTTATTAATTATTTGTGCACATATATTAATTATTATTTTTTACTGATTGTAATTACACATTATTTAAATTAATTGTTAATTCTTATGTATTGTTTTACTTACATTACTATGGATCCTAATATGCCTAATGTTTATATCGATGTTGATACATATACTACACAACATGAATCTGTTGATTCTCCTTATAATATCCCTTTTCCAATAGTTGGATCATCATCTAGGAGCAGAAGTAGTAGTGTTTTGAAACATTTTGAAAAAATATCTATAAATAATCCTGATGGTAGAATTGCATTTTAAGCAAAATGTAAATATTGTGTACATTTACTTAGTGCTGCATCTGCCGGGGGTACTAGTCATCTAAAAAGGCATACTAACAAATATTTACAAAGTCAACAACTTGATGTTCAAAGTCAAATGCAATTAGGGGTTTCATCAACTAGTAATTTGCAAACATTTTCATATGATCCTATACGTGCAGAAAATTCTGTAGTTGATTATATTATTAAAAAAGAATAACCTTTTACCACTAGTAAATGTTCCGATTTTACGGAAATGATTCATGAAAGTTTTGCACCGCAATATCAAAGTTTTTCAAGAAATACTATTAGAAATAGGATTTTAAATAAATATGAGGATATTAAAAGTGAATTATTTGACATCTTTAAAATTTTGAATGGAAGAGTTTGTTTAATATCTGATCTGTGGTCAAATAATGGTTTTGAATATCAATGTATCACTGCACATTTTATTGATAATGATTGGAAATTAAATAAAAGAACTATTTCATTTAAATTAGTTGAACTTCTATACACTGGTCATTCGCTTGGTCTAGAAATAAGAAATGTATTATATGAGTGGGCTTTATAAAATAAAATATTTATGATTAGTTTAGATAATGCATCATATTATAATCAAACTGTAACCCATTTAAAATCAACTTTACAATTACTTGTTGATGGTGATTTATTTCATGTTCGTTGTTGTGCCCATATTTTAAATTTGATTGTTGAAGAAGCTATGCATGTATACAAAACTTTTGTACTTGTAATAAAAAAATGCAGTTGTTACTATTATGTTTTCTGGTAATCGAATTTCGAAATATAGAAAAATTTGTCAACGAGAAAATATGACATTTAGAAAATTAATTTTAGATGTAGATAGTAAGTGAAATTCAACATATAATATGCTAAAAATAACTTGTAAACAAATAAGAGTAACATATTTATTTTTTGCAACAACATCCATAGGAGGAGTACTGACTTCCGCTGAATTTAATTGGTGCCAAGTAGCCTTGTATAAAGATTTTTTTAAAGGTTTTCGATATTTCAACAAAATTATTTTCTTATATATATATATATATTCCTACTTCACCATTTGTTTTATATATGCTATCAGAAATAATTAAAGTTTTTATAAAATATACGGGTAATGAATATTATGTAACCGTTATTACTTCAATGAAAGAAAAATTTGATAAATATTTTGATCATTTGCCTCATCTATTAGGTTTAGCGATAATAATTGATCCTAGGTCTAAAGAAATTCCTTTACAACAATTTTTAGAGTGTCTTTTCGTTGATCAAACACAGTTGTCCCTATTATGCAAACATGCAACAGATTATTTGAAGAATACAAGGCAACTGCATCTGTAAATACACCTACACACACTACACTAGCAGTCTCATCTCGAGGCGGGAGATTAAGTGTTTTTTCCGCAATAAAAAGTAGAAGAATATATAAACATACAAGTGTAAGTAGTTCTAAACTACAACGTTATTTGGAAAGCTTGTCAGTAGATAATTCCGATAATTTTGACATTTTGGTATAGTGGAAACAAAATGAAACTATGTGGTTTGTGGTTTCACAGATGGCACGTGATATACTAATCATTCCTATTTCTACAGTTGCTTCGGAAACAACTTTTAGTGCATGTGGAAGGGTGCTGAGCGATTACCAGAGTAGGCTTTCACCCGAAATGGTTGAGGCACTGATGATATTTAGAGATCATATGCATGCACTTACAAGAAGACAAAATTATAGTGAAAATGAGCAAATTAAAAATGATTTGGAATGACATATCCTCGGGCAACACGACTGAAATGTTTATCTCATTCGATGATTGATCAATAATTTCTTTTTTACTATTTCATTTCATTTCATTTGTTTTGTTTTGTTTTTTTGTTTTTTTTTGTTTTTTTTTTGTATTAGATTATTGAGGTGGAGTATAATGCAAATGATTGGTAGGCTAGTAGGTGCCAACCTAATTCGGATGTACTTGACCTATAGTGATGCAATTGTTCTACCATCATCAGTAATCTACACCTAATTTATTTAATAATATCAATTTTTTTAATATTTTATTTCATTTTGAAATAAAAATTATTCATTCAATAAATGTTATATAAATAATTTAATATTGTAATATTGAAAGTTTCATTTTCATATATATAAAATTATTCATTTTGAAAGAAAAAAATTACATAATTGCATATTTTTTTAGTTATAAGTTCATAATTAAAAAAATATAGGTCACACATAATTAAATTTAAATATCACCATGAAACATTACATAACCAAACAAAACATCTCATTAATCTTAACTAAAATACTCTAGTATAATTTCTTTTTAATTTTTTATTCCTAATATATATTTAAAAAAAAAGCTCCACTAGGCCTAGTCCGCTGCCTAGGCCCTAGGCCTTATTATGAGTGGGCTTGGGCTTAGGCCTGGGCTCCACTTTTTGGGCCATGGACTGGCTTGACCCACTAAAAAAAAGGAAAACCACGAAGCCCGCTTGGGCCGGCCCAAGCCCGAGCCCGGATGGGCCAGGCCAGGCCATTATTACATCCCTAAGCAAACCACACATCCAGACTTCTATCGTGGTCCTCATTTCACAACTCACAAAATATCTCCCTACCGAACCAAATCTCTTTGCCCGCGATCCGAACGCCACATGTTACATTTCCTTAATCGCAGCCACACACGTTTCCCGCTTAAAAATCCACTGGACGATTTCCCACATTTAGTCCAGGTGGCGACAATCCAAAGCGGCTAGGATTTAAAACCTTCTCATTGCTCTAAATTTTGAATCACACCAAACGCATTGTACTAAAACTATCAAATTTATCATTAAATTTAAATTTGGTAAAAAAATTTACTTTTTGCTGCTTTAATAGTTCATCAAATTTATCATTAAATTTTAAAAATTTTAAATCTTTCAACAAACTGAGGATTAATATACCTTTCATCAAATCACACAATTTATTACTATTGGATTTTCACCACCGGATGTCCCCCGAATCACACCATCTCAAGGCAAAAATTTATGAAAAAATTACACTGGTCAATCGTCTGCCATGTTGACCCATGGTTTGACAAAGCTCCGTTAGAACACTTGATATCAAATGAAGTTTGTAACGCCCTCAAAATAAACCCATAAATCAAACATTCATGACATCCATAAACTTAAGAGAATAAAGCATATTTCCGTTCATCAGAGTATTGATTACAAAAGTATTACATGTTGACAACAAAAGTAAATGCCCTACGGGCTTACAACTTTCCAAGCCAACACTTGGTTACAAAAAGGAGAGTACTAACTCAAATACACATTAAGCCCTTGGCTTGAATTTACATGTAATACCAAAAAGAGAACAACAAAAAGAGCTATCAGCCTCAGGCCTTCCAAGCTACGCCCTTGGAGGTGGCATATCACCTGGACCTGAAAATGATGTCCCATATAGGGTGAGCCAATGCCCAGTAGAGGTATACTAAACCAAGCATGAGCAATAACTAAAACATTAGCATTCGATAAATGGTTAACACTTGTAAACCAGATTATAATACATTTCAATTCCATGACAATATGTCCATGTTTCATTCCACTTTCTTTTACTTATCCAATTCAATTCCTAAACATGGCTCAGAACCTGGCCAAACATTTAAGCGAGACTGCATCTCATATTAAAACACTACCTTTATTCACAATTCAAATGAGACTACAACTCATGTTAAAACACTTCCATACTTCAATTAATACACATATTCGCTGTATTAATAGAGTCCATCCCTTATCTCCTCCCAAACAGGTTTGAGAGTCCATCCCCTATCTTCTCTCAAACCATGGAGTACATTCCCTATCTCCTCCCAAACAATATATATATACAATGTATTTAAACACTTATCATACATAATGATCAATCAATACACATATTTGCTGTATTATTCCAACCGTCATAGTCAATGACATAACACGTTCGATTAGTTTCAGTTTTTCCTAATCAACATACAGTGTCTACAACAATCAAGACTATCCTCCACCGATAGCCCAAAACAGTTATCTCTAAACAGATAATAAATTTATCAAACAGATAACATCTCAACATTTTCATGGGTGAGTGATTAATTAATCCAACTACACCATTCAATCTCATAATTTCCCAATTTCATGGTTTCCAATTCAATTTCTTATTTTTCCAAATTAATTATACAAATTAATTTATCACATTAATTAGGGCATTTTCCCATTTTCTCAAATATTGATTCTAAGACCAAATTCTACCAATTTGACTCACAAACTCATATTCCCAAGGCTTTATAAGCACATGGAGCTTTAAAACACAAAACCCCTCTTTTAGTTTCCATTTCAAAACCCTAACCTTCCCAAGTTACCCAAACAACACCATTTATACAAAATACATAATATCTATGTCAAAACCCATAGAAAGGAGTAGGTTATCCCTACCTCAAATGGAGAAACCAAATGGAGAAGATGATGAAAACTCGAAGTGCTCCAAATCCACAAATTTTTGGATTAAAAGATAGCCCACACCAAGCTCGACACTTAATACAAAGGAACTAGGATAGAAACACACTAGAAGTAGATGAAATTTTAGAGAGAGAGAGAGTGTGTAGAGAGAGAGGTAGCCGGGGCTAGGGTTTGAATAAAGAAGAGGATGAAAAGGTGTGTAAAAACCCGCTGCTGCAAACTAATATATTCGAAGCTCGCTCGAGCGAAGGAGTGGTCGCTCGAGCGACCAGATACAAAGAAACCTCACTCGAGCATAGAAAGCCTCGCTCGAGCCAATAATTCGAAGCTTTAGGTTTGCAACCTAGAAGTACGCTTGAGCGAAGAAAAGCTCGATCGAGCGAAGAAACCCAAAACATAGTCCTCTCTCGCTCGAGCGAAGGAAAGCTCGCTCGAGCCAAGAAACACAACCTTCAGGTCAAGAACTAGACGCAGACGCAAGCTCGAGCGCAAGACTTCTCGCTCGAGCCACCAGACACACCACTCAACTCTCGCTCGAGTGAAGGAACCCTATCTTAAGCGAAGGAACTAAAACAAAGAGCTCGCTTGAGCGACAAAAGCCTCGCTTGAGCGAAGACACCAAAATCTGGGCAGCAACCATTTGTTTCAAAACTCACCCAACCTGTTACAAACCTGCCCAACACATCCTAAAACTCAAATACAAAGAATTGAAGGATGGAAATGAAACATTTACAACAACAGACATCTACGGAACCGAGTCCGGAGTATAACAACCAATGGAGGGAAAGCCAGGATCGCTATAAAGTTTTTACTCACATTTGGTATAAAAAAAAGAAAGAAGATGAAACGTTGGAAATGGTTCATCAAATTTTTACTCAAAAATATTTATTTATTTTTATGTTTTATAAGTATTTTTTTTATAAAAAAATAAAATATATACTTATTTAAATTATCTCAAAAGTTTTACATCACCTGCAGTGCACGGTCGCCAGAAAAATGGCATTGTCAAATTTTGACAAGTCAGAATGCCAGAAAATATTGCATCTCCGGCGTCTAAAATCTTTCAGATTCGCTGGCGGTGATGATTATTGTTTGAAGAAGAGATGATTTTAAGCTTCGAAGCCATCATTTTCATGTTCGTCATCGTTAGATCTCTCACCGGGAAATGACTTCATTTCGTGGCGAATTTTGAGGCTCAGAGAAGATTCGTGGAGCGTCACATGCTTGTTACAAGGATCAATTTTGGTGATCGGACGAAGAAGACAAATGGAGGACGCCCTGAGAGTGGAGCTAGGGCTTCTAACCAAATATTCGAGAGATTTCAATTTCTTCGGTGTGTACGACGGACATGGAGGCTCACGTGTCGCGCACACTTTCCGTGACCAGTTACACCGGTTACTGATGAAAGAGATTTAAAAAGAGAAAGAAGATATGGAGTGAAAATGACATTGTTAGATTGGAAAAAGGTGATGGTGGGGTGTTTTGAGTAGATGGATAAGGAAGTGAGTGATTGTGGGAGGGCAGCGGCGTCGAATAGTGTAGCTGCGTTGTCAGAGGTGACGATAGGTTCGACTGTGGTGGTATGAGAGGAGGAGATGGTGGTTGCGAATTGTGGCAATTCGAGAGTTGTGTTGTCTCAAGGAGGTGTCGCAATATCTTTGTCTGATGATCATAAGGTAATTTGAATAGTATAATTTTGATCCTAATAGAGATCATAATGTTATATAAATTATAAAAATTTAAAATGGTTTCTAGTTATACATCACTATCAATTTTAAAACTTCTAAAAATTTGTTAATGTGATCATGAATGAGAGATTTTTATTCTTTGAATGAGTCATGATCTTAATTGTCTTAAGTTTTGTGAGGGAAATGAAACAAACAAGAAATTGATAAGAAAAATGATGAACACTAATTTATATAGTTGAGCACGTTGTGTGTATGCCCATGAACCCAAATGTCAGTTAGTTACAATGTATTTGATTCACTCAAATAATTTACATACACGAAAACACATATATTTACAGCCAAAGAATATGATCATATCTTGTAATTATAGGGATTAAGCAAAATCAATGATCCAAATTCAAGCCACAAATCATGCATTTGATTTGTGTAAATTGAAGAATCAGTTAATCTGAAAGGATAGATTGCATCAATACTCTACACCCATAAACTTATCAAAATATCAATATGTTGGTTTTGATGAATCAAACGTTCTCTCTCTCTCTCTCTCTCTCTCTCTCTAATATATATATAAAGATTTGTTTTAATCTTCAACTTATTTCACAATTATAGACTATTTTTGTTGATATGATCATTTTTTTTGCACAGCCTGATAGACCTGATGAGTTGGAGAGAATCAAAGGTGCTGCTGGAAGGGTTATAAACTGGAATGGGCATCGAGTTCTTGCTACGTTGTTGTGATTTATAGATTTAGTTTACAATTTCATTAATACATAGATCATACATGTTTCCCAACAAATAACATTTCAGTCGAGATCAGGGCTATACTTTATTTTTAGGCCTGTCTAAAAACAAACAAAAAATTCACAATCTGCCCATTTGACTTAGATATTATTTAATATATTTTTTTATATATTTAAAATCAAAAATATAATTAGTTTAGTGGCGAATTTATTTTTTGTTTTGTTGTTTAGTTAGGATGGCCCTTTGAAGTCTTATTTATGCACTATTGTTGTTTTATTAATATAATATTTCTCATGTTCTCTTTAAAATAAAAAAAAAAAGTTTGTTTAACCTACTCAAAATTAGTAGTTTAAATTTTTTAACTAATTCTCTTACATGACTAGTAATACATAATATATGTCTATAAGAAAAGAAAGCTAAACAACATAAAACATATAAATAATATATATATATATATATATATTTATAAAAATGTATTGTCCAATATTATTTGTGGGTGGTCCTGGCCAGACTAGGTTTGAAGTACTTTTCTAGACCTGACTACATAATAATCAGGCATAAATAATTGGGCATATTACGGACCCCTCTCTCTTTTGAGACTTATTACTCATTAAAGTCTTGACTTTTTATGTACACATAAGTCCTCACCCATTATTTATTTATTTATTTATTTTACACTTGAGTGTTTTGTATTGCCCTAAATAATATTTTGTTCTCTCTAATCCTCTACCATTTATGCCTACTCTCTCTCTCTCTTAGACACACACAAATAAAACTCTTCTCTCTTTCTCTCTCTCTCTCTCTCTACCATTTCTCTAAACAGTTTCATACCACTGCCACCACCATCGTTGCCATGGTCGCCTTCAACGTCGGTCACTTCAACCATGGACATCCTCCGTCGCCTTTAACGCTACTTGCCTCAACCACCACCATCCTTCGTTGCCTTCAATGACGCTCGGCTCAACCATAGACATCGTCCTCTTCCTCCCTCATCGTCGTTATCCTCCTCCCTTCTCGTCGCCGTCTTCCCTTCTTGTCGTCTTCATCGCTTTCTTTACACCAGCCCTCCTCTCTCATTGCCATCACCGCCGCTGTTACCATTCTTCTCTTTTATCATCGGTCTACTATATTTGACGTCGTTGCCACCATTATCCTCCATTATAAATCTATTATTTTCTATGCCGATCTTCAGCAAAATCTTTAGATGTGGCCATTTCTAACGCCAATTGACTACTTCAACATTTCGATCTAGTATCATAACCCTCGTCAACATTGAGTCTCTCTGTGAACTAGATCTACTGGGCATAAAAATTGAAAGAACCAACCTGAATAAAGTCATCAGTTCAGTGATAAATTTATCACTTTTACGAATGTGCATTTTTTTAATCTATATATAAATTTTTGTAGCCATAATTTGGTATTTGATTACTGTGCTTCATGATAAAATGTTGTGATGCTCCCCCCTCTCTCTCTCTCTCTCTCTCTCTCTCTCATGCAAATTAAATTTGTCACTTGTAAATTTTTTAACAAATTTACCAGTGATAAATTTATCATTAATAAATTGATGAGGTGATAAATTTATCACTAGAAAGAAGACAGAGAGCAAATGGCAAAGGTATGATTAAGTTGATCTATGACACAGAGAAAAAATATTTTATGGTAAGGCCTTTCACTATCTTTTTCATCCTCTTCATTTCCCTCATTTTTCTTCTTCTTCTCCTTCTTCTATTATTTTGTCGCCATCAGATTTAAGGAAGTAGTGACGTTAATGATGTAGCACTTGTATCCTTTAAACTATTGGAGACTGTATTTAATTCCTTTATTTTCATTTTGGGAGTCTTTGGAGTTATTGTATTTTGGTTTTGGAGGAGAATGATTCGGTTTAAACTTGTGGGGATTGTTCGTTTGCGCTTGTTTACGTTGAAAAGTTCTTTGGGAACTTGGAAAATCTGTTCTGGTGTCGACACTAGCCTTCCTAAGGGTCGACATCACCTTGCTGTCGTGTCCTTAGTGTCTTTGCTGTTTTTTAGGGTCGACACCATGGGCTCTAAGGGTCGACCCTTCTCTTGCTATTTTGTTCTGGGTGCATTCTGAAATAAAGGGTTGACACCACTGGTTCCAAGGGTCAACCCTTGGCCTCTACACACATTAGTGTCTCAGCTTTTCTTCCTGAAGGGTCGACCCCTGCGAGTAAATTTCCAGATTTTGGGTTTAGTTTTGAGCTCTATTTTTTGGGGATTTGACTTATTCTTTCCTTTGACTTTAGGTATATTATTCTACCATTATAAATAGATCCCAAACACACTTTTGTCATTCATTTTTTCTTTCTTTCTCTCTCTCTTTCTCTTCCCTCTTTAAATGCGAGTAAATTTCCAGATTTTTGGTTCAGTTTTGAGCTTTACTTTTTGGGGGTTTGACTTATTCTTTCCTTTGACTTTAGGGCTATTATTCTACCATTATAAATAGACCCCAAACACACTTTTCTCATTCATTTTCTCTCTCTCTCTCTCTCTCTCTCTCTCTCTCTCTCTCTCTTCCCTCTTTAAACCGTGAATCCCTCTCTCCCTCTTAGAAACTCAACTTTCTTACATAGATCTTTAGATCTACTTGGTTAGAGGCATCTTTTCACCTTGGTTCTTTGAGAAAGGTTGTAGATCTCTTCAAAGGTTTTCTTTTGATCCAAGAGTTTTGTGGTTTCATCGACTTTGATTTTTTCAGAGTTCTCCTCTTCGCTTCAAGAGATGGGGTCTATTTCTTAAACTCAATATGAGTTTGGTAGCATATTTGTGACCTATTTTATTATTCATTTTTGGCAGTCATTGGGTATGATCTTTACCCTACTTATTTGTTATTTCAAAAGATCTATGGATTTGGGTGTTTTGGGTTAAACTTGGGGTTTGGATTTAAAATGTAAAAGGTAGATTTTCAATTGAGTTCTTGAAACAAGTGATGATTTTGTATTGGTGTGGAGATATGTTGACATGGTAGCCTTCCTTTACTCAAAAGTGATTTTAAAAGAAAATGAGGTTTTATTCTAAAATCATGGGTTTTGGCTTGGTTGGAAAACAATGAAAAATGATGTTGGCTTTGTAAGAGATGGAAACAAAATGGTTGTGGGATTTGGAAATGGTTGTTGTTACGCTTTTGGAAAATATATCTATATTGATATCTTTTGATTATTGCATTAGAGATAACTGTTTTGGCTATCGGTAGAGGATAGCATTGCTGTGTGTTAGAAATTGCATGTGAATTAGGCAATTTGAAATCATTCATATCATGGAGCATGTAACGGATTGTGGAAATTGAAACTGTATGTTTTGGAAATTTTCACATGATGTTTTGGGACATTTGCGTTGTTTTGGAAAATCAATATTTTGAGTTACAAGTATTGCACTATTGAAAAGGGTAAATAAAATGGTGAATTTGGGAAGAGGTGTGTATCACCAAATCAAGTTGGCTTGTGTGTCCATGGTGAAAGTCCTGAAAAGCGTGCGTATACACGGGTGCCGGTTGTAACGCCCTCAAAATCAACCCATCACATAAATAATATTGACATGCATTATAAAAAGAAAATAATACATTATCTCATTCATCAGAGTATTACTAAGTAAGGACAGTACATGTAACATCAAAATAAATGCCCTACGGGCTTACATCTTGCCAAGCCAACACTTGGACACAAAAATATGAGTTCCAACTCAAATACAAATAAAGCCCTAGGCTTGAATGTTTACATGTAAGTCAAATAAAAACAAATAACTTAAAACAAGGCTTCAAAATCCGGTTCCTTCCAAGCTAAGTCCTTGGAGGTAGCGAATCACCTGGACCTAAAAATGATGTTCCCTTATAGGGTGAGCCACAGCCTAGTAGAAATATACTAAACCAATTATAAGCATTGAATAAAGCAATAGCATTCAATAGATGGTTAACCATGATAATCAATTATATCAATATACAGTCTTAAGACACTAATGTCTATGACACTTATCAATATCCATTATTATCAATATGGCTCAGAACCTGGCCAAACTTACAACTGTGAACTATATAGCATATTCACATTACTTCCAATATCAACAACACAAATGAGACTCAGGCTCATATCAAAACACTTCATACTTCCAGATTGATACACATTTTAGTGCTGTATCAATAAAACACTTCAATATAAATAAGCACACATAAAAGTGATGCTAATGGAGTCCATCCCCTATCTCCTCCCAAACAAAATCCGGTTTAGAGGTCCATCCCCTATCTTCCCCTAAACCGTGGAGTACATCCCCTATCTCCTCCCACACAATATGCATATGCAATGCTCAACCAATACATGTATTTTTCTGTATTAATTCAATAGTCAAAATTAATGACTTAGCCAATGTGATTAGTTCCAGTTTGCCCTAATCCACATGCAATGTCTACAACAATCATGACTATCCTCCACCGATAGCCCAAAACAGTTATTTCTAAACAAGAAATAAAATATAATAACAATAATAATCTCAACATTTAAATAGGAGAGTGATTAAATAATCCAACTACACTATTTAAACTTATAAATCCCCAATTCCATGAATTCAACTAATATTCCCAATTTTCCTCAAATTAATTGTACAAATCAATTTATTAAAACAACTAGGGTTTTTCCCAAAATTACCAAAATACCCCCACCATATTAAAGTACCAAAACTTAGAACAAAACTCATAAGATGGAGTAGGAAATCCCTACCTCAAATGAAGAGACTCAAAGAAGATGATGAAAATACTCGGATGTGTTCCAACCCACAATTTTTCGGATCAAAATGAAGATCAAGGGAAGCTCCACACTCAATACAAAGGAACTAGGGTAGAAGATCACTAGAACTAGATGTATTTATAGAGAGAAGATGTAGTCTAGAGAGAGAAACTCTCAAGGTATTCATTCAATGAACTTCATTAAATTGATTAATGTATCTCATACATTCATGATACATAATGCATCCTCTATATTAATGAATTCATTAGATAGATTAATGTATCTTACATATTCATAATAGAGACATAATGCATCTCTAAGATTCATTCATAATAAATCCATCACATTCAATGTATTAGCATTAGTCTTCTATACATTGTATATATAGGTATCAATGATTAGTCACCATCTAATTGATGTACATGTATCTTACTAATGAGATGAATCTAGTATAATCATGCAAAATCTTTGAAAAGTTAGAGAGAGAGAATGGCCCGAAAAAGTGATCCAAAAAGCTATTTTTTCGGACTGATATACAAACAGGTCCGCTCAAGCATCAAGCCCAAAATCTGGACATCAACCCTTGGTTTCCAAACACAACCAACCTGTTTCAAACCTGCCCAACACGACCCAAGACTCATATACAAAGAGTAAAGGATGGAAACGGGAATAAGACAACAACACATCTACGGAACCGAGTTCGGAATACAATTAAACAATGAAGGAAAAATCGGGAATAATCACAAGGAAAAGACCGGGGTCGCTATACCGGTTCCCATGGACAAAATGTCCGTAAAATGGCAATAGCAGTGCTTGTATAGCCTACGTTTACATGTGTGTCAATTTATGGTTTCCCGCGAACGAAATATTCGTGGAAGGTTATGTTTGTTTTGGAAATTCACCCATTTATTTACTATTATGTTGGTTTTGAAACAAGTTGTTTGGATTATGGTTTTAACAAGATATTTGCTATTGTTTAGCGATGTATTCGCATTTGATTTAACAATGTATTTGCTGGTTGGTATTGAGATACCGGGATTAGTTTTTGGAAAGGAATTTTATATCAAACAGGTGATTTGAACTCAGAAAACATTTTGATTAAACGTAAGGTTTTGGTAATTGGAAAGAAATGATTTTGTTAAGTAATCAAATGGATTTTGGAAATGCATTTGGACATATTGTATACATGTATTGCATCATGATTATTTATGCTAGTAGAGCATATTTAGTTTTTGAAATATTCTCTATTGGGCTTTATGCTCACCCTACGTGGCTGAAATGTGTTTCAGGTGTACATATGTGGATGCAGACTGTGATGTGCATTATGTTTGAACCATGTAGGGTGGTTTAGTTATTTGTAGGCCACGGGCCATTTATGTTATTTATTGGTCGTGTGCCATTCTTTTAAAGGTTACACCCTTGTCTATGATGTAAGTCTTAGGGCGTTTAATTTAAATTTATAACTTCTGTACATGTTTTAGTCACAAAGCATCCATTTGACTTAGATCTTGTATCTAGGAATGTATAAAATTGGATAAACACATATATTGTGTGGCTATATAATATTTATTTGCGTGAGAGTTGTTACCTATTGTTCATCTTCTGGTGGTTTATTCATGTGAGCCGGACCATGTAAATCTGAGATGTGACAAGTGATGTGGTGGAGATGGACGTTATTTTTGCTAAAAAATAGCCGGACAAATATTGTTGGAAAACCGTGACGGTGGAAGTCAATGGTCGGAGAACTATAAAAAATGTCACTGGAAAATTATTGTCGGATACCGAAGGAGATCTCCGATGATCAAAGATAGGAGATAGAGGCTGGAGATATTTTTCAGCGGTCGAACGACAACCAGAGGTGATAGTTGAGAGGTGAGAGTGTTATGATATTACTGATAATGGGGATGAAGAATGTGAGGAGAAGGCATTTTGGAAATATTGATAGATATATGAAAAATGAGTAGGACTTATAGGTAAATAATTTTACTTAACAAGACTAGCTAGTAAGTGCAACTAAAAAAATTTGCCCAACCCCCTATGAGCCTAAATTATAATTTTAAACTGTATAAATTATAGATAAGCCTTGCATGCTAATGGGCCCATATCCACCACTAAGCTTGGGTTCCACCCCAAGCTTGTTTCGAGTAGTTTGTTACAAATTAAAAATTAATTAATAATGAACAAGTATAAATTTTAGTACTCTTTTATTTATCATTAATTAATTTTTTGAAACTTATTTAAATTATTTACATCTCATAAGTTATAAATAAAAGTTGCATCAACGTCTAGCACAAATTTAATAAATTTAAAAATAAAATAAAATAAAAAAGAGGACAATCTCATAAGTTACACGGGATATGTTTGGGAACCAAGCATTTTAGTCAAAATGTCACTATAAATTATCAAATCATTCTCCGTACTTTTTATATATATTTTCGTAGAATTTAAAAAAAAAAAAATACTAAAGAGATTAATTCCCAAACAAGCACTAAATAAAGCCATAATAACATTTTTCCCTAGGACTACGTTGTGGAAATACACTCCTCTAGAGGGTTCATTTTCTCAATATGACAGAGAACAAACTACAATAAATCAATCATTCTGTTATTCTGTAATATCTATCTGCACACTGAACTCATTTTTTAATTGACAAAATAGATTCCCCAAATTCCTTTAAGAACAATAAAAATATTAACTTATTTCAGAATATTGGACTAGTCATCATTTGTTCTAGCTAGCATCTTGTGCTGGTCACCAACCACTATAAAATTAAACTGATCTTGAGATTAGGGAATATGGAACTTTAACTTTTTATTTAAATATTCTGCATTTGGTTTATATATTATTATTATATATAATATAATATGTTTTAATCTTATACAATAGGGGAGCTAGGTTTTATTTTAAGTTTTTAAGTAGATCTCAATATTTAAACAAAGGAACAAGTAAAACTTTTAGTTTTTTAAGAGGTTATGTTGATGATAATTTTAATGAGTGTCGTTAATATGAGAAAAATATTTAAAAATTTATATAATCTTCTTAAGTGAAGTGGGTAGAAACCAACTAACTCTTTGGCTCCAACACTAGACCCACACCTAAGCGGGACAAGCTTGGAGCTCGGCCCAACGACTGAACACTTGCTCCAAAGCAAGGCAAGAAAGGTAGCTCGGTCCACTACCAAGCCCACTCCGAAGCAGGCAAACTATAGAGCTCAGCCCAACATGCAAGGCTTGTTCTGAAACAAGACAAGCAACACGTTGGACTTCCAAGTTTAACAACCACTCCGAAGTGGACTAAGTTGGAAAAGGTTAATTCAAAAAAGATATTTGTTAAGCCCACAAAAGACAAACAACTTTGTTCCTCTCCTTCCATCTAAACAAAACGTGTAGATATAGAGGCGTAGAGGGACAAGACGTGCACACGACAAACCTGCACCTGAGTGTCAGGTAGAGTGGTCATTCTTCTCTAATGGGAGGCAATCACAAATAGAACAAATGGTGGAGAGAGAAGATCTTGGAAGAGAAAAAACCTTCTCCTATAAAAGGTGAGCACTATTCGCTCTAGAAGAATCCAATTTTCATACACTTGACATATACACTCTCTTTGCATCCTCTCTTCTTTTTCTCCCCTAGTCCCTAACTTTACTATTGGAGGGGTTTCCGACCAAACCCTGGAGTACTCCATTCTTCCATGAAGCTCTACCCTTCTTCATAGTGCGAAAATCACCTCACACATTAAGGGTTTGTTTGGAGAATGACTTTTTCAGTAACTTTTTGACTAAAATATAAGTTAAAAAAAATTGAAATGTTTGGGAATAATTTCTAAATTTTTATGAAAAAAAAATACAAAAAATAAAAAGAATACAAATGAATCTTTAACTTTTGTTTATGACTTCTTAACTTTTTTGACAATTTTTTAGCTAATTTTACCTATTGTCAAATGACCCCTGAATTTGAGCAATTTATTCTCAAAATTAAATTTACGATTTTTATTTTTAAGAAAAATTTAATTTGATCATGTGACTGTCAATATTTGATTAACTTTAGTTTTGACATAAATTGATTTTCTCAACTGATTTTATAAAACAAACAATTTTGGATAATTAAGATAGGTTTGAGATAGGAAAAATTATTGGGTATTCTCTAAGCACTGTGTGTCCATATTCATTTACTAATCATCATTCATCATATCTTGTCATGTTCTTTAATCACTCAACACCAAAATCTTAAGCCTTATCTTCTTCACCAATCATAGTACTTTGGAGCACCACGTTATCCAACAACTTTCCAATAGATAGAGTCCATTAAATTACATTTAATGTGACTTAACACCAGATTACATTTAAATCTCAACTACTTTCCAAAGCCATATTCAACAATTGCCCACATTAACTAGACTAGAGACATATCCGTCATTTCATGTTAAATAATTTTATTTTCCCACCAAACTACTTTCACCCATAAAAAATGCTCACTTCACACGTTTAATGCAATTTTATTTTTATTTTTATGATTTTATCTCTTAATTAAATTATTGCTTTAAACAAAATCAAAAAATGCAATTTCTCAATACATTCCTCCGCATACCATTGGCTGCCATTGCCCCTAGTAGCAACCACTCGTAAATTCCACAATTACAAACCACCCACCACCACGAACTCCTTTCCATTCTATCATTAATTCTAACATTCGCTAACCAACTATAATAGAAATTGAACTGAGATATACCCCGCAAACTAACCTCTAGCCGAGCTAGAGGCCTTGTGTTGGCCAGGCGGAAGCATCAAACAAAGTCGTCTTAGATGGTTTGAAGAAAAGGTTGTAGAAAGAAAAAGGCAAGTGGGCTGAGGAGCTTCCTCATGTTTTATGGGCTTACCGTACCACACCTCGGCGGTCAACTGGAGAAACGCCTTTTTCCCTAGCTTATGGCATGGAAGCAGTAATCCCACTGGAAGTAGACCTCCCCCCTATTAGAAGTGAAAATTTGAACCCAAACTTGAATGAAGAAGCCATAACCTTGGAACTCGACCTCGTGGAAGAAAGGAGGGAAAGAGCACTTGTTCACATTGCCTCATACTAGCAGGAGTTATCCAGAAAATATAACAAAATGGTGCATTCGAGGGAATTCAAGATTGGGGATTGGGTACTGCGCAAAGTAATGGGAAACAATTTGATACCCGGAGATGACAAGCTAGGACCTAACTAGGAAGGTCCATACAAAGTGGTCGGTTTAGCTGGAAAATGGGCATATCACTTGGAAGATGGAGACTGCAAGCTATTCTTAGGCCATGGAACACTGCTAATCTCAAATTATTTTATTTTTAGCTTTTCCTTAAAATTACTTGTAATTTTTCTTTTTCAAATAAAACAAGTAGTTTCTTTTTCAGCATAACTCTTTCTATTGTAAAAATTGTTCTCAGTCATTGCCAGCAAGGGGCAATTAGAAAATTTGGCAGGAATAACCAAACAAGCTAGCTCTCTTCAGTCGAGATAAGGATCTAGGCTGAAGAATGTTGGCCGGAATAACCAACATTGAGCTCTCTTCAGCCGAGATCAGGATCTTAGGCTGAAGAGGTTGGCAGGAATAGCCAACATTTATCTCTCTTCAGCCGAGATAAGGATCTTGGCAGGAATAACTAACATTTATCTCTCTTCAGCCGAGATAAGGATCTAGGTTGATGAGGTTGGCAGGAATAACCAACATTTAGCTCTCTTCAGCTGAGATAAGGATCTATGCTGAAGAGGTTGGCACGAATAACCAACATTTATCTCTCTTCAGCTCAGCTAAGGATCTAGGCTGAAGAGGTTGGCAAGAATAACCAACATTTATCTCTCTTCAGCTGAGATAAGGATCTAGGCTGAAGAGGTTAGCAGGAATAACTAACATTTAGCTCTCTTCAGCCGAGATAAGGATCTAGGCTGAAGAGGTTGACAGGAATGACCAACAGCAAACAGATTACAAATCTTTTGAATCGAAATGTCTATCTCGGCAACGAAATGTTAAGACAATTACAAGTAAGAGTAACCGAACAAAAAGAGAGAAAAAAGAGCAGATTTCATTGCATTTCAAAATATCCATTACAAGAGGAGGGCCTTGAGCCCGGCTACAAATTCTTTCAAGAGTAAAACCACAAAAGAAGAAAAACAAGATCAAACCAAGAGGTCGTCCAAATCTGCATCAAGGTCAACCCGAGCTTCGCCGCTTGGTAGCCTAGTTTCAACAGGTATGTCGGTCAAAGGCGCATCATCAACTGTGCTTGGCACCAGTGGTTCCACTTGAGCTGTTTGAACGGCTGGAAGACCGCGATCGTTGCTAGCACTTGGGGCGTTGTTTGAATCAGGTGATCCTTCTTCCTCCCCCGTTTGAAGAAGCTTCTGTTGAATGGCGTTGGCATATTCCGCTATATAACTTGGGATAAAGTGAGGGGGAGGGTTCTGAAAGACCTCAGTTTCTGGGCCAAGACCGAGCTTCGCAACAGCCGCCTTCCAGTCACATTTGAAAAAGATGTCTTTTGTAGCCTCACACTGCAAGACATATGTGGCCTCCCCCTCTTTGTAGCCGTGGTCCTCAGTGTCATCCACGCTCTTTTTCAGCTTGGCGATCTCGGCATCTTTTTTCTTCTCAAGCTTGGCCAACTCACGTAGATAGCGTTCTTTCCTTTTGGCCAGGGTCATCTGCTTGTCCGCTTCTGCTAAGTTAACCAGCTCAGAAAGCCGGGCGACTTTAGATTCGAGCTCGGTCATTTTTTGTTTGGCCTCGTTCAGTTCGGTCATCTTGGTGTTGGCTTCTGCTACGTCCAGTCGTGTTGTCTTACGTAGCTCCAATACGCGCTTGTGAGTAACGTGGTTCTTCTGCATGGCCTACAAAAGGAGAGATAACGATGACGACAAAAACCGAGCGAACAGAAGTAAATTGGAAATCAAACAAAGAGAGCGCTTACCAGAACCATTGATTTGGTGGCCAAACGGATGGCCTTCAGCTCGGTCAAATGATCATGATGTTCCATGTCTGGTGGCAGACACACGCTTTTAGCAAGGTTGAAGGCTAGTGTGTGGTCTTTGTCTGCCACCACTGAGTCTGTGTTTGTTATGGCTCGTTTGTGATAGGTTATTTTTGGAGCCCACTTTGAAGGGCTAGCTCGATTTGATTGCCTTGGCTTAGGACTTGGCCGCGTTGTTTCCGGAAGCACGCGGTCGTCTTCATCAATTAGTCGTTGTGGCTCGGTCGAAGCAGAGCGCGCACGCTTGTTTGACCGGGATGATGAGACTCAGGCAATTGGGAGGGCCACCACTGCCTCAACTGTCTGACCGACTTGAGTTGTCTCGGTCTGAATCCCGCCGTCGGGAGTTGATGTTGTCTCGGTGATCAGTGCTCGGACAGCTTGGCGCTTTGCCATCTCTTGTTCTTCGGTTAAAGGAATGAGGTTGATTTGGGAAAGAGTTGGATCCGGTTCCGGTGATGGTTCGAGAAGGAAGTCAGTTACCCTGGTCTTCCTCTTACCACTGTATCTATATGTTGGTTCAAAATTCAATAGCTCGGCCCAACCTCGGTGACGGTAACGAAGCGCGGCGCGGAGAGCATCTAGGTTGGGATATTGGTATTGTGACTTTAGCTGGTTCAAGTCTACATAAGGAGAAAGACAACGGCTAGCGTGGTGTAAAAGTTATAAACAGCAAGAGCAAAACACAGACAAGCTAAGCCGAGGTATTCATACCGGCTGTTCCTTTATTCCAGTTAATACTGTAGCCCGGTATCTAGGCTTCCTGGTCTTCAAAATTTCCAGAAACCCAGAAGAAGTCATCGTCGTTCACGTCTTTGTCCGGTGTATTTTTAATTATTTTCTCTCGGCGTCTTCTTATTCTTAAATAATATACCCAGCCGTCCTCATTTTGGCCAAGTGAGTATTGATGGAATAGTTCGGCCAAACTGAGGTTAAGGCTAAGCCGACGATTTAGTTCGGCGATGCTGTTTATTATTCTATATGAATTTGTGGAAAGTTGGGTGGGGCAAAGTCTTGTCTGCCTAAGGAATTCACAAAGAAGAGGCTGAATGGGAAATCGGAGGCTGGCTTCGACAATCGATATCACGGTGAACGGAACGAAGCCCGGTTTGCCCCACGGTGTTGTTTCTAGTTCGGCTAAGGAAAGATGGACGTCGTCTAGAATTTGATAGTCCTTTCGGAACTCGGCTATGACCCTAGGAGAGTCTACTAGATATCAGTATTTACCCATGTTAACTTAAGGATGAGAATAAATTAAGCCTAACTTGGCGTGACTTGGGCCTTGGTTGGTTCGGTTGGGCAAAGCTGCCTGGGGGCAGGGTGCAAAGGCGTGCCTGGCCAACCTAGTCAAGTCTGTAAAGTGGAAATAAAAAAGTGTTATGCCCACACAGCTGGACCGGACTAAGAAAACAGCTAAATTACAAAGAGAATTGTGAGGGCTAAGTGTAACAAGCCCGCGGGGGGCCTCGATGGTACAGTTCGGACTCGATTTGTCACGGTTCTTAATCTTGAACCAAAGAGTCCACATCCGGCAAATCGTTTTGAGAAAAAACAGATTTTTAGAAAAGAAGTGCCAAACATGGACTGCTTTGCCAGATACAGAGTCGCCACCTAAATATTTTATTTTGGGGAATTTAGGAAACCCTAACTCAGTGCCAAAGGCCACGTGTCCGTCATCACCAAAGTTGCCTCGGCTCGGGAACTTGGGTACGATTGGGGAAGGTCAGCTATGAGCACCCCCTCTCGCCCAATCCGAAGATCGGCCTCTCTAACCATGATATCCTATTTTGAAAACGTTATGTGTTCTTGTTCCGGTTATTAGCCTAGAATTACTATGTTGTACGCACAGCAAACAAGTATAGACCAAATCGCCCAAATTGGAACAAAACATTTCATGTTAGTTTTGGAAATGGTTTACTACTCGCAAGTAGGCTAAAATGCCGGTTTTGCCACCCTCAAGTGGGCTTAAAACTTACAGTTTCAATGCATTTATTCCAATTTAGGTAATTCAACCTCCATCCACAGGCATTCAAGCAGTTATATCACATAAGCAGCTAGCCTCATGGTAATCATGCTATTATGGCAACACTCACACGCATGCGGTATGCTAAAGCATAAAAGCTTACCTAGTACTTCGTGCCAAAACAGAAACTAGTTAGTAATCATATGCATGATCCTAGTTCATGTTAAGATGGCTAATGCAACACATGCAAGATACAACTACAAAAGGCTCGGCTAATCTAAACATGGCATATGATGATGCTACAACTAACACGTATTCAACTTGGAATCGAAATACAATGCAGTTAGTATGATGCGCCGAGCCCGGTGCATGCAAGACAAATGTATGGATGCACGCATGCATAGCATAAGGTATGCTAAATTAAATATGACCTAATACTAACCATCAAAAGCAGATAAGTAAAAGGGAGAAAGAAGTGGGGGTTGGAAGACATGCACACACGCACCCACATTTATTACAAATTCGCCCTCGCCCGGAGGGACCAAAAGAATATACAATTTAATTAACCTACAAGCTAATTAAATATTACAAGCCCTTAATTAATTAATAAATTAACGAAGCTATGGAAAGCAGTAAAAGGCCTCGAGAAGAGGAACGAATGCATGCATGCTCGACTTTGCTCGGAAATCCAACGCCATGCACAAGTTTGCCCCTGTTTTCCCCGCTCTGCTCTTCTGAAATTTGCATAAATACCAAGGTATGCTCTCTGCTCACCGTGGAGTGCCACCGACCAAGTGGGAACACCACCGGCCATGTCCGGATGGTCATCGACCATTTGTTGAGCTATCGGCCATCAATAATTGGTCGGTCGGCACTCCATGTAGCCGACCGGCTAAAACTTCCTGCAGAAACCTGTTTTGACAGCCGCAAAGGGCAAAACATGGCATGACAATGCATTTCAAGCAAATGTGTGCACCAACACATCCCTTATCATATTTGTGACTCAAAGGGCATGGTTCTCGATTCTCGGATCACCAATCGCGCATTTCAATGCGTGATGGACCAAGAAACCAAGTATGCACTTTGATTTAAAATGAGATGCACATCAAACAAGCAAGTGAAACCCAACCTCTATCATACTCAATTCAAGAGGAAAGGCATGTATGCTCATGCAATGCAACCTAGGCATGTTAACTAAGTATGCAACATGAGCATGCAAGCAAGTAATGCACAATGCATGTTAGGCACACAACCTAAGCGAGCAAGCATGCAAGATATGGAATAACAATGGGAGTGACAAGCACACAAGATGTGATCTAAGCATGCAAGTGTGCAAGGCATGCATCATGTTAAGCAACCTAAACATGCAACAACACACAAGTATGCAACAACACACAAGGTGAGCATGCATCAACATGCAAAGGATGGTCTTACACTAATTTGGACAGCTCTCTACTAGGTCCAAAACAGTGGCCAAAATGATGCAACAAAGGCATGAAAACACACACACAAGCATGCATGCACAAGGCCCTAAACATGGAGCATAAGCCATCAACTCTTCAAAGCATGAAAGGAATGGAAAATGCAAGTATGCAAGCATGGAATATGGACTGAAATATGGTCCCTAATGATGCCAAATCATGAGAATAAGCCAAGTAAAGCATGCTAGTGACCCACACACCCAAGGCTAGTAAGCTAGAATGCAAAGGAGCTATACAAAGCATGGCAAGCATGACTCCAAAGGCCCAAGATAGACCTTAAGTATGGCAAAACAGTGCTAAAACCCTCTTGGAGCCTAACCAAAATCATGCTAAAATGTCATCTCACAACATGATGCATATTAGGCCAAAACATAGGATTACAAGGTAAGCATACGATGCATGCAAGAGACCATTAAACCAAGCAAAAATAGATCTAAGGCATGCCAAAATATGACCAAATACCCACTGAAATGTGTCCAATACATGCAAGAATAAGGTGCTCCTTTGAAAGGCCAATAAGAGGGTTACTCTACACATGCAAGGGGTACTCAACATGACCAAAACAACTCTGGAAATGGCTTATAGGGTCCTAAAACCCACTGAAAAATGCCTGAACCGAGCTCAAGAAGTGTGCGAATATAGGCCCCTTTGTAAGGCCAAAAGTGCAAGCAAACAAGACAACAAGAAGAGGGGATGACCCTCTCTTTCTTGGAACCTTAAACCACCATCCTCACCACTGGAATCCCTCAAGATTTCAGTGGTGAGGAGTCCCAAACAAGGTGGTCCCGGAGCTCACTAAAAATGCACAAAAATGAGGCCAAACAAGGCCTAGGAGGGGGTAAACAACCCCAAACACAAAAGTGTTCTGGAACAAACTTAAAAAGGAGCTAAAAACAAGACTTTTTTCAGTTATACACAAAGCTTAAATCAGCATGCAAGACAGGTCAAAAGCTAATGCAAGATTGGGGAAAATAAAGTAAAAGTGTTACCCTTGAAAAACACCTCAAGAACAGCAGGTCCAGCCACCTTCTCCTGATCAAAACTGACCCAAAACTTCAAAAACAAACCCTCAAGGCCTCCCAAGTCGAAGTATGGTGTAATGGTGTGTGTATTAGTGCAATACTATGAACTAAACACACCTTTGGGCCCTCAAAACACACACAAAGGAAGAGAGATAGGGAGATATAGAGAGAGAGGATGATATACCAGATATATGTATGTATTTAGGTCTGGAGTTGTTCAACCAAATCAAAGGAGAAGGGAGGTCTCTTATATAGACAATGAAAGGGCTTAAAGCTTACAAGAGAAGCTAAAGAAAGGGTCAAGGGGGTCAAGGCTTCCAAGAGAAGCTAAGCTAAGGGTGCAAGCTTCTTGGGGAAGCCAAGACAAGGGGTCAAGGCTTCCTCAAGAAGCCTTGAGCAAAGGGTGCAAAAAGAGGGGTCAAAGGTGGTCAAAGGTGCAAAACAACCACACAAGTGTATGGGGGGTCGGGTCTGTGCACTCCAGCTGGCACAGCTGGCACGCACCATGCCTGAAGGGTGCAAAAGGGTCATACCGGCCATGAAAGGAGGTCATCGGCCAAATAAATGGCCGGTCGGCACAATATTTGGCCGACCTGCTATGTTCTCTGGCCGGTCGGCTAAATGTATGGCTGGTAGGTGGCCGGTGGGTGTCCAAATTGAAGCCCCGGAAGTTAGCTTTCCAATGCCGCAAACCTTGCATTAAAATTCCTCCTGTGCAAAAAGTTATGCCCTTTTTGGTGAAGCCGTGTAGATTCGATCCAACCGGGATGATGCCCAACTTCAACCAATCATATCTCCCGCTCCCGGATTTGGCTTTGGGAGATTCTTGAGTGCAAAATGAAGCCCCAGAAGTAAGCTTTCCAACGGTGGTGGCCTCATAGCTAAAATCCAAGTATGCAGATGCATAAGCCCGATTCAGCGAGGGCTGCTCGACCCTCTTCTACCCGGATTCACGCCGAACTTCTCCCAAACTAGTTTTCTCCTCTCCTTGCCGAAGAAATTGAACCTTTGCCCTGCACACCTTTTACCACCAAGTATTAGTAACGCCCAAGTCTTAAGGGCGGTAAAAAATGGGGTGTCTACAGTTGCCCCTCTTTGACAGAACTCGTAAGTCATAATAATGACGGGAGTAGTGTCAAAGCCCAAAGACGACCCATTTTTGACAAGACCGAAGACTTGGAAAAACAGGCAATATAATCAAAGAGATGTGTCCGCAGGCAGGGGCAAAATGCAACTGACAATGCAAGAAGCCAAACATAACTTATGATCATGTAAAGAAACATAGGGACGTATCCCAAACATTAGAAAGGAAGGAGAAACATAGGGACGTATCCCGGTGTTTCAGAAAGAAGAGAGAAACATAGGGACGTATCCCGGTGTTTCGAAAAAAGAGAAGAAACATAGGGACGTATCCCGGTGTTTCGGAAAGAGAGGAGGAAACATAGGGGCGTATCCCGGTGTTTCGGAAGGAGAGAGAAACATAGGGACGTATCTCGGTGTTTCAGAAAGAAGGAGAAACATAGGGACGTATCCTGGTGTTTCGGAAGGAGAGAGAAACATAGGGACGTATCCTGGTGTTTCAGAAAGAAGGAGAAACATAGGGACGTATCCCGGTGTTTAGGAGAAAAGAGCAACATAGGGACGTATCCCGGTGTTTCAAAAAAAAGAGGAACATAGGGACGTATCCCGGTGTTTCAAAAAGAGAAAGAGAAACGTGGGGACGTATCCCGGTGTTTCGGAAAAGGGAAAGAAACTTAGGGACATATCCCGGTGTTTCGGAAGGAAAGAGAAACATAGGGACGTATCCCGGTGTTTTGGAAAGAAAGGGAAACATAGGGACGTATCCTGGTGTTTCGAAAAGAGAGAGAAACATAGGGACGTATCCCGGTGTTTTAAAAAAGAGAGAGAAACGTAGGGACGTATCCCGGTGTTTCGGAAAGAAAGGGAAACGTAGGGACGTATCCCGCTGTTTCGAAAAGAGAGAGAAACATAGGGACGTATCCCGGTGTTTCAAAAAAGAGAGAGAAATGTAGGGACGTATCCCGGTGTTTCAGAAGGAAAGAGAAACATAGGGACGTATCCCGGTGTTCCGCAAAGAGAGAGAAACGTAGGGACGTATCTCGGTGTTTAGGGACGGTATAAGCACCGAAACGTATTCCGAATGCTCTTAACCAAAGAGGGGGAAAACATAGGGACGTATCCCGGTGTTTAGGGACATATCCCGATGTTTAGGGACGTATCCCAGAGGTTAGGGACGTATCCCAATGTTTAGGGACGTATCCCAGTGTTTAGGGACGTATCCCAAAGGTTAGGGACGTATCCCAGTGGTTAGCAAGGAATGTGAAACATAGGGACGTATCCCGGTGTTCCACAAGGAAAGAGAAACATGGGGACGTATCCCGGTGTTTCAGAAAGGTATAAGCATTGGAACGTATTCCAAATGCTCTAAACCAGAGGAGGTCTAACCCGTCGCACGTTGTGAACAAGAAGAAGGTATAAGTATTGGAACGTATTTAACCTCTCCTTTTTAGGCTCTAACTTTTGCCAAGGCGCCCGTTGCGGGTTTTCGACCTTGCGAGCTTCTTTTTCTTTCCTTTTCAATTTTTTGTTCAGAATTTTTTTGCATTTTTCTTTCTTTTTTTTTTTTCATCATTTTTTTCTTGCTCTAACTTTTGCCTGGGTCGCCCTTTCGGGTTTTCGGCCCAGCAAGCCTCTCAAGGGTAAAAGTGTAGCTTTGTCCATGTCAAATGGTTTTAAGATCCTGAAGTCATCTGAATCCAGGAGACTGGCTGCTGTTTGCTGACGATGCAAGAGTCCATCCAGTGGGGGCTGAATTTGCCCCTTGTGTTGTGGATCGGAACTCGGTTGTCCTTCAGCAATACCTTCTTCTTTCTTCCCTTCTGGAATTTGGCATTCTTGCCAGTCTTTATCTTTGACTCTTCGAGCACATTTGAAATTCTTTTGCCCCTAGTCCGAGGGGTGCTTCTGATCTAGCTTCGCAAGCTTCCTTTTGATGACGTCTGATCTTCTTGATCGGACTTTCTTGGCCTCTTGTTCAAGGGCTGCTTCAAATTGGGCCACACAGGCCTCACATCATGATTGACCTCTGAACATTCTGAATCTAAGTTCAAGGTTTGAAAGTAAGGGGTCGAGTCTCGAGGCTGAGAGCGATCCTAGGCTGCACAATCTCAAGAGCGATTCCACACAGGTCTTCGCAGGACCGCGCAAAACATTTTTTTGAAAGTTTTTAAGAAACCGAAAAATCGCTCGCGCTGAAGACAGTGTAGAACCAATCTGGATCAAAGCTAGGGTCCTTCTCAGTACTCACATTAACAAGCATGATTTCATTCATTAAGGGCTTAGCATGCCTCTCTTTCTCTCAGTTTGATCAAATTTTTACAAATCCCGAGGAATTCCTTCCTCTTCGTTTTCACCGCAGTGTTCAAAAAGGTTTTGAAAAACTTAGGTTAATGCAATGAGTTAAAAGGCACAGAAGAGCAGGTGAAAAGCACTGCCATTTCATTCAAGCTTCTGGCACAACTGGTGCAAGGCAGAAGCGAGCACAAGAATGTGAAAATCACTGCTATTCATTCAAATCTGTTGGCATTACTGGCTCCAAGGTAGAAACAGACTCAAAAGAAAACAAAAAGACAAACACAAAACAAGCAAGTGATGTTTGAGGTAACATCCCCAAAATCACCCGACTCTTAACAAAACAGGACTGACTCGATATGAAAAGACCGACTCAAAACAGAGAGATAGACTTAAAACAAAACAACAGAACTGACTCAATACCCAAGCCAGAACATACAAAACCCCAGCATTCACAAATGCTCAAAACAGTGCGTGCCCTACACCACATCTGAAATAAACTGAACGCCGCTCGCAGATGGTTCATCCCCCAATCATATCACATTATCCCCCATAAGTTCTCTGATCAAGTGTCGATAGACTTTGTAGGACCTGGTGCAGGGATGACCCCGTTGTCAATCAAATTTTGTATCTCGTGGCGGAGACGAACGCAACTGTCAGTGTGATGACCGGTTTGTTGATGAAAAGCACAGTACTTAGTCGGGTCATGCTTTGGAGGGAGAGGATCGGGTAGAGGCCATTGCTCTAACGGTTTCAGATGTCCTTTCTTGAGTAGGACCCTTAGAGCTTTAGACAGAGGCATATAAAGCCGGGTGAAAACCCTATTGCCTCGGGGTAGATAGTCTGAAGTTCGGGGGTTTGAAGTGGATGCACCAACAAAAGGGGTGGCTGCTCTTGGTGTGGTGGTGGCTACCATGCCCACGTCTGAAGTCCTAGCAGCTGCGTCACCACCGGTGGTCGCATTCGAACTGCGGGAAAATGCCCTCCTGGACTGCTCCTTCTCCTGGTCAATGAGGCCCTGCTTCATAGCATCCTCGATCTGTACTCCCATCTCATGTAAGTCTGAAAAGGTGGGGAAGGGGAGCACAATCATCTTTTGCATAAGCTTGGGTTGGAGGTTGCGTACAACCATCCGAATCTGATCTTTGTCGGAAGGCCTTGTAGTCATCATTGAGGCCTTTGCTCTCCATCTCGTCACGAACTCTGAAAAACCCTCCTTTGGCTCTTGGCGGGTGACTTCAAGATCACGAGTTGTGACCTCAATTTGTGTGTTATAGGAGTATTGATTACTGAAGGCCTCAGCCATCTCTTCCCAATTCTGTTTCACAGAGTTCTCAAATTTCGCATACCAGATTGCGGCTATCCCAGACAGGGTTCGGCCGAATAGTGATAGCTTCTGTGCTGTGGTCAAACCCATTGGCCTCAGAATATCGGAAAACAGTTGGAGGTGCACCATTGGGTCTTCAGAGCCATTGAATCGATCGATATGTGGCATTTTGAACCGATCCGGTAATATCACTATTGAGTCGGTATAACCACCCTTTATGTCTGGAATGGAGTGGGCCCCCTGAGACTTTTTGAACAATTTCTCGAGCTTGCTTACTTTCAATGCTGTGGGGTCCGTTTTGAACTCAAAGGGGGAGTTTGGTAGGTTGGTGGGTGTTTTAGATAGCTGGGGTAGGATCGGGGGCAGAGGTGGCCCTATTGGGATGTCTGTATCCTCCTGGACATTCCGGACATTCGCCGTCTCCCCGGGTATTGGAACTCTTGGTGGGGGAGGAGCTTGGTGTGAAGCTGATGCTCCAGTTTGCTGCTCTAGCCTGGCAATTGTCTCTGCCTGTTGGGCTATGACCACAGCCTGTTGCTTGGCAAATTCTGCTTGACAGACAGCGTCTTGCTGCATGGCTTTCATACTATCCTGGAGTTGGCGCACCATCTCTTCCAGACTCGACATATTGTCCTGGTCTAACTGAGCAACCGGTATATCTCCCTGAAGTAAAAAACAGATATCTCAACCCAACTGCGCACAGGTGAGATGGATAGTGACCGCTGATCCGAAGACTGTTGAACTGATGATCTGTGCCTGACTGGCGTTTTTACCCTGCCTCTGGCAAAGGAACACTGATTGCCCTTGAACTGAATCTCTGACTCGACAAAGTCTATCAGCACAAGTCCAATGTACCTGCGGGATAGTGGAGCCTTCTGAAGCTATAGTTCCGGGACTACCTAGCAAAAGAGAAATAGACAGCATCCCAGCTCAATTTCACTGGAACGGATATGAGCATAGCGGAACTACTGCATTCAATACTGATCACTGTTCCCCAAAACACTGTCCCAAAACTGATACCCTCAGGTAAAACTGATTCCCCAAATACTGATGCCCACGAGCCTGATACTCAGACTTGCAAACTGATATGCGCATTCCCTGTAGAGATACACTCTAAAAGCACATAGCAAGTAAATGAGAGCCAAAACACCCCTATGTTGGGGTAGGATTTCCCTGTCCTATTTTGTCAGAAGCTAGGGTTTCAAACAACCTAACATCGGGTAAGCAACCTGTCCTAGTTTGGAATGGTCACTATGGATTCCGAATATGCACTAGGTCGAATGGTCGAAAAGGGTGCCCCGGTAAAACCGGGGTTTGGGTTCCCATACTGGCAGAGCCCGCAACCGGTCAGCCTTATTGCATGCTTTGACAAAGTCAAGCCTCCGGCAAATCGCTCAGGAATAGCAGATGGCCAACACGGTGTCCTAGGCGCACCAATGCACATGCAATGCAAAGAAACACATAAGTGAAATCAAAACAAGATATCACGAGTTCGAGTCAAGCTCTCTAAGATCCCCAGCAGAGTCGCCAGAAACTGTAACAAGCCCGCAGGGGGCCTCGATGCTACAGTTTGGACTCGATTTATCACGGTTCTTAATCTTGAACCAAAGAGTCCACATCCGGCAAATTGTTTTGAGAAAAAACAGATTTTTAAAAAAGAAGTGCCAAACATGGTCAGCTTTGCCAGATACAGAGTCGCCACCTAAATATTTTATTTTGGAGAATTTAGGAAACCCTAACTCGGTGCCAAAGGCCATGTGTCCATCATCACCAAAGTTGCCTCGGCTCGGGAACTTGGGTACGATTGGGGAAGGTCAGCTATGAGCACCCCCTCTCGCCCGATCCGAAGATCGGCCTCTACTAACCATGATATCCTATTTTGAAAACGTTATGTGTTCTTGTTCCGGTTATTAGCCTAGAATTACTATGTTGTACGCACAGCAAACAAGTATAGACCAAATCGCCCAAATTGGAACAAAACATTTCATGTTAGTTTTGGAAATGGTTTACTACTCGCAAGTAGGTTAAAATGCCGGTTTTGCCACCCTCAAGTGGGCTTAAAACTTACAGTTTCAATGCATTTATTCCAATTTAGGTAATTCAACCTCCATCCACAGGCATTCAAGCAGTTATATCACATAAGCAGCTAGCCTCATGGTAATCATGCTATTATGGCAACACTCATACGCATGCGGTATGCTAAAGCATAAAAGCTTACCTAGTACTCCGTGCCAAAACAGAAACTAGTTAGTAATCATATGCATGATCCTAGTTCATGTTAAGATGGCTAATGCAACACATGCAAGATACAACTACAAAAGGCTCGGCTAATCTAAACATGGCATATGATGATGCTACAACTAACACGTATTCAACTTGGAATCGAAATACAATGCAGTTAGTATGATGCGCCGAGCCCGGTGCATGCAAGAAAAATGTATGGATGCACGCATGCATAGCATAAGGTATGCTAAATTAAATATGACCTAATACTAACCATCAAAAGCAGATAAGTAAAAGGGAGAAAGAAGTGGGGGTTGGAAGATATGCACACACGCACCCACACTTATTACAAATTCGCCCTCGCCCGGAGGGACCAAAAGAATATACAATTTAATTAACCTACAAGCTAATTAAATATTACAAGCCCTTAATTACTTAATAAATTAACTAAGCTATGGAAAGCAGTAAAAGGCCTCGGGAAGAGGAATGAATACATGCATGCTCGACTTTGCTCGGAAATCCAACGCCATGCACAAGTTTGCCTCTGTTTTCCCCGCTCTGCTCTTCTGAAATTTGCACAAATACCAAGGTATGCTCTCTGCACACCGTGGAGTGCCACCGACCAAGTGGGAACACCACCGGCCATGTCCGGATGGTCATCGGCCATTTGTTGAGCTATCGGCCATCAATAATTGGTTGGTCGGCACTCCATGTAGCCGACCGGCCAAAACTTCCTGCAGAAACCTGTTTTGACAGCCGCAGAGGGCAAAACATGGCATGGCAATGCATTTCAAGAAAATGTGTGCACCAACACATCCCTTATCATGTTTGTGACTCAAAGGGACATGGTTCTCGATTCTTGGACCACCAATCGCGCATTTTAATGCGTGATGGCCCAAGAAACCAAGTATGCACTTTGATTTCAAATGAGATGCACATCAAACAAGCAAGTGAAACCCAATCTCTATCATACTCAATTCAAGAGGCAAGGCATGTATGCTTATGCAATGCAACCTAGGCATGTTAACTAAGTATGCAACATGAGCATGCAAGCAAGTAATGCACAATGCATGTTAGGCACACAACCTAAGCGAGCAAGCATGCAAGATATGGAATAACAATGGGAGTGACAAGCACCCAAGATGTGATCTAAGCATGCAAGTGTGCAAGGCATGCATCATGTTAAGCAACCTAAACATGCAACAACACACAAGTATGCAACAACACACAAGGTGAGCATGCATCAACATGCAAAGGATGATCTTACACTAACTTGGACAGCTCTCTACTAGGTCCAAAACAGTGGCCAAAATGATGCAACAAAGGCATGAAAACACACACACAAGCATGCATGCACAAGGCCCTAAACATGGAGCATAAGCCATCAACTCTTCAAAGCATGAAAGGGATGGAAAATGCAAGTATGCAAGCATGGAATATGGACTGAAATATGGTCCTTAATGATGCCAAATCATGAGAATAAGCCAAGTAAAGCATGCTAGTGTCCCACACACCCAAGGCTAGTAAGCTAGAATGCAAAGGAGCTATACAAAGCATCGAAAGCATGACTCCAAAGGCCCAAGACAGACCTTAAGTATGGCAAAACAGTGCTAAAACCCTCTTGGAGCCTAACCAAAATCATGCTAAAATGTCATTCACAAATGATGCATATTAGGCCAAAACATAGGATTACAAGGTAAGCATACGATGCATGCAAGAGACCATTAAACCAAGCAAAAATAGATCTAAGGCATGCCAAAATATGACCAAATACCCACTGAAATGTGTCCAATACATGCAAGAATAAGGTGCTCCTTTGAAAGGCCAATAAGAGGGTTACTCTACACATGCAAGAAGGGTACTCAACATGACCAAAACAACTCTGGAAATGGCTTATAGGGGTCCTAAAACCCACTGAAAAATGCCTGAACCGAGCTCAAGAAGTGTGCCAATATAGGCCCCTTTGTAAGGCCAAAAGTGCAAGCAAACAAGACAACAAGGAGAGGGGATGGCCCTCTCCTTCTTTGAACCTTAAACCACCATCCTCACCACTGAAATCCCTCAAGATTTCAGTGGTGAGGAGGTCCAAACAAGGTGGTCCCGGAGCTCACTAAAAATGCACAAAAATGAGGCCAAACAAGGCCTAAGAGGGGGTAAACAACCCCAAACACAAAAGTGTTCTTGAACAAACTTAAAAAGGAACTAAAAACAAGACTTTTTTCAGTTATACACAAAGCTTAAATCAGCATGCAAGACAGGTCAAAAGCTAATGCAAGATTGGGGAAAATAAAGTAAAAGTGTTACCCTTGAAGAACACCTCAAGAACAGCAGGTCCAGTCGCCTTCTCCTGATCAAAACTGACCCAAAACTTCAAAAACAAACCCTCAAGGCCTCCCAAGTCGAAGTATGGTGTAATGGTGTGTGTATTAGTGCAATACTATGAACTAAACACACCTTTGGGCCCTCAAAACACACACAAAGGAAGAGAGAGAGGGAGATATAGAGAGAGAGGATGATATACCAGATATATGTATGTATTTAGGTCTGGAGTTGTTCAACCAAATCAAAGGAGAAGGGAGGTCTCTTATATAGACAATGAAAGGGCTTAAAGCTTACAAGAGAAGCTAAAGGAAGGGTCAAGGGGGTCAAGGCTTCCAAGAGAAGCTAAGCTAAGGGTGCAAGCTTCTTGGGGAAGCCAAGACAAGGGGTCAAGGCTTCCTCAAGAAGCCTTGAGCAAAGAGTGCAAAAAGAGGGGTCAAAGGTGGTCAAAGGTGCAAAACAACCACACAAGTGTATGGGGGGTCGGGTCTGTGCACTCCAGCTAGCACAGCTGGCACGCACCATGCCTGAAGGGTGCAAAAGGGTCATACCGGCCATGAAAGGAGGTCATCGGCCAAATAAATGGCCGGTCGGCACAATATTTGGCGGACCTGCTATTTTCTCTGGCCGGTCGGCTAAATGTATGGCCGGTAGGTGGCCGGTGGGTGTCCAGATTGAAGCCCCGGAAGTTAGCTTTCCAATGCTGCAAACCTTGCATTAAAATTCCTCCTGTGCAAAAATTATGCCCTTTTTGGTGAAGCCGCGCAGATTCGATCCAATCGGGATGATGCCCAACTTCAACCAATCATATCTCCCGCTCCCGGATTTGGCTTTGGGAGATTCTTGAGTGCAAAATGAAGCCCCAGAAATAAGCTTTCCAACGGTGGTGGCCTCATAGCTAAAATCCAAGTATGCAGATGCATAAGCCGATTCAGCGAGGGCTGCTCGACCCTCTTCTACCCAGATTCACGCCAAACTTCTCCCAAACTAGTTTTCTCCTCTCCTTGCCGAAGAAATTGAACCTTTGCCCTGCACACCTTTTACCACCAAGTAAACCATTAGTAACGCCCAAGTCTTAAGGGCGGTCAAAAATGGGGTGTCTACACTAAGCACGGTTCATCTGAATGATAAGAAGTTTGCAGTTTGGTGGTACGGAAGGGCCAACACAAGGCCTCTAGCTCGGCTAGAGGTTAGTTTGCAGGGTATATCCTTGTTTTTAGTTCGGTCGTAAACGCAAGGGATGGCTCCAAGTTCTAGTTCGGTCATTGGGTGAGGTTTCCAGTTCGATCTAATACGCACCTACGGCTAACAAGTTCCTATCTTGCTCGCGTTGTAATTTTGGATCAAAGGCATCACATTTTTGTTAGTGAATCCATTAGAGGATCTATCATGTGGTTTTTTGGGACTAAGTGGTTCTTACTCATTGATGTGAAACCTATACTAGTGTATTTTGAAAAACATACATCTACTATGCTATATATTGCTATATTATGCGAAAATAAAGGAAAAGGAAAAAGGATAGAGCCACTTACAACTTTGGGGTGAAAGGATGGAGATCGAGACCGCAAGGATGGCGATGAAAATACAAGCTTTGTAGGAACTATGGTCGTGAAAATAGAGGCTCAGAGGACAAGTGCGAGAAGATGAACAGTGGTATGTTTGGTTAAAAAAGCAGGGTTTTTGTATAAAGCATAGGTTTGGACGGGACTGTTCAAAATTTACGAGGTACAGAAATGGCTCTGACAGTTGTACGTGACCAGTAAGGGCAGGCCACGTGTCCATGGGAATAAGTAACGATTCAGATATACTTGAGAAGCGGAACGACGTACAGAGCAATTGACAAGACGTTTCTTAACCGGGCAAACTGGTTGCCCGGTAAGCGTGAGCTCAGTGGAACTACTTGTTTTAGCTCGGTCGGTTTTGGACCTTTAGCTCGGCTGGTAACAGGTAATCCCAAATCATGCATTGCAGATGGAATTAAGGGGCAATTGAGAGGGAGTTTTTATGTGCATTAGGGCTGAGCTAGGCCCAGGCATAGTAGTGGGCCGTTCTATGGGCCATGGTGAAAAGGACTTAGCAATTGGACCTTGCTGTTAGCTCGGTCCAAACATGGTTACAGTTACCATGGTCAGAGTGGTGATAATTAGCTCGGTTATAGTATTCGGAGCCGAGGCGTAGTTGAATAGTGACCGAGCTAAGCGTCGCTTGTGGGCGCATCAAGCTGAGCTTGACTAAGGGTTGGGGATAGCTCAGTTGTTTGTCATTTTACCGCGGTAAGATCATCTCACTTGGTTGGGCAGTGAGGGGGGTGTAGAAAGATGAGCATTACCTTTCTGATTCCTAGGAGGGCTCTACATTGGAGAAAAAAGTCCTATTAAGATTGTGCCACTCGGAATCTATAAAAGCTCATAGCAGGACCTATGTACAGGTATCACAACTTTGATTCTCAAATACATAGAGCTTTTATCTATTTGTCTATTGTGCTGACTTAGGCATCGGAGAGGTATCCGGCACACACCCGCCGGCTAGATCACGTTTGTGTTTTTAGGGAATAAATCAACGACGTTTGGAGAGGAGCGCAAACTTGATCAACAGGATTATATGAGAAGATTATTTCATGCTCGTACAGGTTGTGATAGACAATATTAACTTGGAGAAATTAGGGTGCTAGGGAAAAGGGAAAAAGATAACGGTGGCAAAGAAGACTATTGAAGGGAGTGGTCAAGAAAGGAGGCTAGTGACAATGAGTAGTTTGTTGGAGATGGTTAGAGTTAGGGCTTTTGAAGTTGAATATATGTTTATTTTAATTATAAAAATGTATGTATTATAAAAATAAATAAATAAAATATTTTATATTTTTTAATTTTGTATAATAAGAAAATAATAAATTTATGTGCACAGAAATTAAATACAAAATGAGACACAAATGCCTAACAAGAAGACCTCACATGATGTCGGACTCACCCTTTGTGAATTACATTTTGTGTTTAGTGTTTGTATTCTTAGCATTGTTGTTTAGTTTGTGCAATTGACTTACTGTTAAGCCATGTGAGACCTACCACAAACCCAGCTTTTACAATCTTAACTATCCATTTTATTCAATTATACATTAATGTAAAAAAATTATATTAAACCAATAATTATTCCTAAATGTTTTAGTGATATTTTTATATAAGACAATGATAATTTTTTAAAATAAAATATTCATTTTTTGCATACAAATAAAAAAAAAACTTAAATTATAATTATCAAATTAATCTTAATTTTTTCATAAATGCATACAAACCTAAAAAAATCACAAGTTATAATTATTGAATTATTCCAACTTTTTTTCATAAATAATGTACGACTACATCACAAAATCTACAATTTAAATAGTTAGCTTGAGAAACCTATCCTAAATCAAGTCTTCTTCGATATTATTGTGGGTTTATTTCATTCTCAACTCTAACTTTTGGCGGTATTTGAAGTCCCACGGTAGCGGTAGCGGTGGCGATGACGGAGTTGGACAACGACAACGAGGATGATGTCGACAGGTACGGCAAACTTTCAAGCAAATCTTGCTTGGTTTGATGCAAATCTTATTTTTCAGACCACATCTTTGAGAAAATCGTTAATTTTTCCTAGATAGTAATTATTTTTTTTGACAAATTTATTTTTTTCATTTTGTTGTCTGGTTGGGATAGCCTTTAAGATCTTGTTTATATATATATATATGTTTATTAATATAAATGTTTCTCATATTCTTTTAATATAAAAAGAGAATATTATTAGGGATGTGAAGATAGAGAGAGAGACCTCTCATTTTCACATTCTCGTGGAGATATAAATATGAGAAATTCTATTATACACACATTTTGAAAGGGATATGTCATATGTATTTTTAGTTATGTTATTTTTTTCGTTAATTATGATTAAATTTTTTTAATTATAATATTATTTAATCATAACTCATGAAATATTTGATTATATTTAATAAGAGTGTTGGATTATAATTTTTTTTAATTATTATAAAATCATACTCTTTTTTCTTTAATTATGAGAAAATGTACTGTAGTCTTTCCCTATAAATATATATGTTTGTCATTTCCATCGAAACAATCAAGCTCCACTTCTAAATGTTGGACAATCTTTACTGTATTTGGAAAATAAATTCTGTTGTGTACTTAACAACAAACAGAATATAACAGAAATAAAGGAAATGAGAGAATTTGTTTGATTACAAAAATCAAACTAGAAAAATAAAATAAAATAAATAAAACAGATTTTTATTTTGTTACAAAAATAAAATAAAAAATCTGATTTAAATAAATAAACAAAACAGAAAAAGAATTAACTTACTTGATTAATTTCTTGTACAATATTCCGATCAAGTCTAGTGTTAAACACTGTGTCCTTAAGACAAATTCGTCCTCTCCACGGTGCTTTCAGAATGTGAACGTCTATCTCCCAGGATAAAAGGATCAACTGCAAACAATAGCAGCACTACAAATTGTTTGCCCAACGAACACACTAAGTGTTTACACTCTTTCTCACAGAAATTATATGTAGCAAAATGCAGAGAATTTTAGCAGAGGAGAAGTACGAAAATTGTTAATTAAACATCAAATGAGGACTAGTCTATTTATAGATGGATTGGTGGCTGCTGGTTTTGAATTAAAGAGGTACTGAGCCTGTTGGGTTTTGAATTGGACAGATAACCGAACCTGTTTGAATTTGAAAAATTAAACAGATTTGAAATCTGTTCGGGTGGAACAGATTCGGTTTGGACAAAAATTCTGAAGAGGTGCATTTACAAAATTTGAATTTAATTTCCAACCAGAATTTTGAAATAAAAATGGACAGATTTTATTTCAAAATAAATAAAATAAACTCAAATGTTTTTGGCCCAAAAAGATTAGTATTGGGCTGGACAAGCCCAACCCAACCTCACAGCACACACCCGTACCCAAGCTCAAGCCCAAGCCCAAGCCCAAGCCCAAGCCCAAGCCCATCCCAGACCGCCCGACCGACCGACCGGACGAACGGCGGCGGCGGCGGTACGCGCATGTGTGCTGATTTTTGGCTCCAATGGGTCTAGCCCATTTTTCCCATAACCTCCCTCTTTACAAAACTCGGGTACCCCTTGGCGCACACCCCAAGTTCTAATCCGATGCCTTATAAACCCACTCAAAACTTCCTACCAAATCAATATGGGACAAGTGATTTTTCAGCCTTTAAGGATTTTTCACCAAAACTCCGTTTTCATGGAGCACACTTTGGCTTCAATTTCCCATTCACTCGATAATGGTTTTAGGCAACCAAATATACCACGTGAATCACAATGTGGCAAAGAACGCGTTACCACATTGACCCAAGAAAATCGACACACGGGTCTGTAGACACCCCATTTTTGACCGTCCTCGAGACTTGGACATAATTGTTTGAACACTTGATGATCATCCATGCTCATGTTCGTTTTGAGTTTCTGAAGGTCTCGGCTGCGCGCCTTGCCTTGGAGCTTCTCAACTTGTCTGTTTTGTGCTTGGTTATGGACTAAGAGCTTGTGGTTTTGTTTCTGAGGGAAGGGGGTGGCCTTTTGGCCAGTCCTCTAACCTATCGGCCAGGCCCCCTGACCATCGGCCATTCCTTATTTCCATCGGCCATCAATGGTGGCCGGTTGGCACCTTTATTGGCCAGTCGGCCATGTTTGTTGGCCGATGCCTTTTTATTTGCTTTTGCAGATATTTTGTTGCTAGCTGTGCTAGCTGGTGAGCACAGAGCTCATCCTCCATACACGTGTATGGAGGGATTGTAACAAGCCTCAAGCTTGTTCAACAAGCTTGAGACTTGGATTTCTATAGGAGGGGAGGTCCCTCTCCCTTTCCAGAGGTTCTGAAATTTGCATTAGAGACAAGAAATCTCTCTCTCTCTCTCTATATATATATATATATATATTTCTCTCTCTCTCTCTCTCTCTATATTGTGCTATTGTGAGCCTTAAACTGTGTTCTCTCTTCACTTTTGCACTACAACACCTAGTAAAACACCATTGCTTTGTTGTTGAGGTGTTAGAGGACCTTGTTTGGACTCTCAAAGTTTGTTTTCTTTGGCTCAGAAGTGCTGGTTTGCTGTGGTTGTTCAAGGGTGAGTTGTTACCCCCTTTAAGCCTTGTTTTGCTTAAGTGTTTGGCCCCCTTTTCATACTGTTTAAGGCCTTGCTTTCAACTGTAAAAAGTTCTATCTTGAAGTGCTTAAAGTGTTTGTTTGAGGCACCTTTGGTGTTGGGGGTGGTCTACCCCCTTTTGTGCCTTGTTTGGCCTTGTTTTGTGCCATCCTTTTAGGCCTTCGAGATCACCCTCTCTTGGCCTTTTAGCCACTGAAATCCAGTGGATTTTCAGTGGTAGAAAGTGTGTTTTGAGGCCCCAAATGGGTGGGGGTTGTCCCCCTCCTCTTCCTTTGTTTGCTTGTGTTAATGGCTCATCAAAGTAGCATGTCTTTCTAGCATGTTTTGGCTCCATCTCAGCATGCCTTAGGCCTTATTTTGACATGATATAGCTCTATTTTGGCTTGGTTTGATTACCTCTTATATGCTCCTTGCAGTTGTAGTGCAATTCCACTAACTAGCCTAACATGCATCATACTTTGGACCATCATTCTAGCATGTTTTTGGCTCTGCTCCAGCAAGCTTATACTCATGTTTTGCCATGCTTAAGCTCTGTTTTAAGTTGTTTTGGTCATGCATGCCTTGGTTTGTATAGCCATAGTTTATTCTTGCTCACTAGCTTTGAGTTTCCAAGCCACTAGCATGCATTGCTTGGGCTATTTGCATGATTTAGCATCATTTGATACATGATTTCAGAGCATGTTTCATTGTCATACACTCACATGAGTCACTCTTTCAATGCTTTTGGAAGGTTGTGCTTTATGCCTTAAATATGAGCCAATATGTATGTCATCTTGCCTAAGCTTTTAGGACATCATTTCAATGTGTTTTTGGTGTTATTTTGCCGTGATACAACTCTGTTTTTGGTTGGTTAGAGCATCCTTCATTTGCTTCTTACACTTGTAGTGTAACCATGCTCATTGCTTCTTGTATACTTGGTATTTTGGCTTACCATGCTAGCTTGTTTTGGCTTCATTCCATGCATGTTTTGGCACTGTTTTGACCTGCCTTGGGACTGTTTTGGGTCATCTTGGCCCTTTGGGGCTTGCTTGATATGGCTCTGGTGCAAGTACCTTTGCTAGCCTTAAGCTTTGAGCCTCCTAGCATGCTTCATTTGTCATATGTGCATGGTCTAGCATCATTTGGAATGATATTTTAGAGCATATAGTGT
The DNA here is from genome assembly GCA_030407325.1 of Camellia japonica. NCBI lineage: Eukaryota > Viridiplantae > Streptophyta > Magnoliopsida > Ericales > Theaceae > Camellia > Camellia japonica. The sequence continues at coordinate 164,877,398 of JAPPVO010000032.1, forward strand.
TGTCACACTTCCATGTTTTTCGCTCTTTAAGTGCTTTTAAGAGTTGCACCTTTATGCCTTGTTGATAAGCCATTGCATGAGCATATGTTCTTTGCCTTTTTCTGACGAAGTTTTGGTGTGAATTGGCCACTGTTTTGGAGCATCTTAGGTCTGTCCATATATGGTTTGACTATTTGAGCATTGTAGTGTATGCTTCATGTGTGGTGCACTTCATTTGCCTTGAGGCCTTAGCTTCTAAGATTGCCATGCATACATTGTCCGCATGATAGAATCTTGTGCATGCCATTAGCATTGATAGGTTGGTCATGTTGTATGTGTTGCATTGTGTTTGGATTGGACGTCAATCCAAACACGAGAAACGAGGGGTGTTTCATACTTGAAGTGATGAAACGCGCCTCATTTCTCAGTCGCCGACTGTAGACACCTCATTTTTGACCGCCCTTAAGACTTGGGCACTACTGATGGTTTACTTGTTTGGAGAAAGGTGTGCAGTGCACAGGTTCAGTTTCTTCGGCAAGGAGAGAGGCAAATCTCAACTTCATACCCCATTGTGGACCAAAATTATTTTGATGGTTTTTATACTTAAAACCCTCTCTTTCAAACATTTTTGAAATAAATTCCACGATGTTCCGATGCTCGCATTTCGGTAAATGTTACGCTTTTCGGTAAACCGAGCAAGGGCAAAGTGGAGATGAATGAAAGAGAAATGAAATCTTTGGAAAATCTTTCAAACACCTTGCTAAGGGGTTTGGAGTTGAAGAAAAAGGAAAAAGGGGAGAAACCAAAGTTGGAGAAGAAGTTCGGCAAGGGATACGGGTAGAAGGGAGTCGAGCAGTCCTCGCTAAATCAAGCTTATCTATCTGCATACTTGGATTTAGCTATGAGGCCACCATCGTTGGAAAGAAGACTTCCGGGGCTTCATTTTGCACTTAAGAATCTCTTAAAGCCAAGCCGGGTGGGGGGAGATATGGTTGGTTGAAGTAGAGGATCAGCCCGGTTGGATCGAATCTGCGGCAGGCTTCACAAAAAGGGCATAACTTTTTCCACAGGAGGAATTTTAATGCAAGGTTTGCGCCATTGGAAAGATAACTTCCGGGGCTTCAATCTGGACATCACCGGCACTTTTGACCTTACGGCTACCTACCGGCCATCCATTTATCTGACCGGCACAAAAGATTGCCGCCGGCCAAAAGTGGCCCAGAACTCAGATTTTTGACAGATATTTATCATCCAGCTGCTATACACTTAATAAAATCAGATATTTTCAATTGGGATATTTCGACCAAAAGCTCTTATTTTGATATATATAGAGCCTTATATCTCATATTGCTTAGGTTAGAACAAAAATCAAGTTTTGGGAGCTTCTCACTCTAAAAAAAAAACCTCTCTCTCTCTAGATCTCACTCCTTTGCCTCCAAAACTCCATAGTTCTTGGCTATTGCACTACAACCTATAGCACCACACCAAAAACTCCATTTCCAGCAGCTTGGGAAGCTTTCCAGCAGCTAGGAGGCATCATTCTTCAAGCCAAAAGGGAACAAAGTTTGGTCTTCAAGGGTAAGCATCATTTCCCCCCATTTTTTGACTCATTTTTGGTATCTTTTTTTTTAGACCTATTTGCTTGTTGTTTGGGCTTGACCCTAACTGAAAGGGTCATTTTTTTGAGCCATTCTTCATGTTTGTTTAAGGGCTCAACCTTGTTTTGAGCCCCCCATGGTGCACTTTGCCTTCAATACCCTCTTGTATGCCATTATCTTGCATGATTTTTCTAGCCTATGTGTGATCTGTTTTGGAGCATGTCATAAACTGTAGATAGACTTATTTTGAGCCCTTCTTCAGCATTGAAGAAGGGCTCAACACTGTTGGGGACCTCCATGTATCACTTGCTTCATCACCCCTCTTTGGTCCCTATTTTTGCATGCTTTGTTAGCTCACCTTGCTTCTGTTTTTCGGCCATGATCAGAACTGATAGTGGCTATATTTTGACCCCCTTGAACATGTTTCATTAAGGGTCTTTGCTGTTTGATGCAGTTTTGTGTACTTCATGTTTAGCCCTCTTGTGGCCTTAATCTTGCATTGCATTTTAAGGGTGTTTGTATATTGATTTGGGGGCTGTCATAAACTGTGAGTAGTCATATTTTTGGTCCCTATTCAGTGTTGTCGAAGGGTCTTTTTCAGTTTGGGCTTTGCATCTACCACTTTGCTTCATTACCTAGCTTGAGGCCCGTTTTTGCATGCTGTTTTTGCCCCTATCCATGCTCAGTGTTTGGCCATGCTTTGAAACTGAAAAAATGCTTTTTTTGGGGCTGCCTTGCTTCTGTTTTCATGCTTATGTCCTGATTATGCATGTTTATATAGCTATAGGTCATTTCATGAGCCTAATCTAGCATTTCGGGTCCATTTCATGCACTTAGGTCATTTCGCTATGTTTTGGGACCGTTTGGCATCATGTTCCACGCGCTGAAATTCACATGCTGTGTATGCCATCTTGCATCCTTTGCCATGCTTTGGTAGAATTGCATTTCATGCCTTAGGTTTGGTTAATGCATTGTGCATGCATCCATGTATTGTGTTGCCTCACTTGCCTCATTATGGCCACCGATTTTGGCATGCTTGCGAGCTTCCATGTTAGTTTAAGTCCATCGTTGCATTGTTGTTGCATACCATGTTTGTTTACATTTTAGGTTGCCGCGCCTAGCATACATTGTTCATTTGCATGCCCATGTTTGCATACTAGATCACATGACCTAGGTTGCATTACATTGGCATGCATGCCTTGCCCTCTTGATCAAGTGATAGAGTTGGGCTTTTATGTGTTTGTTTGGTTTGCATGACATTTTGAAAATCAAAGTGCATACTTGGTTTTCTTGGGCCATCATGCATCGAAATGCGCAATTGGTGGTCGAGGACAAGGAACATACCCCTTTGAGTCAAATCATGATAAGGGATGTGTTGGTGCACACATTTGCTTGAAATTCATGCCATGCACTGTCTGTCCTTTGTTGCTGTCAAAAACTGTCTTCTGCAGGAAGTTTCTGCCGACCGGCAACATGCAGTGCCCGACGGCCATTTGTGAATGGCCGATAGCTTCATCAGCAGCCGATGGACATTCCTCATGGCCGGTGGGCATTTCCTCCAGCCGATGGTATTCTACAGTGTGCAAGGAACGTGTCCCAGGACTTTGGCAGTCTTTGGAGAGGCAGGACAATGAAAACAGAGGCAGCAGTGGTATGGTGTGGATTTTCCGGGCAAGACGGATCGAGCATGCATCATTCGCGCATCCGAGACGGGGGCTGCGGCCATCTTCTCTTTGCATTTATTTTGATTAGATTAGAAATTATGTAATAATTAATTTAGCGATTTGTTATTCGGACTGTATATTCTTTTGGTCCCTCTGAGTGAGGGCGTATTTGTAATAAGTGTGTGTGAGTGGTGTGTATGTCTTCCAACCCCCACTCCTTTCTTCCCTTTTATTTACCTGCTTATGATGATAGATTAGGGCACGTTTATTTTAGCATACTGTAGGAAATTAATGTATTGATAATATTGATTGATAGATATTCAATGTGTTTACAAGAGCTCTCTTTTATAGAGAGAAATGGGATACAATGGAGCCATAATTAATTGAGCAATAAGAACTAAATGGAGTACTAAACTAAATGGAGCACTCACTAAACTAAATGGAGCACTCACTAAACTAAATGGAGGAAATTAATGTATTGATAATATTGATTGATAGATATTCAGTGTGTTTACAAGAGCTCTCTTTTATAGAGAGAAATGGGATACAATGGAGCCATAATTAATTGAGCAATAAGAACTAAATGGAGCACTAAACTAAATGGAGCACTCACTAAACTAAATGGAGCACTAAACTAAATCACTAACTATATGGGGCAGGTGGAGTAGGTGTAGGAATTGTTACATTCAACAGCCCCCCTCAAACTCAAGGGGGTTAGGAACTAACCAACTTGAGTTTGGAGAGAGTAACAAAACAGGAAAAATAATCTGACAAATAAAAGTAGATAGGAGACACTGTATGGTCGTGTCAGACCGTTGTAGAAGATAGTTTATGGGGTCATATCGGACCGATGTAGAAAACAGTTTACAGGGTCATGTCGGACCGTTGTAGAAGACAGTTTACGGGGTCTTGCTGGACCCATATAGGAAACAGTTTACGGGGTCTTGTCGGACCGTTGTAGAAGACACTATATGGCTGTGTCGAACCGTTGTAGTAGAGAACCGAAATCAATGTTGGAACAGTTTACCGAGTCTTGTCGGACTCATAAAGGAGCTAACCGGAATCAATGTCGGGACAGTTTATAGAGTCTTGTCGGACCCATATAGAAGCTAACCGGAATCAAAGTCGGGACAGTTTACAGAGTCTTGTCGGACCCTTAAAAGTCGCACCCTCAAAAGGCGTGCCCAATCTTATCAAAAGGCGTGCCATCAAAAGGCGCGCCATCAAAAGCGCGCCGATTTGTCGTCTGGCGTTGAGAGGCGCGTGATACGCGTGTCTGCCTTGCCTATTTATACCAAGGCGAGGCTGCCGCTTATGCAGAACAAAGCATCTGCTGAAAAAAACCTCTGAAAACCTCTTCATTTTGCTGAGAGAGATACTCTGTAACACTTCTGCCCAGAAAATGGCTTCTTCTTCCCGTTCTGCTACCCAGAACATAGCCTCTTCTTCCCGGGGTCTGCTCACTCTCTTTCCCGACCTCAATGAGTGCACAAGAGAGATAACCGGGGCAGTTGCCCTGGAACCGCAACCAAGCGCCCCTGGACCAAGCCCCCTTGGTTTTACGCCGTTGAACTATCCGATGGTGGCAGTTGAGCAGATAATGGCTGCTCAATCTGATATTGAGGCCAATTATTATACATTAAGGTCATGTGTTGAGACCATGACTGCGGTCAACAACCTGTCACACCGGCTTCAGAGTAGAACAAATGAGGTGCAGTAGGTAAAAGCCCAACTGGCTCTGCTCCAGCGCATGTATACGGATGCCCGAGCAGAGATATGTGTGCTGAAGGCAGAAAACAAGGAACTGAAGCGGAAGGCCACCGTGATGCTCAGATTTGGAGGTCCGCCATATGTGACGGTTGAGGAGCAACGGGAAGTGAACGTGCTCGGCGGCGTGGGAAACACGGAGGCAGCACCGGCAAGGGCCGCCCAAGACAAAGGCAAAAAGAAGAGAACAACTGAAGAGGTGAAAAAATAAGGCTGGTTGATGTGGTGGTTGTAGGTTGGAGATTGTTTGGTTTTTTTTTTTTTTTTTTTTTTTTTTTATGTAAAATGGTGATCGAGTTTGATCCCTAGCATGAATAAAATAAAGTTGGTGTGCAAATCTAAATGGTATGAATTTGATTTGAAAAAGATTAAAAATAATGTGAAAGAAAAATAATTGAGAAATCAAAACGAAAGGTGGAGAGTGGTTGACATGGTTTTGGGGCCCACGGTTTTGGTCCACGGACGGCCCACTTATAGCAGCGTTTTTCGCAGCTACATGAAGAATGTTTTGTCCTTGTTCGCCTAGAAGTTCCATTGCATCAGGGCAGTGCCGAAGAATCTCTCGGATGACATCAACGTGATCTTCACTGGACGCTACATGAATAGGAAAGTTACCACTTCCATCTCTTTGATACGAGGTTACACTACATTTCTCAAGTAAATAGTGCACCCCATCAAGGTAACCCGCAAGTATTGCATAGGAAAGGGCCGTCGTCCCATCCTCATCCTTAAAGTAGACAAGTTTCGGTTCTTTCTTCAATATTGCTTCCAGGACATCTATATTCCTTCCTCTAAGGGCAGCATGAACTACTGATCTGGTTCCCGAACTGAACATGGAATTGTCCATCACCACTACCTCCACTGCTTCAGCTGTCATAAGCTTCACAAGATCAAAATAACCAGCTTTCGCAGCCATGTACAGGGGAGACTTTCCTTCTTTATTAGGATAACTTGATATACTCGGACACAAGTTGAACAAAAATGCAGCCACTTCCTCATGACGATTTTTCAAGGCGACATGTAATGCTGTTTCTTCATTCTTATTGACTTCCCTCAGCACCGACACTCTCCATTCTTCGCTGTCATCCCTTTGTCGAAATCCGAGTAGGGACTTCACAGTGGACAGGTGCCCAGAACTCGCAGCAGCATGGATAGGAAGGTTGCCATTAGAGTTTTTCTTGGAGAAGAGGTCGATTCGATGTGTGAGTATGAGCTCCACAAGGAGGACATGGCCTGAGTATGCTGCAATGTGAAGGACTGTATCCTCTTGAGGACTCACTTGATTCAAAGGAGAAGCTTCTCTATCTTCCATTGCTCTTTCAAACCCAGAAAAGTCACCTGCTTTTGCAGCTCTGTAGATTTCGGGATCCATGTATTTAGCAACAGCCATCCCATGATTGTCATCTTGAGACTCTTCTGATGCATTTAACAGTAACAGTGATTAAGCAAGGGTTTGAGTTGCTCAAGATCTCACTGCTGAACCGTAAGCGCAAACCTGATGCATCATCAAGGTTGGCAGCAACGGGCATGTCCACAGACAGCATCGGAAAGGTTTAGAGAACACGACAGTGGCAGATGTGTTGATGACAAAGGGAGGCGAAAAAGTTGAGTCTTGGCTATGGTGCAGCACTGATGACACTGTCCATGATGCAGTGAAGCAAATGGCACAAAATAATGTTGGATCTTTAGTGGTTCTAAAACCAGGAGAGCAACAAATGATTGCAGCATTCACTTGTGGTGGGAGAGAGAAGTGGGCTGCTTGTTCGAAAACGAGCAACAGTGGCCCATGCACCATAGATGATGATGATGGAGTTGTAACGCTGCTGCTGCTGTTTGCTTTGCGATCTACAGAGGCTGAAATGAGGGGTAAGAGCTCAGCTATGGAAGAAGGTATGTGTAGAAACACAAGCGGAATAGGTTGAGGTCCGGCGGGCGGCCAAGGAAAGGTTGCCGCCCGCCAGAAGGCGAAGAACACTAGGAGCTTAACCTATAGCTCTGATACCATGTAGGAAATTAATGTATTGATAATATTGATTGATAGATATTCAATGTGTTTACAAGAGCTCTCTTTTATAGAGAGAAATGGGATACAATGGAGCCATAATTAATTGAGCAATAAGAACTAAATGGAGCACTAAACTAAATGGAGCACTCACTAAACTAAATGGAGCACTAAACTAAATGGAGCACTCACTAAACTCAATGGAGCACTAAACTAAATCACTAACTATATGGGGCAGGTGGAGTAGGTGTAGGAATTGTTACATTCAACACATACCTTATGCAATGCATGCGTGCATCCATACATTTGTTGACATGCACTGGGCTCGGTACATCATACAAACTGCATTGTATTTCAATTTCAAAATTGAATACTTGTTACTTGTAGCATTTCACATGCCATTTAGGATAACCGGCCTACTCTAACTGCACCTCTGTATGTTGCATTAGCCACTTAACATGAAACTAGGATCATGCACATGATTACTAACTAGTTTCTGTTGGCTGGAGTACTAGGTGAGCTTTTATGCTTTAGCATATCACATGTGTGTGAGTGTTGCCATAATAGCATGACCACCATGAGGCTAAGTGCTTATGTGATATAACTGCTTGAATGCCTGTGGATGGAGGTCAAATTACCTAGATTGGAATAATGCATTAAAACTGTGAGTTTTAAGCCCACCAGATAGTGGCAAAACTGTCCTTTCTAAAAGCCCACTTAAGGGTGGCAAAACCTGCATTTTAGCCTACTTGCAAGTAGCAAACCATTTTCAAAACAAACATGAAATGTTTTATTCCAATTTAAGCGATTTGGTCTATACTTGTTTGCTGTGCACATAACGTAGTAATTCTAGGCTAATAACCGGAATAAGAACATGTAACGTTTTCAAAATCGGATATCACGGTTAGTAGAGGCCGGTCTTCGGACCGGGCGAAAGGGGGTGCTCATAGCTGACCTTCCCCGATCGTACCCAAGCTCCCGAGCCAAGACATTTGGTGATGACGGACACGTGGCCTTCGGCACCGAGTCAGGGTTTCCTAAATTCTCCCATAAAAAATATTTAGGTGGCGACTCTGTAATCTGGCAAAGCAGTCCATGTTTGGCACTACTTTTCAAAAAAATCTGTTTTTCTTCAAAACGATTTGCCAGATTTGGACTCTTTGGTTCAGATTTAGAACCGTGACATTTTGAGTCCTTTGAACTGTAGTGACCCAATATTGAACCGGAACGGGGGGAGGACTCGCACTCCCTCCCCGGGATGCGTTCGGGGACGTCTACAGTTTCTGGCGACTCTGCTGGGGATTTTTAGAGAGCTTGACTCGAACTCGTGATATCCTGTTTTGACTACACTTATGTGTTTCTTTGCATTGCATGTGCATTGGTGCGCCTAGGACACCGTGTTGGCCATCTGCTATTCCTGAGCGGTTTGCTGGAGGCTTGTCTTGTCAAGGCATGACCATAAGGCTGACCGGTTGCGGGCTCTGCCAGTATGGGAACACAAACCCCGGTTTTACCGGGGCACCCTTTTGACCATTCGACCTAGTGCATATTCGGAATCCATAGTGACCATTCCAAACTAGGACAGGTTGCTTACCCGATTTAGGTTGTTTGAAACCGCTGCGTGCGTAGTGAAACCCTAGCTCCTGACAAAATAGGACAGGGAAACCCTATCCCAACATAGGGGTTTTGGCTCTCTTTACTTGCTATGTGCTTTTAGAGTGTATCTCTACAGGGAATGCATATACCAATTTGCGGGCCTGGGTATCCGGCCTGCGGGCACCAGTATCAGTATTTTGAGAATCAGTTATATCGCGGGTATCAGATTCAGATTTGGGGCAGTGATTTCGGGGAACAGTGATCAGTAATAGAATACAGTCATTCAGCTTTGCTCGTATCCGTTCCAGTGAGGTTGAGCTGAGATGCTGTCTGTTTTCTCTTTTGCTAGGTAGTCCTGGAATCATAGCTTCAGAAGGCTCCACTATCCCCCAGGAACATTGGATTTGTGCTGATAGACTTTGTCAGGTCAGAAACTCAGTTCAAGGGTAATCAGGGCCAGAGAAGGCTAGTCAGGCATAGACCACCAGTACCACAGCTACCAGATCAGTGATCTTTGAGCAGTCGGGTTGAGATTTCCGAGCCTACTGCAGACACAAATATACCGGTTGCTCAGTTAGATCAGGACAATATGTCGAGTCTGGAAGAGATGGTGCGCCAACTCCAGGATAGTATGAAAACCATGCAGCAAGACGCTGTCTGTCAAGCAGAATTCGCCAAGCAACGGGCTGTGGTCATAGCCCAACAGGCAGAGACAATTGCCAGGCTAGAGCAACAAACCGGAGCATCTGCTTCGCATCAAGCTCCTCCACCACCAGGGGTTCAGACACCCGGGGAAACACCCAATGTCCAGGAAGGTACGGACATTCCGGTAGGGCCGGCTCCGCTCCCAATTTTACCCCAGCAATCCAAAACACCTACCAATCTACCGGACTCTCCCTTTGAGTTCAAGACGGACCCCACAGCGCTGAAGCTGAGTAAGCTGGAAAAGATGTTTAAGAAATCCCAAGGAGTCAAGTCCATTCCCGACATTGAGGATGGATATACGGACGCAGCTGTGACGCTGCCAGATCGGTTCAAGATGCCACAAATCGACCGATTTGATGGGTCCGGGGACCCCATGGTGCACCTGAGGCTGTTTTCAGATATCTTAAGGCCGATGGGCCTCACCAGACTACAAAAGCTGTCTCTGTTTGGCCGAACCCTGTCAGGTGTGGCGGCCATCTGGTACGCGAAACTGGAAGACGATGTTAAGAAGAATTGGGATGAGATGGCTGAGGCCTTTATTGCTCAATACTCCTACAACACACAGATCGAGGTCACAACTCGTGATCTCGAAGCCACCCGCCAAGAACCAAAGGAGAGTTTCTCAGAGTTCGTGATGAGATGGAGAGCAAAGGCCTCAATGATGACTACAAGGCCTTCTGACAAAGACCAGATACGGATGGTTGTGCGCAACCTCCAACCCAAACTGATGCAAAAATGATAGTCTTACCCTTTCCTACCTTTGCGGACCTACACGAGATGGGGGTACAGATTGAGGACGCTATGAAGCAGGGCCTTATTGACCAGGAGAAGGAGCAACCTAGGAGGGAATTTATCCACAGTTCAAATGCGACCACCAGTGGTGACGCAGCTACTATAACTTCAGATGTGGGCATAGTCACCACCACCACACAAAAAATGACCACCCCATTCGCCGGTACATCCGAAACTAGCTCACAAACAGCCAAACACCCACCTCAGGGCCAAAGGGTGTTTACCCCACTGTACATGTCTCTATCAATGGCCCTGAGGACCTTGATCAAAAAGGGGTATCTGAAGCCACTGGAGCCACAACCGTTACCAAAGAAACCCCCTCCCTCACATAACCCAGCTGATTACTGTGCCTTCCATCAGCGAGCTGGCCATGACACTGACATGTGTTTTCGTCTTCGCCATGAGATACAAAATCTGATCGACAACGGGGTCATCCCCGCACCAGGTCCTGCAAAGTCTATCGGCACTTGATCAGTGAACTTGTGGGGGATAATGTGATGTGATTAGAGGTTGGACCACCTGCGGGCGGCGTTCAGTTTACTTCAGATGTGGTGGACGGCATGCACTGTTTTGAGCAAATGTACAAATGCTGTTAATTTTGCTTTCTGACTTGGGTATTGGGTCAGTCTTGTCTTTTGTATTGAGTCAGTCCTTTCATACTGAGTCAGTTGGGTCTGTCTTGTTGTATCGGGTCAGTCCTGTTGTGTAGGAGTCGGGTGATTTCGGGGGTGTTACCTCAGACATCACTTGCTTGTTTTGTGTTTGTCTTTTTGCTTCCTTTCGAGTCTGTTTCTGCCTTGGAGCCAGTTATGCCAACAGATCTGAATGGAACAGCAGTGATTTTCACACTCTTGTGTTTGCTTCTGCCGTGTGCCAGTTGTGCCAGAAATTCTAAATGAGATGGCAGTATTTGACTAAGAACTCTGTCTTTTCTGTGCCTTGAAGTCATTGTAACGACCTAAGTTTTTCAAAACTTTTTGAACATTGCGGTAAAAACAAAGAGGAAGGAATTCCTCGGGATTTGCAAAATTTGATCAATTGAGAGAAAGAGAGGCGTGCTAAGCCCTTAATGAATGAAATCATGCTTGTTAGTGTGAGTACTGAGAAGGACCCTAGCTTTGATCCAGATTGGTCCTACACTGTCTTCAGCGCGAGCGATTTGTCGCTTTCTTAAAAACTTTCAAAAAATGTTTTGCGCGGTCCTGCGAAGACTGTGTGGAATCGCTCTTGAGATTGTGCAGCTTAGGATCGCTCTCAGCCTCGAGACTCAACCCCTTTGCTTCAAACCTTGAACTTGAATTCAGAATGTTCAACGGTCAACTACAATGTGAGGCCTGTGTGGCCAGATTTGAAGCAGCCCTCGAACAAGAGGCACCGAAAATCAGAAGATCAGATCATCAGAAGAAGCTTGCGAAGCTAAATCAGAAGCCCCTCGAACTAGGGGCAAAGATGTCAGATGTGCTCGAAGAGCCGAAGATGAGTTCTTGCAAATCAACAGCCACTCTCCTGGATACAGATGGCTTCAAAACCTACAACCATTTGGCATGGACCAAGCTACACTTTTACCCTTTGAGAGGCTCGCTGGGCCGAAAACCCGGAAGGGCGACCCAGGCAAAAGTTAGAGCAAAGAAAAAATAAAAAAAAAAAAAAAAAGAGAAAAACAAAGATACAAAAAGCAAAAAAAGAAAAGAAAAATGCAAAAAAAAAAAAGAAGAAAAAGAAAAAGGAATGAAAAGAATGAAAAAAAGAAAAAAGAAAGAAGAACAAAGCTCGCAAGGTCGAAAACCTGCAATAGGCGCCTTGGCAAAAGTTAGAGCATAAAAAGGAGAGGTTAAATACCCGAGTGTACCTTAACCCCGAACTACGTAAGGCTTGATTCCCATCTTTGGGATACGTAGGCAACTTCATTCTGAAGTCCAGCCCTAAAACACTTCAAATTCAGTTGTGTCCATGAAATGGTTTTGATCATCTTTGCCTTCTCTGTATCCGAGAGTTCGGTTGTGATCGTCACTCTGAAGGATTGATTTCAATACGCTGCGGTGCCATTTAGACAAGGGGCAACTTTCCGTTGCCATTAATGCACTGTGGTGCCATTCAAACAAGGGGCAACTTTCCGTTGCCATGCAGTGTCCTTCAGACAAGGGGCAATTTTCCATTGCTTATGGATCCGAGGTTGTGCATCTCAAGAGTAGGTTCGTGCTGTTGAGCATTGGCCGTTTGCAAAAATAGTTTTTGAGAATTTTTACTGAGGTTGACTAATTTCTCGAAAATTATTCCATCTTTTCCAAAACTGGACCATTTTCTTGGACCCAAAAAAGGAAAATTTTCAGTGCACAACCTAACTTGCATGATTTTCAAATCAAAAATGAATAAGCATGTTAATCTAACTTTCATGTTGGTCAAAATTGTTTTAAAACCAAAAAAAAAATGGTCAAAATGATGAACTAGGGCACAGTTGAGTCAGGTGTTCTGTCTTTTCCCCATCATCAACATACTTGCCAAGAAGGGCACTCTACCTGCCAGAAGAGGGCACAACTGAAGTCAACAACAAAGGGCTGAAAGCTCTCACTCCTCCAAGCAGCGAGGTATCAAGCCAAGTGCGAAGCACGAACTGGAATGGATCAAGATGTTCCACTTCCTCATCTGGACAGATCTAACCACGTCCAAACTCCCAGCAGAGCATCATCAACCGATGTAGCTGCAGATTTGCTACACACCCAGTTGTAGCAACCCCTCTGTGGGAAACTCACTTGTGAAAAAAATCTAGCAGAATGCTAGGGGCAAGAGCCCGCAACTTTTTTTATCTATCCATCAACCACCCAGGGGAGGGATAAAAAATGAGAGATTGAAGAATAGAGAGATGTGCGCTGAGAGAAAAAGTGAGAAAAGGGCTTTTTCAGAAAAAGAGCTTGAGGGCCGAGTGATGTGAGAATCACAAATGAGAAAGGGTGGGAAATAATACCCGAGAAACTGGCTCCTCGTGCACTGAGAAGTCTTGTCTTTGTAACACGTCTGTGTGTCGTGTCTTTTGTTTTGTTTGCTCGATTCTTGTTTTGAGTCGTTCAAGTGTCTCGATGTGTTTAGGTTGTTTACCTTTGTTTTCCGTTGTTGGTCTTTTTCGCTGTGTTCAGTCGTAGGCTCAATACCCGGTTAAGAACTCATTTCTTAATTTCAAAAAATCATCTTGTGCTCAGAGTGCTGTGCCATTCTCCACATTTGTGCAAAAAAGAATTTGTTCTTTCAAAAACCGCAGGGTTCAACCCAGGTCATGTGAGAACAGTAAAATCAGGATCTATCTGAAGCTATATAGGTTCCGGACTGCAAAGCAAAAGAAAAGAGGGAAAATCGAAGCATCTGAGTGTGTTTCACCTTCCAGCAAATTCCGTGGGATGTACCCCTTCAAGCCTTGTCAATGCTCCGAAGTATGGGTGTGCCTCTACCTCAAGCTCAAAATGTTTCTGCGGAAGTATCAACTGATGTCTCCGATGCGTAGCTCATCGTCGGTTTCGCATGCACGAGTTGTATCCTTTTGAATCTATTGTGACTCCTCCGAGAGGTAAATCGGAGGTTGCGTTTGAATTGGTCTCGTTAAGGCGTGTATTTCCTTATTCAACATTTTATTTCAAACACACTGTTGAGATTGCATCGAATATGCATTGATTATTGTGCACAGAATGTGTATACACACTCGTCCCACTTGCATTATGCTGCATGTTCCAATTGCATTGTTATGCACCCACTTCATTTGCATCGTGATGCACATCCCAGTTGCATTGTTATGCACTCATTTCACTTGCGCTGTCATGCATGTTTCGCCTACATTGTTGTGCGCCTTTTTACTTGCGTTGTTGTTCTTTCCTCTCTCGCGTGTACTACGCTGAGAGGCTTTTGTTTTCCTTCTCTCTCGCGTGTACTACGCTGAGAGGTTTCTTTTGTTTTCTCTTTCCTCTCTCGCGTGTACTACGCTGAGAGGTTTTTTTGCTTTTCCTTTCCTCTCTCGCGTGTACTACGCTGAGAGGTTTCTTTTTGCTTTTCTCTTCCCTCTCGCGTGTACTACGCTGAGAGGTTTCTTTTTGCTTTCTCTTTCCTCTCTCGCGTGTACTACGCTGAGAGGTTTCTTTTGCTTTTCTCTTTCCTCTCTCGCGTGTACTACGCTGAGAGGTTTCTTTTGCTTTCTCTTTCCTCTCTCGCGTGTACTACGCTGAGAGGCTTTTCTCTTTCTCTCGCGTGTACTACGCTGAGAGGTTTCTTTTTGCTTTCTCTCTTTCCTCTCTCGCGTGTACTACGCTGAGAGGTTTCTTTTGCTTTCTCTTTCCTCTCTCGCGTGTACTACGCTGAGAGGTTTCTTTTCGCTTTTTCCTTTCCTCTCTCGCGTGTACTACGCTGAGAGGCTTTTCTTTTCCTCTTCTCGTGTACTACGCTGATGAGGTTTTCTTTGCCTTTCCTTTCTCTTGCGTGTACTACGCTGAGAAATTTTATCCTTCTTCTCTTGCGTGTACTACGCTGAGAAATTTTATCTTTCTTCTCTCGCGTGTACTACGCTGAGAAGTGTTACTCTTTCCTCTCCTGTGTACGATACGCTGAGAGATGTTGTGCTTGAGACTCCGGGTATTCTCGGTAGTCGCTTTTAGCCTTCTCCGCGCAAGAGCCGTGAGAATTGCATAATTTTCTTACATCCTTTCTGCATGAGATGTAGTTTGGTTCATGTTTACTTGCTTGCATAGCATTCGCTTAAAATGTTGCATTTATTTTGCATAATTGCTTCATCACAGCATCCTTTGCATGATCATAAGTTATGCACTTGCATTGTGCATCACTTTGCATCCTGCCCCGAACTACGCTGGTTTGATTCCTTAAAGGGATACGTAGGCAGCCTGCGGGCACAACCATTTATCTATCTATATTTGTTTGTTTGTCCAAGTCTTCGGCCTTGTCAAAAATGGGTCGTCTCTGGGCTTTGACATTCACTCCCGTCATTGTATGACTTCGAGTTCTGTCAAAGAGGGGCAACTGTAGACACCCCATTTTGACCGCCCTTAAGACTTGGGCACTACTGATGGTTTACTGTGTTGGAGAAAGGTGTGCAGTGCACAAGTTAAGTTTCTTCGGCAAGGAGAGAGGCAAATCTCAACTTCATACCCCATTGTGGACCAAAATTATTTTTGATGGTTTTTATACCTTAAAACCCCCTCTTTCAAAACATTTTTGAAATAAAATTCCCACGATGTTCCGACGCTCGCATTTCGGTAAATATTGCGCTTTTCGGTAAACCGAGCAAGGGCAAAGTGGAGATGAATGAAAGAGAGATGAAATCTTTGGAAAATCTTTCAAAACACCTTGCTAAGGGGTTTGGAGTTGAAGAAAAAGGAAAAGAGGAGAGAAACCAAGTTGGAGAAGAAGTTCGGCAAGGATCCGGGTAGAAGGGAGTCGAGCAGTCCTCGCTAAATCAAGCTTATCTATCTGCATACTTGGATTTTAGCTATGAGGCCACCATCGTTGGAAAGAAGACTTCCGGGGCTTCATTTTTCACTTAAGAATCTCTTAAAGCCAAGTCCGGGTGGGGGAGATATGGTTGGTTGAAGTAGAGGATCAGCCCGGTTGGATCGAATCTGCGCGGCTTCACCAAAAAGGGCATAACTTTTTCCACAGGAGGAATTTTAATGCAAGGTTTGCGCCATTGGAAAGCTAACTTCCGGGGCTTCAATCTGGACATCCACCGGAACTTTTTGACCTTACCGGCTACCTACCGGCCATCCATTTATCTGACCGGCACAAAAGATTGCCGGCCAGCCAAAAGTGCCCAGAACTCAGATTTTTGACAGATATTTATCATCCAGCTGCTATACACTGTATCAGATATTTTCAATTGGGATATTTCGACCAAAAGCTCTTATTTTGATATATATAGAGCCTTATATCTCATATTGCTTAGGTTAGAACAAAAAATCAAGTTTTGGGAGCTTCTCACTCTAAAAAAAAAACCTCTCTCTCTCTAGATCTCACTCCTTTGCCTCCAAAACTCCATAGTTCTTGGCCTATTGCACTACAACCTATAGCACCACCACCACAACTCCATTTCCAGCAGCTTGGGAAGCTTTCCAACAGCTAGGAGGCATCATTCCTCAAGCCAAAAGGGAACAAAAGTTTGGTCTTCAAGGGTAAGCATCATTTCCCCCCCTTTTTTGACTCATTTTGGTATCTTTTTTTAGACCTATTTGCTTGCTGTTTTGGGCTCCGACCCTAACTGAAAGGGTCATTTTTTTGAGCCATTCTTCATGTTTGTTTAAGGGCTCAACCCTGTTTGAGCCCCCCATGGTGCACTTGCTTCAATATCCTCTTGTATGCCATTATCTTGCATGATTTTTCTAGCCTATGTGTGATCTGTTTTGGAGCATGTCATAAACTGTAGATAGGCTTATTTTGAGCCCTTCTTCAACATTGAAGAAGGGATGAACACTGTTGGGGACCTCCATGTATCACTTGCTTCATCACCCCTCTTTGGTCCCTATTTTTGCATGCTTTGTTAGCTCACCTTGCTTCTGTTTTTCGGCCATGATCAGAACTTAGAGTGGCTATATTTTGACCCCCTTGACATGTTTCATTAAGGGTCTTTGGCTTTTTGATGCATGTTTTGTATACTTCATGTTAGAGCCCTCTTGTGGCCTTAATCTTGCATTGCATTTTAAGGGTGTTTGTATATTGATTTGGGGGCTGTCATAAACTGTGAGTAGTCATATTTTTGGTCCCTATTCAGTGTTTTCAAAGGGTCTTTTTCAGTTTGGGCTTTGCATCTACCACTTGCTTCATTACCTAGCTTGAGGGCCCGTTTTTGCATGCTGTTTTTGCCCTATCCATGCTCACTGTTTGGCCATGCTTTGAACTGAAAAAATGCTTTTTTTGGGGCTGCCTTGCTTCTGTTTTCATGCTTCATGTCCGGATTATGCATGTTTGATATAGCTATAGGTCATTTCATGAGCCTAATCTTGCATTTCGGGTCCATTTCATGCACTTAGTGTCATTTCGCTATGTTTTGGGACCGTTTGGCATCATGTTCCAGCGCTGAAATTCACATGCTTGTATGCCATCTTGCATCCCTTGCCATGCTTTGGTAGAATTGCATTTTCATGCCTTAGGTTTGGTTAATGCATTGTGCATGCATCCCATGTATTGTGTTGCCTCACTTGCCTCATTATGGCCACCGATTTTGGCATGCTTGCGAGCTATCCATGTTAGTTTAAGTCCATCGTTGCATGTTGTTGCATACCATGTTTGTTTACATGTTTAGGTTGCGCGCCTAGCATACATTGTTCATTTGCATGCCATGTTGCATACTAGATCACATGCCTAGGTTGCATTACATTGGCATGCATGCCTTGCCTCTTGATCAAGTGATAGAGGTTGGGCTTTATGTATTTGTTTGGTTTGCATGACATTTGAAATCAAAGTGCATACTTGGTTTCTTGGGCCATCATGCATCGAAATGCGCAATTGGTGGTCCGAGGACCAAGGAACATACCCTTTGAGTCAAAATCATGATAAGGGATGTGTTGGTGCACACATTTGCTTGAAATTCATGCCATGCACTGTCTGTCCTTTGTTGCTGTCAAAACTGTCTTCTGCAGGAAGTTTCTGCCGACCGCAACATGCAGTGCCGACCGGCCATTTGTGAATGGCCGATAGCTTCATCACAGCCGATGGACATTCCTCATGGCGGTGGGCATTTCCTCCAGCCGATGGTATTCTACAGTGTGCAAGGAAGTGTCCCAGGACTTTGGCAGTCTTTGGAGAGGCAGGACAGTGAAAACAAAGGCAGCAGTGGTATGGTGCGGATTTTCCGGGCAAGACGGATCGAGCATGCATCATTCGCGCATCCCGAGACGGGGGCTGCGGCCATCTTCTCTTTGCATTTATTTTGATTAGATTAGAAATTATGTAATAATTAATTTAGCAATTTGTTATTCGGACTGTATATTCTTTTGGTCCCTCTGAGTGAGGGCGTATTTGTAATAAGCGTGTGTGAGTGGTGTGTATGTCTTCCAACCCCCACTCCTTTCTTCCCTTTTATTTACCTGTTTATGATGGTAGATTAGGGCACGTTTATTTTAGCATACTGTAGGAAATTAATGTATTGATAATATTGATTGATAGATATTCAATGTGTTTACAAGAGCTCTCTTTTATAGAGAGAAATGGGATACAATGGAGCCATAATTAATTGAGCAATAAGAACTAAATGGAGCACTAAACTAAATGGAGCACTCACTAAACTAAATGGAGCACTAAACTAAATGGAGCTAACTAACTAAAAATCACTAACTATATGGGGCAGGTGGAGTAGGTGTAGGAATTGTTACATTCCACATACCTTATGCAATGCATGCGTGCATCCATACATTTGTTGACATGCACTGGGCTCGGTACATCATAAACTGCATTATATTCAATTTCAAATTGAATACTTGTTACTTGTAGCATTTCACATGCCATTTTAGGATAACCGAGCCTACTCTAACTGCACCTCTGTATGTGTTGCATTAGCCACTTAACATGAACTAGGATCATGCACATGATTACTAACTAGTTTCTGTTTTGGCTTGGAGTACTAGGTGAGCTTTTATGCTTTAGCATATCACATGTGTGTGAGTGTTGCCATAATAGCATGACCACCATGAGGCTAAGTGCTTATGTGATATAACTGCTTGAATGCCTGTGGATGGAGGTCAAATTACCTAGATTGGAATAATGCATTAAAACTGTGAGTTTTAAGCCCACCAGATAGTGGCAAAACTGTCCTTTCTAAAAGCCCACTTAAGGGTGGCAAAACCTGCATTTTAGCCTACTTGCGAGTAGCAAACCATTTTCAAAACAAACATGAAATGTTTTATTCCAATTTAGGCGATTTGGTCTATACTTGTTTGCTGTGCGCATAACGTAGTAATTCTAGGCTAATAACCGGAATAAGAACATGTAACGTTTTCAAAATCGGATATCACGGTTAGTAGAGGCCGGTCTTCGGACCGGGCGAAAGGGGGTGCTCATAGCTGACCTTCCCCGATCATACCCAAGCTCCCGAGCCAAGACATTTGGTGATGACGGACACGTGGCCTTCGGCACCGAGTCAGGGTTTCCTAAATTCCCCCATAAAAAATATTTAGGTGGCGACTCTGTAATCTGGCAAAGCAGTCCATGTTTGGCACTACTTTTCAAAAAAATCTGTTTTTCTTCAAAACGATTTGCCAGATTTGGACTCTTTGGTTCAGATTTAGAACCGTGACATTTTGAGTCCTTTGAACTGTAGTGACCTAATATCGAACCGGAACGGGAGGGGACTCGCACTCCCTGCTCGGGATGCATTCGGGGACGTCTACACCGACCCTCTTGATCAAGCATGATAGAGGTGGAGGCCCTTATGTGTTATTTGTGTGCATTCATTGACATTGAATTGTGCCACTTGGTTTCTCGGCCATTGTGCATTGCGATGCTCGGTTGGTGGCCCGAAGAGTCGAGTACCGTACTCCCTTAAGCTTGAGAAATGATAGGGAGGGTGGTTGTGCACACATTCCTTGTAAATACACTGCCATGCCTCTGTTTGTGCTCTGTTGTAGCAAAAGGAGAAATTGCAGGAAGCAGTGGCCGACTGGCCATCAAAGCTGCCGATCGGCTATCAACTTTGGCTGATGGCTATCAACTTTGGCCGATGGCCATCCCTCTTGGCCGACCATCCTTCAGCATGTTCCTAAGGTGGGTCCGAATTTTCAGAAGTACAGAAGTGTGCAAACAGAGGCATCATGAGGCACGGTAGTGGATTTCCGGGAGGATGCGATCGAGCATGCATCCTTCATTGTTCAAGGCGGAGCTGTGGCAGCCTAATTTAGATGCTTTTCATACTTAGTTGTTTTTGTAACTTAATTAATTTGATTAGTTAGTTGGTTTGTAAATAATTAGCTTAGCATAGCTAGTTAGTTATTTATTCGGACCCTCCGTCGAGAGGGCACAATTTTGTAATAAGTGTGCGTGTGTGTGATGTATGTCTTCCAACCCCACGTCTTTCTCCCTTTTATTTACCAGCTTTCGATGGTTAGTTTAGGGCATATTTCAATTAGCATACTTATGCTTCGCATGTTTGCATTCATTCATCTGTCTTGCATGCACCGGGCTCAGCGCATCATACTAACTGCATTGTATTTCAATACCAATTTGAATACATGTTATCTAGTTGCATTCACATGACATCTTAGAATAGCCGAGCCTATCTTAGTTACATTTTGCATGTGTTCATTAGGCATACCTAACATAGGATCATGCATTGATTTCTAACGTAGCTTTTGTTTTGGCTCGAAGTACTAGGTAAGCTTTTACGCTTTAGCATCCTTGCATGCGTGTAAGTGACTGCCATGATAGCATGCTTGCCATGAGGCTAACTGCTTAAGCGTTTAACTGCATGAATGCCTGTGGATGAAGGCTTCATTGCTTGGATTGGAACAATTCATCAAAATGAGCGTTTTAAGCCCACTTTGCGGAGTGGCAAAATCATGTTGTTTTCTAAGCCCACTTAAGGGTGGCAAATCCGCGTCTTAGCCTACTTGCGAGTAGCACTTTCAAACCATTTTCAAAAAACAAACATGAGATGTTTTGTTCCAAATCGAGTGATTTAGTCTATACTTGTATGCTGTGCGCATCACATAGTAAGCTAGCTAATAAACCGGAATAAGAACACATGTGTTTTCAAAAACAACATATCATGTTAGTAGAGGCCGATCCTTTGATCTGGCGAGCGGGGGTGCTCATTTCATGACCTTCCCCTCTCGTACCCAAGTTCCCGAGCCGAGGCAACTTTGGTGATGACGAACACGTGGCCTTAGGCACGAGTCAGGGTTTCCTAAATCTCCCAAAAATAAAATATTTAGGTGGCGACTTTGAAATCTGGCAAAGCAGTCCATGTTTGGCGCTTTTTGATTAAAATTGATTTTCCAAAACGATTTGCCAGATTTAGACTCTTTGGTGATTTATCAGTCTTACATTGCACTTTGTGAGATTAGATTCAGAACCGTGACAGGAGTCCGAACTGTAGTAGCTAAGAAACTACGATTCGTGCCCTCGCGCATGGAGCGGAGTTTCGGGCGGTCTACAGGGTCCCACCTAAATATTAGACCAAAGTTTAATAAAAATTCTATTTTTTCCCAGAATTTTCAAAACATTTCTAACAATCCCCCACATGAATGGAATTTGATGACAACAGAAATGCAACAATATGCAGACTTTGTCGAAAGAGTATAAGTCGAAAATATCTTGCATCAGGATAGATAGCTTTCGGCCTTGAACCTTTCCTAGTGATAACCTATCGCACTTACTAGCTAATCAATGGACGCGATGCCTTGAATTGTTCGGCCGTTTGTGTAAGCCAAGACAATAGATTTCACACAAAATATCTTCTAACACATCGTTGTTCTCACTGTTGTGTTCATTTTGGCCTTGAATGCTCCTGGTTTTCATGAGTGTTTCTAGAGAATTTAGCCTCTTCATTCTCATAGAATCGACCTCAGTTCAATATTCATATAGGTGATTCTTACTTTGAGTAACTCCTTATACTCATCTTGATTTTATGCCTTAATCAAGATATAAGTAATCATTAAAAGCAAAGCTTATCCTTATACTCCTGCAGACAACACATGTTGCAGATATCACTCTCACCATAGGAATGGGTAAGGAATTTTAATCCCTTGGTGATTTCTGGCGAGCCACACATAACTTAGTTGTCCCTTTGAACTTAGTTCTTGGGATCTCTAGTCATATAAGTAGGGTTACCATTATGATGACTCTTATGTAATAGGCTTTAATCCCATCCCTTTCGATGAACTATACACTTGCTCTTTTGTCAAACCTTTTGTTAACGGATCCGCAATATTCTCTTTAGATTTTATATAATATATTGAGATTATTCCATTTAAGAGCAATTGCCTTACGGTATTATGTCGACGATGAATGTGTCGTGATTTACCATTATACATATGATTTTGTACCCTGCTTATTGCAGATTGACTATCACAATGAATGCAAATAGCTGGCACAGGTTTAGGCCACATTAGAATGTCTTCTAAGAAGTGACGAAGCCATTCTGCTTCTTCTCCTACTTTGTCTAAAGCAATGAACTCAGATTCCATTGTGGATCGTGCGATGCATGTTTGTTTCGTGGATTTCCAAGAAACAACAACACCTTCCAGAGTAAAGACATATCCACTAGTGGATTTTGAATCTTTAGTATCTGATATCCAATTGGCATCACAATAACTTTCGAGTACTACTGGATATCGAGTAAAGTTCAAACCATGATCACGAGTAAATCTTAGATATCTAAGAACCCGAATGATCGCTTTCCAATGGTTTTCTCTGGGATTACTAGTGTACCTACTCAATTTACTGACTGCATAAGCTATGTCAGGATGAGTACAATTCATTAGGTACATTAGGCTTCCAATGATTTGGGAGTATTTTAACTGAGACACCGCATCACCTTTATTTTTTGATACATAATGACTGATGTCTACAGGTGTTCTAGCTAAATTCATATCATCCTTGATAAATTTACCAAGAATTTTTCAATATAATGTGATTGAGATAATGCATATCCGTCAAATGTTTTAGTAATTTTCATTCTTAATATAACATCTACGACCCCCATATCTTTCATATGAAATCTTTTATTAAGCATTTGCTTAGTTGATTTGATCATGTTTTGATTGTTTCCAATGATAAGCATGTCATCCACATAAAGACAAACTATGACATATCCTTGGTTAGTGTTTTTAACATAGACGCATTTGTCACATTCGTTTATCTTAAACCCATTAGTAAGCATTGCATGATCAAATTTTTCATGCCATTGCTTAGGTGCTTGTTTTAATCCATAAAGAGATTTTACAAGCCGACAAACTTTCTTTTCTTGCCCCGGTACTACAAACCCTTCGGGTTGCTCCATATAGATTTCTTCATTTAGATCACCGTTTAAGAAAGCTGTCTTAACATCCATTTGATGTATTTCTAAATTATACAACGCTGCTATAGCAAATAAGCATGCAAATGGATGTTATTCTTGTCACAGGGGAATATGTGTCAAAATAGCCTAGACCTTCCTTTTGTTTGTAACCTTTGACTACAAGTCTTGCTTTATACTTGTCAATTGAACCATCTGCTTTCATTTTTCTCTTGAATATCCATTTATATCCAAGAGGTTTAGATCCGGGTGGAAGATCTACCAATTCCCAAGTATGATTTTGCATAATGGATTCAATTTCATTATTAACAGCCTCTTTCCACAAAGGTACTTCAGGACCTGTCATTGCTTCCTTAAAGCTTTGAGGTTCATTTTCTAATAGGTATGTCTGAAAATCTGGACCAAAGGATTTTGATGTTCTCGCTCTCTTACTTCGTCTTGGTTCATCATCAGTTAAATCCTGTTGGTCGAGACCATTACTAGTCTCTTGTGTTTGATTGTCATTAGTCTCTTGACTTTGTGTACAATCATAAGTTCTTTTCTGTGAACTTAATTCATGTCCTTTCTTGTAAGGAAAGACATGTTCAAAAAACACAGCATTCCTTGACTCTATAATAGTGTTCACATTTAATCAGGTATTTCTGATTTATAAGTCAGAAACCGATATGCACTGAGCATAACCAATAAACACACAATCTATTGTTTTTAGTCAAATTTAGTCTTTTTAGGAACATGAACTTCAACTTTTGCCAAACACCCCTACACTTTTAAGTATTTGTAGGAAGGTGGCCGACCTTTCCACAATTCATAAGGAGTGCTGTTAGTTTTCTTGTGGGATATTCTGTTAAGAACATAATTAGCACACAATATTGCTTCCCCCCACAAGTTCTGTGGTAAGCCTGAACTTAATAACATGACATTCATTATTCCTTTCAGCAATTCCATTTTGCTGAGGAGAATAGGGTGCTGTAGTTTGGTGAATAATGCCATGTTGTGCGCAAAATTCATTTAATGGTGCATTATATTCACCACCCCTATCACTTCTAACCATTTTAATGGTTTTACCAAGTTGATTTTCAACTTTTGTTTTGTAGAGTTTAAACATTTCTAAGGCTTCATCTTTACTTCTATGTAAATAAACATAACAATATCTTGTGCAATCATCGATAAATGTTATGGAACACTTTTTGCCTCCTCTAGTTTGAACAAATTTAAGATCACATATATCTGTATGAATTAATTCTAGAGGTTCGGCTTTCCTTTCAACCGATTTAAATGGAGCCTTAGTTAGTTTCGCTTCTACACAAATTTCACATTTATGATTAGGATCAATTTCAAACTTTGGTATATAATCCAAACCAATTAATCTACGCAAAGCATCAAAATTCACATGTCCTAATCTACCATGCCATAAATTCGACTCAAGAATATAAGCAAAAGATGTGTGATTCTTATTCATAGCAACTTTTGGTACAATTGTCATTACATTTAATTTGATGAGACCATCACTCATGTATCCCTTACCAACACACATACCACTCTTTGTTAATACAAATTTATCAGACTCAAAGACAAGCCTAAAACCATTTTTACTTAACAAAGAACCAGAAACCAAATTCTTTCGGATGTCAGGTATATGCAGTACGTTGTTGAGGGTCAGTTCCTTTCCTGATGTCATCTTCAAGATCACCTTTCCTTGTCTAGCTACAGTAGAAGTAGAAGAATTTCCCATGAAAAGTTGTAGTGAACATCTTCTTGTCCGCACATATGTGATGAGTTTCTCTAGTGTCAACCCACCACTCCTTGGGATTTCCAACCAAATTAGCCTTAGACACCACAGTAGAGAGGTTGATGTCATTCACCCCGTCAGAGATGTAATCTAATTTAGTTACATTGGCCTGATTGGTAGTCTTCTTGCTTGTACTTCCGTGATCCTTCTTAGGGCGGCGGCAATCAGAAGCTCGATGTCCAATTTTGCCATAGTTATAGCATTTTCCTTTGAACTTCTTGTTGCCATTGTTGTCACCTTGTTTAGGACCATCTCCAGTAAACTTCTTCTTTTTGTTATGTGGTTTGTAAACTTGTTCAACCACATTAGCATTGGACTTAATGGGATTTTTCTCATTCCTCTTTTCAGCCTTTCGGTTATTTTCCTCAATTCTCAATCTTACAATCAATTCATCCATGGTCATCTCCTTGCGTTTATGTTTTAAATAATTTTTGAAATCTTTCCAAGCCAGTGGTAACTTTTCCACTAAAGCAACGGCTTGGAAAAGACTCGCTAAGAGACATACCTTCTGAATGAATATCATGCAAAATTATTTGAAAATTTTGAACTTGAAAAATTACCGTTTGGGAGTCTACCATAACAAAGTCTAGAAATTTTCCGACAACAAATTTCTTCGTGCCGGCATCCTTTGTCTTGTATTTCTTCTCCAAAGAATCCCACAATTCTTTTGCTGACTTCAGAGGGCTGTAAACATTATACAGCATGTTGTCAAGGCCATTGAGGATGTAGTTTCTACATCTGAATGTTTCCAAGCATTTACAGCGGCAATAACTTACCGATCACTTTCACCCTCTTTAAGTGCTAGAGCCTCTTCATGGAGAAACCGGGCCAAATGTAGAGTTGTAAGATAGAACAACATCTTTTGCTGCCATCTCTTAAACTTAGTACCGTTAAATTTTTTTGATTTGTCTCCATGATTTATTGGTACTCGAACACGGTTCTGGATAGGGACCGGTGTTGGTGTAACAATTGGAGTACCACTTCCAGTTGTAGTTTCAGTTGTAGTAGTCATAATATCTGATTACAAAAATTAGAAAAACAAACCAAAAATTAATTTTCTAGTTACTAAAACTAGAAAATAAATTATAACACAAAATAATTTTATTTTCCTTATTACTAAAACTAGAAAAATAAAATACCACAATAATTTTCTGTAACACCAAATAATATTCTGCAATTGTTAATGACACCAGTATATTACTACTAGTTGTCAAAGAAAATAGACCGTATATTACTACTATTTGTCAAATAGTATATAAATACTATTTGTATTTTCCAATCAGAATATCACTTTGTGAAAACACAGAAAATTAAATACAATAAAGATACAAAAAATAATTCTATCTTAAGATTGTTGGACAATCTTTACTGTATTTGAAAAATAAATTATGTTGTGTACTTAACAACAAATAGAATATAAAAGAAATAAAGGAAATGAGAAAATTTGTTTGATTACAAAAATCAAACTAGAAAAATAAAATAAAATAAATAAAAACAGATTACTTGATTAATTTCTTGTACAATATTCTGATCAAGTCCAGTGTTAAACACTGTGACCTTAAGACAGATTCGTCCTCTCCACGGTGCTTTCAGAATGTAGACGTCTATCTCCCAGGATAAGTGTTAAACACTGTGTCCTTAAGACAGATTCGTCCTCTCCACGGTGCTTTTAGAATGTGGACGTCTATCTCCCAGGATAAAATGATCAACTGCAAATAATAGCAACACTACAAATTGTTTGCCCAACGAACACACTAAGTGTTTACACTCTTTCTCACAGAAATTATATGCAGCAAAATGCAGAGAATTTTAGCAGAGGAGAAGTACGAAAATTGTTAATTAAACATCAAATGAGGGCTAGTCTATTTATAGATGATTGGTGGCTGCTTGTTTTGAATTAAACAGGTGCAAACCTGTTTGAACAGGTACTGAGCCTGTTGGGTTTTGAATTGGACAGATAACCAAATCTGTTTGAATTTGAAAAATTAAACAAATTTGAAATCTGTTCGGGTGGAATAGATTCGGTTTGGATAGAAATTCTAAAGAGGTGCATTTACAAAATTTGAATTTAATTTCCAACCAGAATTTTGAAATAAAAATGGATAGATGTTATTTCAAAATAAAAAAAATAAACTCAAATGTTTTTGGCCCAAAAAGATTAGTATTGGGCCAGACAAGCCCAACCAACCTCACACCACGCACCTGCGCCCAAGCCCAGGCCCAGGCCCAGCCCTCCTAATCGACCTGACGGATGACGGCGGCGGTGCGCACGTGTGGTGATTTTTGGGTCTAATGGGTCTAGCCCATTTTTTCCATAACCTTGCTCTCTACAAAACTTGGGTCCCCCTTGGGGCACACCCCAAGTTCCAATCCCATGCCCTATAAACCGACTCAAAACTTCCCACCAAATCAATGTGGGACAAGCCATTTTTCAACCTTTAAGGACTTTCCACCAAAACTCCATTTTCATGGATCACACTTTGGCTTTAATTTCCCATTCACTCGATAATGGTTTTAAGCAACCAAATATACCACGTGAATCATAACACGACATAGAATGCGTTACCACTTTGACCTGCGATAATCGACGCACGGGTCCCACCTAAATATTAGACCAAAGTTTAATAAAAATTCTGTTCTTACCCAGAATTTTCAAAACATTTCTAACACTAAACCCCTACAAAAGCAATAAGAGAGAGAGAAGCAGTGAAGAAGTGTGAAACAAATCTCTCTCTTCGATTCGTCTTTACCGTCCACTACACACAAATATACGTATATATATACACATACATACAGTGATACACATATAAATCAACCACATCGCCATCAACATCAGGCATGATCTCTCTCTCTCTCTCTCCAAGACTCTCTCTATCTCTCTTTTTAGCATCGTCTTCTCTTTCTCTTTCTATAGCTCTCTCTAGATTGTGATTGCAATTGCTAAGAATTTTTCTTTTTCTTCCTGTAATCTGTTGAAACATAGGTAAGTTATATCCCCAACCTTTTTTTCTTCTTTTTTTGTGTGTATGTTAAACCCTAATGCTCTATTTGGTTCCCGAGAAATCTGTGGAAATAAACTTAAGGGAAAAGAAATTGAAAATTTAATGTCGTTGTCGTTAGCTTTCTCATGCAATTGATTTACTTGTTCAAGTTTCAACTATTTCAATTTGAAGGGAAATGTAAGGAAATTTGTTACTATATATTTTTTGTTTTATTTTATTTTTTAACATGGTTCTGAAATTCTTGGTTTCGATGTTTTTTTTTTTTTTGAAGCCATCAGGAAGGAAGGACTAACTTGGGTCTTAGAGGATTTCTTTTAACTTTTTTGTTACTTGAAATAGTTTCAAGTGCATGTGTGATTGTTGATGCTTAAATTGCAATTCTTGTACTTTCTTAGGCAAATATGTGACAAATTTGGTAACCTTGTGCTTAGATTTGCTTTCTATTTTGAAAAGATAGTGTATTAAATGCTATTACTTTTGTTGTGATTTTAAATTGCAATTCTTGTTGTTGCTTAGGAAAATACATGAGAAATTTGGTAAACTTGTGTTTAAATTTGCTTTCTATTTCTAAAAGATAGTGTATTAAATGCTATTATTGCTATACTTTCTCTTTGATTACAATGTATTGCTTTTGAGTTAAAGCATGGTGAAAAAAAAAAAAAAAAATTTCGCTTTAGTGGTTCTTTCAAAGGAAAATTTGTCTTAACATTAACAAATCACAATATTAAGGGTAGCTGAAATGTCTTTCTTTGTAGGCAAAGGATTCCTCACTTTTGTCAGGGTGTGCTTATTTGTATCCAAAAAGACAAATAAGACAAAAAAAAGAAAAGAAAAGAAAAGATTTGTCACTTGAAAAACTTGCTTATTTCTGTCTACTAGGATTTGTCACTTTTATTTGTATCCAAAAAGAATTGGTCACATAATAAATTTGCCTTTTTGTCTTTGTGCCTATGTACATCATTATTGATGATGCCTCGGTAGTGTTGTTGACAACAATGATTTTTTCTCATTACAATACATTTTTGTTAGTTTGAGACTAGAGCTGGAGAAGAAAAGATAATATATGGAGTACCGTGCAAGAAAAGATTTGGAATGCCAGAAGAATATGGATGGGAAGGCGAATGACAATGTGAATGATTCGGATAAGGCTATTATCCCTTCCTGTTGCTTGAAGGCTAGGGCTTCAAACACTGAGCTTGAGGCTAAATTGTTGGGTATACCTCCTTATTGGAGTGTGAGACCCAATTGATTTGTTAAAATAATTTTAATTTGGTTTGGTTTAGGCATAATATATTTTATATATTATATCTAATTTGTGGAGACCCAACTCAGTTTGGTAATAACTAGGGTTTGATAAAAACAAGTCCAAGATTTTAGATATGTATATTGTTTTCACCAAAAAGGAGCGGCAGCAAGTTGATTCATATTTTTCGGTGAGATAGTGCCTGTGGAAAAATCAATTCGGTGGGTTAACAAAGCTGAACATTATTTAGAGTGGGTTAATTGGTTAAGGTGTGGATCTTCAGCTAGTTGCTCTATTTCGGCTGATTTGGGTTATTATTTTGGGTCTTCTTCAACTCTGGTTCTGAAGATTTTGGTTCATCTATTTGGTGAGGTCTTTCCTCTTTGTTTATTTGTAATTATTTGCAATTCACTTAAGGGTGGTTTGTGAGACCATTCGTATCTCGTTTGTAATCATTTGGAAACTTATTTTGTTGATAGTGGAATCAGATTTCGATCCCGTGGACGTACCTCACATTGAAGGAACCATGTAAAATTCTTGTATTGCTTTTGATTTAATTTTTCCGCATTAGTTTTTATTCTCATTGATTGATTTACTTGTGGGAATCATATATTTTCCCTAACAACTGGTATAAGAGCTTATGGTTTATTTGGGTCTATTTATTTGTGTAAATCAATGGAGGGGAATATAGGTCGTATGTCTAGCTTCAATAGAAGCAATTGGGTAACTTGGAAAACTAAAATGGAGGACCTATTATTTTGTAAAGATTTGTATAGGCCTATTGAGGGTGATAGTGGCAAACCTGATGATATGAAAGATGATGAATGGAAGAGGCTTAATCGAAAAGTCGTTGGTGTTATCCCTCAATGGATTGATGACAGTGTGTTTCATCATGTTGCTACTGAAACTTCAACACATGATTTATGGAAAAAATTAGAAATCCTTTTATGATAGGAAATCAGCCACAAATAAAGCTTTTTTGTTTCGTAAGTTGGTTAATTTAAAATATAAAGAGGACAGTCCTATTCCGGAACATCTGAATGAAATAAAGAGTATTGTTAACCAACTTGCTTCTATGAAAATTATTTTTGATGATGAGTTGCAGGCTTTGATGCTACTTAGTTCTTTGCCCGAAAGTTGGGAGACTTTGGTTGTGACAGTTAGTAATTTGGCGCCTGATGGAGTTGTCACAATGGGCCAAGTCACTAGTAGCTTGTTGAATGAAGAAACTAGAAGAAAATCAACGGGTTCCTCTCATTCGGAAACATTTTTTGTGAGAGGCCAAAGCAAAACAAGGGGGAGGAGTAAGACTCCTTATGGTCGTGATCAAAGCCATGACAAATCAAAAGATTGTTCTTTTTCAAAGAAAGACATTGAGTGCTATTATTGCCATGAGAAAGGGCACATGAAGCGGGAATGCCGAAAGCTCAAGAACAAGGAGAAAATGTGTGACAAAAGTGTGGATAAGAAGTAAGAAGACACAACGACAGTTACTACCGATGATCTCATGGTTGTTTGTGAAGATGATTGTATCAATTTTGTGGGCTAAGAGAGCAATTGGGTGATTGATTCTGGTGCTTCTTTTCATGTGACTTCTCGAGTTGATTTCTTCACTACCTACACCAAAGGAGATTATGGTTCTGTTCGAATGGGTAATGAAGGTTTGTCCAAGATTATTGGCATGGGTGATGTTTGCTTGGAAACAAATTTGGGCTGCAAGTTGTTGCTTAAAGATGGGAGGCATGTTCCTTACATTCGCCTCAATTTGATCTCTACTAGGAAGCTAGATGATGAAGGCTACAACAACAAATTTGGTGATGGAATATGGAAGCTCACAAAGGGTTCTTTGGTGGTGGCTAAGTGCAAGAAGACTCATACACTTTATTCAATACAAGGAAAAATTTGTAAAGGTGTTGTCAATGCACTTGAAGATGATACTTCTACTGAATTATGGCACAAGCGGCTTGGGCACATGAGTGAAAAGGGACTGCAAGTTTTGTTCAAGAAAGAGCTTTTATCCAGTTTGAAAGGTACACATCTCAAAACTTGTGTTCATTGTTTAGCAGGTAAACAACATATAGTTTCTTTTCATAAAAATTTTTCTTCTAGAAAAGAAAATGTTTTGGAGTTGATTCATTCGGATGTTTGTGGTCCTTTGAAAGTTAGAACACTTAGTGGTGCACTTTATTTTGTTCCTTTCATTGATGATTATTCAAGGAAAGTTTGGGCTTTTCTACTAAAAACTAAAGATCAAGTTCTAGAAGTATTTAAGCATTTTTAAGCCATGGTTGAAAGAGAAATAGGGCAGAAATTGAAGTGCATCCGATCAGACAATGGTGGTGAATACATTGGGCCATTTGATGAGTATTGTCATAGCCAAGGTATTCGGCACCAAAAGACACTTAAGAAGACTCCTTAACAAAATGGCGTTGTCGAAAGGATGAACCGCACCATTGTGGAAAGAACAAGGTGTTTGCTTTCACAAGCTAAATTGTCCAGATCCTTTTGGGGTGAGGCAATGAGGACAGCGGTTGACGTGATCAATTTGTCTCCTTCATATCCTTTGCATGGTGATGTTCCAGAAAGAGTTTGGACCGGTAAAGATGTATCTTATGAGTACTTCAGAGTGTTTGGTTGTCGAGCTTTTGTTCATATTCCAAAAGATGAGAGGTCCAAGCTTGATAGTAAGTCAAGACAATGTATTTTTCTTGGCTATGGGCGTAATGAATTTGGGTATAGATTGTGGGATCCGGTCGACAAGAAAGTCATTCGAAGCCGTGATGTTGTGTTTCTTGAAGACCAAACAATTGAAGACTTTGGCAAAGGTGATCAACCGGAGCCAAAAACTAGTGATCTCATTGACATGGATCCATCTCCTTCATCTTCAGTTGATGATGAAAATGGGGGAGATGTGCAGCCACCCATTAAAGATGTAGAGGATGATGTTAATCCTAATAAAGTTGAGCCAGAAATTGAGGAAGGGCATCCAACTCAAGAACCACCACTACAACTTGAGTTGAGAAAATCTACAAGGACCGACAACCTCCTCCCAATGAATTTGTATTGATATCCGATCAAGTGGAGCCCGAGAGCTACCAAGAAGCAATTGAGCATGCAAAGAAAGGTGATTGGACAAAGGCCATGGACGAGAAGATGAATTCCTTGCTTGAAAGCCAGACTTGTGATTTAGTGAAGTTGTCTACAGGGAGGAAAATTCTGAAAAATAAGTGGGTTTTCAAATTGAAGAATGATGGCAAGAATCTGAGGTACAAAGCACGTCTTGTTGTGAAAGGCTTTGGGCAAAAGAAATGTCATGCCCCACACTTGCCCCTAAAAGTTTGGGCACGACCTAGTCAGAAACGGACATTAAACCTGATATACATAACATTCGGGGCCTGAACGGAAGCACTAAATATAAAGATTACTAGAAAACAAACTCCATTGAGCAACCACTATTATGCCAGGATCACAAACATCATAACATATAGATAATATTCAGAAACATGCACCTGAGCATTGGTTATATACATATATAGACCCAGCCCTATAATTGGGCAAATAACAAAAACATCGCAGGTTAAGGAAGTTATGTACATTCATCCTTAAGTAGGAAAGTAAAGTACGAGCCAACATCTTAGAAAAACTTCACAAAACATGAGTGGCTTCGTCTAGTGCCTGGATACTCAGGGGTTGACAAAAGAGAACGGATGTCATGGGTTAGGACTGATCTCCCGGTCTGTCACCTACAGAAACAGACATAACACAGAGTGAGCCAGGCTCAGTGAATAATAGTACTTAAACAAATTGATGCTCAACTTAAATATAATACATATTAATGCGTGTGTAAATGCAGAGGTCATGTGGTTAATTTGATTTTGTACCAATTTTTAGAACAGCCTTGGGCTCGGCTTGTAAACATAATGGCTTTAAGCCCTTGAACGGAGTGGCATTAAGCCTTTTAACAGAATGGCATTGAGCCCTTAATTAGAATGGCATTAAGCCCTTGAACGGAGTGGCATTAAGCCTTTTTTCATGCATGTATGAACTCAAGCGGTGTCTCGCACGGATTCTAGAGGTGGCTCACTCTGTAGCACTTAGTTCCGCGCAGCACTTTGTTTCATACCCGAGAATACAGATTGGCCATAGGCCCAGATAACATCAAAGCAGACTAGTTTCAAAATCTTACAAAGTTCTTGAGTCATATAACACATTCTTTGAATCATGCACATAATTACATAATTAGCATGCGATAACAGAATGCTAATGGCAATCATTAGCTGTAAGTAAAGCTTACTCTGGTAGTACTACTACTCACAGTGTTGTGACGACGTGCTACTTCCTCCCGGAGTGTGTCCTGCACACATTCATAACTTGCAAGTTAGTTCATTTCTTTTGTTGAATTATTGCCCGATTCATTTCATTTCCAATGAATTTTACAAACATCAGTAGACATAAAATACAATTTCTAAAAATGTTCGAGGGTTGAGCACGCAAAACGGAGCGAACCATTTTTTCCAGCTTGGGCCGTACGTGCGGCTGCGAACCCCGCACGTGCGGCAAAGGGTCCCGTACGTACGGCAGTGATGCCCCACATGTGCTTTTCTAGCAGTGTTCAAAACCCAAAATTCACCATTTTCTCTGCACGTGCGGCCATGACTCCCGCACATGCGGCATGGGTTCCCGCACGTGCGGCAATAACCCCCGCACGTGCGGCGATTTGCTACATTTTGCAATCCGGAATTCCATCAACAATCCCACTTTGATAGGTGTTTATAAAGCCCAAGATAAATCTAACAATTGATAGGATATGGCTTAAAAATTACATAAATAGGATTCACAATACATATCACCTCACTTTGATTAAGATTAGTAATTTTCAACTCATGAACATGTTCAATTCCAAGTATTGCCATCTTTCATACCCCCACACAATACACATATTTTCAACCACTTAATCATATAGAAGGTTCAAGCTTGAAGCTTGAGGAAGTAAAATATAATTCCTACTAGATGGTTCAATTTAACTCAAAACAAACAAATAAATGATAAGCTTACCATACCAACTATCAAACACACACACACACACACACACACACATATATATAAATTCCATTACAAATCCAATCCACACCACATCAAGAAATTCCTACTTTACACCAAGGAGAGAAAGTGGAATTAGATGGAGTAGACTTACCTTAAGCTTAATACTCTTGAATTCCCTCTAAGTTATCCAATTTTGATCTTGAAGAAGTTCCCCTCTAGTTCCTTTTCTCTCTACCCTCCCTATCCTCTCTCAGAAGATATTATTAAGTTAGTAATTCTTAAGTCAATTGGTTCAAGAACCCACATATATATCTATGAGAAGTAATAAGACAAAAATCAATCGTTTAATCATCCTAAATTGAAATTTCACAACAATGCTTATTATTACCTAGAAATTATGCTGATTTCAAATATAAAATCAATTTTGGATTATCAAGTCCCTAAGGCCCTCAATTTCTGATTCAAACACTCTAATCATGACAGATACTTTCCTTATTAAACAGATATGTATCCATAACCATAGGATGCACTTAAATAATCTTAATTTCTCATAGAATTTCACAGTAAGCATTTGAAAACACAAGGTAAGGGACTGATAATATATCAGAATCACATGCGAGGGTCGGGTTATTACAAGAAAGGTATTGACTTTGATGAGATTTTCTCACCGGTTGTGAAGATGTCTTCTATTCGGGTTGTACTTGGCATGGCTGCAAGTATGAACGTTGAAGTTGAACAACTTGATGTGAAGACCGCATTTCTTCACGGTGATCTTGAAGAAGAAATTTTTATGGAGCAACCAAAAGGTTTTGTGGAGAAAGGGAAAGAAAAATTTGTTTGCAAATTGAAGAAAAGTTTGTATGGCCTCAAGCAAGCCCCTCGGCAATGGTACAAAAAATTTGACTGTTTCATGATGAATAATTGTTTTTCTAAAACCACTTCGGACCATTGTGTGTTTGTGAAAATTTTTTCGGATGGTAAATTTATTATTCTTTTGCTTTATGTTGATGACATGTTAATTGTGGGTGAAGATTCTACCATGATAAACAGTTTGAAATTCGAGTTGAGCCAGTCTTTTGCTATGAAAGATTTGGGACCGGCAAAGCAAATACTTTGTATGAAAATTGTTCGTGAACGCAAAGAGGGGTTGATTTGGTTGTCTCAAGAAAGCTACATTGAGAAAGTTCTTGAGAGGCTCAACATGGATAAAGCAAAGCCGGTTGGTTGTCCACTTGCGGGTCACTTCAAACTTAGTTCGAATTAATGTCCTACAAGTGAAAAAGACAAGGAAGAGATGCAGAAAATTCATTATGCTTCAGCAGTTGGTTCTTTGATGTATGCCATGGTTTGTACAAGGCCAGATATTGCTCACGCCGTTGGTGTGGTGAGTCGGTTTCTCTCTAATCCAGGTAAAGAACATTGGGTAGCAGTAAAATGGATTTTAAGGTATCTTCGAGGGACTTCGAAGGTGTGTTTGTGTTTTGGGGATGGTAAGCCGATGCTTGATGGGTTCACAGATTTTGACATGGCCGGTGATGTTGATTCTAGGAAATCTACTTTGGGATATTTGATGACTTTTGCGGGGAGAGCTGTGGCACGGCAATCTAAATTACAAAAATGTGTTGCTCTCTCAACTACCGAAGCTGAATTTATTGCCATTACGGAAGCTTGCAAAGAAGAGTTATGGTTAAAGAAATTTTTGCAAGAGTTGGGTTTGAAACAAGAAAGGTATGTGCTTTATTGTGATAGTCAAAGTGCTATTCACTTGAGCAACAATTCTACTTTTCATTCGAGATTGAAACATATTGATGTGAGATACCATTGGATTCGTGATGTGTTAGATTCAAAATTGTTGTAACTCGAAAAGGTTTACACAGATGATAATATTTCAGATATGTTGACTAAGACTTTGTCGAGGGATAAACATTTCAAGTGTCGAACTTTGGCGGGTATGGTTGATATCTCCACCTAAGTCGGTAGGGGGAGAATTGTTGGGTATACCTCCTTATTGGAGTGTGGGACCGAATCGGTTTGTTAAAACAATTTTAATTTGATTTGGTTTAGGTATAATATATTTTATATATTATATCTAATTTGTGGAGATCCAATTCAGTTTGGTAATAACTAGGGTTTGATAAAACAAGTCCAAGATTTTAGATATATATATTGTTTTCACCAAAAAAGAGCGGCAGCAGTTGATTCATATTTTTCGGTGAGATAGTGCCTGTGGAAAAATCAATTCGGTGGGTTAACAAAGCTGATCATTATTCAGTGGGTTAATTGGTTAAGGTGTGGATCTTCGACTAGTTGCTCTGTTTCGGCTGATTTGAGTTATTATTTTGGGTTTTCTTCAACTCTGGTTCTGAAGATTTTGGTTCATCTATTTGGTGAGGTCTTTCCTCTTTGTTTATTTGTGATTATTTGGAATTCACCTAAGGGTGGTTTGTGAGACCATTTGTGTCTCGTTTGTAATCGTTTGGAAACTTATTTGGTTGATAGTGGAATCAGATTTCGATCTCGTGGACGTACCTCACATTGAGGGAACCACGTAAAATTCTTGTGTTGCTTTTGATTTAATTTTTCCGCATTAGTTTTTATTCCCATTGATTGATTTACTTGTGGGAATCATATATTTTCCCTAACATAAATGCCATTTAACAGTTGTTTTTGCA
The DNA here is from genome assembly GCA_030407325.1 of Camellia japonica. NCBI lineage: Eukaryota > Viridiplantae > Streptophyta > Magnoliopsida > Ericales > Theaceae > Camellia > Camellia japonica. The sequence goes on from JAPPVO010000032.1 coordinate 164,914,241, forward strand.
TCGTTCTCTGAACTTAAATCATGCTCTAGTCATTATTTTTATACTTCTTTGCTTCTGTTTTTTCCATTGGACATTTTTTCCAATATCCTTGTAGTACAGGTTTTTTATTTTGCTTCATGATAGTTGAAGGGTGGTGTTTGTCGACTTCTTTTCTTCTTTGTTTGATTTTTACAGGTAAAGCTAGCAAGCGAGTTTATTTCAATTACCCAATGTGGTCACATATATGTTATTTTTGTTGCAATTTTTTTTTATCTCACCTATATAAATCATTTTAGCTTTGGAACATATTAAAGGACATAAAACTTATAATTAATTCGTCAGTATATCCTTGAGGGGAAAGAGTCATGCTGGAATGTATGTTTTTTTTACAGTAATGATTTAGAGCTCTAAATAATGAGCTCTAAATCCACCACTAATGAGGTGGAAAATGAAAAAAAAAAAAAAAAACAAGGCACAACACACACTATGGCAGTGGGTGGGACCCACTGCCACATCATTAGTGATAGCTCTAATTAGTGGTCTCAAGCATTATTGGTTTTTTTTATTAGATGTAATGCAAGGCATGATTGCAATATGATAAATTGTAATTGAAATTTTCATTGTTCATAATTACCTATGCTTATATTATTAAGGGCTTGAGTAGAGTGTTCTAGTGTTCCTTCTAAATGAAGAAAAAAAAAATATTAAAATTAAAATGTCTTTTTTTATTTGAAATAATAGTCAGTGTTTTTCCAGATTTATTATTCGACGGCTATGGTTAAGTCAGTTTGAGTTTTCACTTGTAGGAGAAGCGCACTCAATGAAAGTAGAGAAGATTTTGTACAAGGATAAATCAGAGTATCAAGAAATCCTAGTTTTTGAGGTTCAATATTTTCATCTCCTAGTAGTAGATTGTCTTTGCAGTGATGCCTTGCTTTCTGTTTTTCTGGCATTTATTGTCTTATTTATGAATTTCTTGCAGATACTAGTTCTTTTATTTGTAGTTCTCAACATATGGGAGACTTCTTCTGCTTGATGGCATTGTTCAGTTGACTTAGAAAGATGAATGTCTCTATCAGGAGTTGATAACTCATCTTCCCCTTTGTTCAATTCAATCCCCCAAAACTTTAATTTTCACAAATCATGGGTTCCATAGTTCATGATGACTTTATAGTTTCTATTTTTATTCAAATTTAATTTCAAATGACATATAGCTGTTGGCTTATTTTTCCTACGAAGGAAAATATCATAATACAAGCGTGCCGGCAAGGATTAAAAATCCTTACAGATTAAATTCAAGCCAATTATTAAGCGATTGTGTTGACGGTTCTTTTACCTTAATGAAGAGGGCTTCAAAATCACCAAGTGTAGAGAAAAGAAAAATTAAAAGAAGAAAGAGGGAGACAGAGAAAGATAATTGAGTAAACAATCAAACTAACCATTAATTTATCTCTACTCCTATGTTTCAAAAAGGAAGTGCATAAAATAAAGTGCAGAGAACTTACCTCTACTCCTTTGCTTCAAAAATGAAGTGCATAAAACAAAGTGCATAAAATTAAGTGCAGGAAATATAAATGACAAGAAAAATAGAAATCAATTGTCTATTTGATTTGAATTCTGGATCTTTTACAATGTAGTCATGAATGACTATTTATATGTAAATATTTGTAGGAAAAAACTACCTAAAAACTAACTTATTCTCCCATCTCCTCCATTTCATACTCCATGATCTTCCATAACTTCCTTCAACTCCACTTCATACTCCATATTCTTCACTTTGTTCTCTATCATCTTTCTACATTTCATAACTTCTCAAACACTTTGATATTTTCACCAATGTCAAATATTTTAAATCCATCAACAGTGGGTTGATCATTATCTTTAATCACATTTGGTCTAAGAACATGTTTTTAGCCAAATAACTTTCATCATTCATTGAAAAATGTGATTGTTTTTCCATTTTAGCCATTAACGACATATGAAAATCATCCATGTGACTTTTATCATTTCTTGGCCTAATGGATTGTTCCATTTTAGCCATTAATGGTTTATGAAAATCCTTCATGGACATGTTATTTCCATATTTTGACTTTCTATGAATGGGTTTTTTAACCCCCCCAGCCTTTATATGGAACATCATTTTTTATCATGCTTGGTTCAACAACATACTTTTTAGCCATGTTATTTTCATAAGTTGGCTATTTAAAAATCCATTGATGGATTTGTTGTTAGATTAGTCATGTGCTTGGTTCGGCCCTTCAAAAATTCAAGTAAATATCATTTTTAAGGGCCGTAGGGGGTAATGTTGGCACCATAAATCTGCAATTTTATTATTATTTATTATTTATATAATTGCAGGACATGTGACACCCTCCTACTCATTTGGAGGTTATGAGAAATTGTGAAATATGGAAAGATGATAGAGAACAAAGTGGAGAACATGGAGCATAAAGTGGAGGTTGAAGGAAGTTATGGAAGATCATGAAGTATGAAATGGAGGAGATGGAAGAATAAGGTAGTTATTATCCCAGACTTGTTGAATTCGATGACCTTATTGCGATTCCACCTTCTTCGCGCAACTCTGTGGTGCATCCATATACTTTATTTGACTGTTTTCGTTGTCTTGAAGACAACTTGCTTTCTGCATGGTATACTTCCACCTTGTCGACCAAAATAGTCCGAAAAACCCCTTACCCAATCGAAGCTTTGGGAATGAGCCCCTCACTCTTAGCTAAGAAAGCAAAGCTTTGCTCTTCTGACTGGCTCGAGTGTGTATATTTAGAGCGATTCTGGTTTTGACCCAACCTTTATTGTATCTCGGACTCAGATCTTGTGGTTTAATGTTGTTATTTATATCTTTTCCTCTTTTTCCTTTTGAATTTGAGTTCTGGAATGTCTTGGGCGTGTTTTAGAACAGGTTGGTTGCCAATTGGTCTAAGATGTTGTTGCCCAGAATTTTAGTTTTTCGCTTAAGTGGGCCTTCTTGCGCTCGAGCGGGGTTTGTAAGCACTTAGTACTTTGCACGTCTGTAAAATACTGGAGAAGTGTTTTCTATGCTCGAGCGGCGTTTCTTATGCTTGAGCGGGTGGGCGCTCAAGCGTCCATTCTTGTGCTAGAGCGGTTTGTCTGTTGTTTGCAAAAGTACTAGAGGTGTGTATTCTACGCTCGAGTGGAACAAAACTTTGTGTCTGACGCTCGAGCGTAGACTCTTCCGTTCGAGCGGACTGTGTGTATATTAGATCGCGAAAGTGACATTTTATATCACTTTTTCGGTCTCTCTCTCTCTAAAACTTTTCGAAAACCTAAATCCACACCCTCTCTCTCTAAAATACACACTCTCTCTACATTTTGACCTAGATCTAGTGTTTTCTTCACCCTACTCCCTTTGAGAAAAAGGTAGAGCATCCCGTGGGCTTCCTTTTGATCTGAGTAAAGTCAAGTTTGGGCGTCTTTGAAGTTTCTCCACTTCTCCTTTGAGCTTTTACACTTGAGGTAGGGAGCTCTACACCTTAATATGGGTTTTATCTTAGTTATTTGTTGTTAGGTATAAATGGTGGGATTTGGGAGTGTTTTGAGAAAACCTAGGGTTTGAGTTCAAGCTTGAGAGAGGGATTCCTATGTAGTGTTATATAATTGACCATGGGGTTTGGGTATGAGGTTATATTGGGTTAAAAATTGATGGTCTTGGCCTTTGGTCAACTTTTGGGAAAAATGGAAGATTTTGCCCTAAATATGTTGGAATAATTATTTTGTATAAATAATGAAATTGGTATGGAAATTGTGAAATTGGGGGAAAGTATAGATGAATGATGTAGTTGGATTTGTTTAATTACTCACCTACGAAAATGTGATGAATTATCTGTTATGAAGATTAAGTATCTGTCTAGAAATATATGTGTTTGGCTATTGGTGGAGGATAGCTATGATTGTTATAGAAATTGCATGAGGATTAGGTAAATTGAAACTAATCTTTTAATTGAGTCATTGAATATGACTATGTGTTAAGGCATTGAATGTGCATGATTGATAGTCATTGAATGTGACGATACTTTTAAATACATTGTATATGTATGACATTTTGGGAGAAGAAAGGTGATGTAATCCATTGTTTGGGAGAAGATAGGGGATGGACTCAATTGAAAATTAAGTTGACTGGAGTATCTAGGGTGAAAGTCCCGAAACCTTATGTATACATAGGTGCCGATCCCGCGGACGAAATTTTCGTAAAATGGCAAGGTTGAAATGCTTGAATAATGATTATGTTGATTAAGAACCACTGAGTTGTAGTCTCGGTTGGGTTATTTGAAAAATTACATACTTGGCATATGATTTGAATGAAATGAAATAACTTGAAATGAATAAATGGAAATGGATTTAGATGTGAGTATCAGCACTGTATGGTCATGGGAAGAACGTAAGTTGGTGATAAATGTTGAATGTTTATCTGATACTTATATCTTAGTTAAATCTCATATATTGTGTTAGATTATCTCTACTGGGCTTTGGCTCACCCTACTTGGGAAACCACTTTCAGGTACTAGTGACATGTTTTCTCCAAGGACCTAGCTTGGGAGGACTTAGTAGCTGGAGGCTCCATTTTGTTGTTTAAATGTTTAGATGTTTATTCAAGCCAAGGGCTTATTATATGTACAGAGTTTGAAACTCTCTTTTGTTGTAACCAAGTTATATCTTGGAAAGATGTAAGCCCGTAGGGCATTTGTTTTGCTGTCATTAATTGATGTTACATGCTATAGATTCAGGATGGATATTTATGAATGTATATCGCATGTATAATCTTTTGTAATACGAACTCTGATGAATGGAAGTACATTGATTCTATTATGTTTTTTTTATCTGTTGGGTATTGGTGTTACCTTTTGAGGGCGTTACAATTGGTATCAGAGCGTAGGGGTTGAATTTGGGTACGTGGGAAGTGGTTAGTACACAAGGGGTTTGTCTTGCTTGTTAGAGACTTAAGTATGGATAATACGTGCTTATATGATTATTTGGGTATGAGATTGAATTTCTAGGATGTCGATTGGATCTATGGGTCTCTAGGAGTCCTATTAGAAAGGCACTTGATCACTGTTGTTTCTAATTGGAACTCTAGCAACGCCGCTGGATGGTTGTTATCTAGAGATAAAATTTGTATGTGTTTATGTGCTTATGTGCTTATATGAAGTGATTTACTGTTGTCCATCGCATTAGGACGTGAGTGGATTAGCTTCGACACATTTGTAAATGTGCTAATCTCTTTGTTACCTTTATTAGGATGTCAGGATGTGGTGGCGGTAGGCGTGGTAGTCCTAGAAGGACGAGGTGCCCATACCGGATGAAATTCTGGTGCAGGAGGAAGGAGTTGGTCAGGCTAATGTGGCCGAACCAGTTGGTCAACAGGCCATGAGTGCCTTAGCCCGTGAAATAGCCAAAGCATTGAGGGAATCCATGGACATTCTCAGAGCTGAGAATTAAGTCTAGGCCCAGGTAGCTGAAGTAGGGCTGTCTTTTTTGAAGACGGAGTTCTTTCGGTCAAATCCAGACGATTTTTTGGGAGATCCTAAGGAGCCACTAAAGGCTGACGAGTGGTTAGAATAGATAGTGAAGACGTTTGAGATGCTCGGCATTGAAGATGAGGCTTTAAGAGTGACCTTGGCGTCCTTCCAGCTGAAGGGAGACGCGGGCCAGTGGTGTAAGTATGCGCGAGGGCGCATTGAAGGAACTTGGGAGGCTTTTGTCGACGCCTTCCAGGACAAGTATTTACCTGCTACAGTAAGGGAGAAGTTGAGGGATCAATTTTCCAAGTTGGTGCAATTGAACACAACGGTGGCCAAGTTTGAGGCCACATTTAGCTGTTTATGGAGGTTTGCACCGGAGTTACTTGCGACCGAGGAGTGCCATTGTCTGGAGTTCGAGAAGCGGTTAAGGATCGGACTCATGTTTAGAGTGGCCGGATCCATGATTAGGGGCTATGGGTGTCTTGTGGAGGCTGCAGCTCATCTTGAGACTATCATGCATGTAGAGGAGGAGAGAATGAGGGGCTCCAGGAGGAGTTAGGAGAATCAGGGGGACAGTAAGAGGCAAAAGGGTTCTAACCTCCAGTCGTCCCAGGGAGCTCAGTCGAGGTCCACTTTTCTTGTACCGAGTTCATGTTTTGGGAGAGGTGGTCAGGGTGATGTGACTTGTTTCAAATGTGGTCAGTTGGGCCACAAGTCTCCAGCTTGTCCACAAAGAGGAGGAGGGCAACAAGCAGTATCATGTTCGGCTTATTCTTAGAGCCAAGGTCAAGAGAGAGGCCAGCCACTCACTTGTTACGAGTGTGGGCAGGCAGGGCACTTGAGAAGGTTTTGCCCACAGTTGGGTGGCACATCTGGTGCATCTAGTTCGAGGCAGACACAGAGTCACCAACTTGCACAGTTAGCACAGGCCTTGAGGGCCACTCAAGAAGCCTCTTCGGCTTAATCGTTGCATCAGACTTATGCTTCAAGGGGTGAGCAGGTTAAGCAGAGACCTACGGGGAGTGTGTATGCTGTTACAACGTCGAATCTTGTACCTACTCCTTCAGCAGTGAGAGGTATTTTCTTGGTTTACAATTCAGTTGCTAATGTGTTGATTGATACGGGTGCATCTCATTCTTTTATCTCGTCTGCATTTGCATCGGTTTTGGGGTTGGAGTTGGCACAGTTAGCATCTCCTATTTGTGTAGAATCATCTATTGGTAGTGAGGTTATTTTGAAACATGGATGTTAGGGTTGTGACATAGAGGTCGCCGATCGTTGACTTCCTTTTGCATTTGTATTACTTGATATGTCTACTTTTGATGTTATTTTGGGTATGGACTGGTTATCGTCATACCAGGCTGTTATAGATTGCTACCGCCAGAGGGTTACTGTATTTACCTTGAGCGGAGATTTCTTTTATTTCTTGGAGGACCAGGTAGATAGAGTCTTATCACCGGTATATGATCCGCGTGGACGGAGTGAACTTAGTTGTCTTCTTGCTATCTTTTTGAGTAGTGGGTGTGGTGAAGTTCGGGTTGAGTTGCCTAGGGTGGTTTGTGAGTATCCTGATGTCTTTCCTAAGGATTTTACTAGTTTACCACCTCATTGAGAGATCAAATTCTCTGTTGATTTAGTGCCTGGCACGACACCGATTTCTATGGCACCGTATCGGTTTGCACCAGCTGAATTAAGTGAATTGAAGATTCAACTCCAGGAATTATTAGATAAGGGTTTTATTCGCCTTAATAGTTCTCCTTGGGAGCACTGGCTCTCTTTGCTAAAAAGAAAGATGAAGCCTTACGACTTTGTATCAATTACCGTAAGTTGAACTGGGCAATGGTTAAGAATAAGTACCCAATGCCTCGTATAGATGATCTGTTTGATCAGTTGAAAGGGTCTTGCTGCTTCTCTAAGATAGACCTGAGGTCGGGTTATCACCAGTTGAGAGTAAGGGAGGAGAACATCCCAAAGACGACATTCCGTACACAGTATGGCCATTACGAGTTCTTGGTGATGCCTTTTGGGCAAACCAATGCACTGACTGTGTTTATCGATTTGATGAATCGGATCTTCCGTGAGTTTCTAGACCGCTTTGTGGTCGTCTTCGTGGATGACATTTTGATTTACTCACCTTTTGAGGAGGAGCACAAGGAACACTTGCGAGCGGTGCTTGAGTTGCTTAGAGTCTATAAGTTGTATGCTAAGTTTGGGAAGTGTGAATTTTGGCTGAAGGAGGTTAAATTTTTAGGCCATGTGGTATCTGAGGAAGGGGTAACTGTAGATTCATCCAAGATAGAGGTAGTGTAAGATTGGACACAGCTTAAGAATGCTTTCGAGATCCGTAGTTTCTTAGGGTTGGCCGGGTATTACCGTCGGTTTGTGAAGGACTTCTCGAGATTAGCCTTACCTTTGACTATGCTGATGAGGAAAAGAATCAAATTTGTGTGGAGTGAGACTTGTGAAAAATTGTTCCGAGAGCTTAAAGTTAGACTTACCACTGCTCTAGTCTTGATTATTCCGAAGAGGGGTTTGGGCTATTCAGTGTATTGTGATGCTTCACGGGAAGGTTTGGGATATGTCTTAATGCAAGATGGGAAGGTAGTAGCTTATGGTTCACGATAGTTGAAAACTCATGAGAAAAATTACCCTACCCACGATTTAGAGTTAGCAGCGGTGATTTTTGCCTTGAAGATGTGGAGACATTATTTGTATGGTGAGAAATTTGAGGTGTTTTCTGATCACAAGAGTCTGAAATATTTGTTTACACAGAAAGACTTGAATCTGAGGTAGACGAGGTGGATGGAATTTATAGAGGATTATGATTTTCAGTTGCATTATCATCCGGGGAAGGCCAATGTTGTGGCCGATGCCTTGAGTAGGAAATCAATTAGTAGTGTGGCTTGTATTGTCATCTGGGAATGGGAAATGTTGGGTACTCTTGGGGAGTTTGACTTGCATCTTGGCGAGTCTGTTGAATCTGCGGCCTTGTTCTCTGTAGTTGCACAACCTACACCTGTGAACTGAGTGTTAGAAGCGCAGAAGGGTGACCTTGAGGTAGAATCTCTCCGGGAGAATATCTCCAGTGGGAAGGTAGATAAGGGTTTGAATGTGTATCCCGACCAGAGTGTGAGGTACCGTAACCGTTTGTTTGTGTCGGAGTCTTGCCAAGAGGAAGTACTCTGAGAGCTTTATCATTCACGCCTTACGGTGTATCTGGGAGGCACAAAGATGTATCATGATCTGAGTTGCCAGTTTTGGTGGAGAGGTATGAAGAGGGGTATAGCTGTGTTTGTATCGAAGTGCCTTACTTGTTAGCAAGTGAAGGCCGATATCAGAGGCCAGCGGGTTTGTTGCAACCCTTGCCTATAGCCGAGTGGAAGTGGGAACATGTCATGATGGATTTTGTTGTGGGCCTTCTGAGGACTTAACGGGGTAGTGATGCCATTTGGGTGGTAGTTGACCGACTGACCAAGTCGGCGCATTTTATTCCTATGCGCGTAAGTGATTCGGTAGATTATCTTGCCGACTTGGAAATCAGGGACATAGTGAGATTGCACAAGGTCCATGTGACTATTGTTTCGGATAGAGATCCACGTTTTACAGCTCGACTGTGGCAGAGCTTGCAGAGTGCCTTGGGCACTAGACTGACTTTTAGCACGGCTTACTATCCTCAGACTGATGGGCAGTCCGAGGGTATTATTCAGATCCTTGAGGATATGCTTCGAGGCTGTGTCCTTGACTTTCAGGGGTCGTGGGAGAGACACTTACCCTTAGTGGAGTTTGCCTACAATAATAGCTTCCAATCGAGTATTGGTATGACACCGTTTGAGGCCTTGTATGGCTGACTGTGTAGATCTCCAGTGTGTTGGTCCGAGGTGGGTGATGCACCTTTGTTAGGCCCAGAGTTGGTTTGGGAAACGACAGAGAAAGTTGCACTTATCCGTAAGAGGCTGGTTACAGCTCAGAGTTGCCAGAAAAGTTATGCCGACTGTAAGAGGAGACCTTTGTCTTTTGAGGTGGGAGACCATGTTGTAGACACCCCATTTTTGACTGTCCTCAAGACTTGGACGTCGTCGTTTGAACACTCGATGATTTTGTATGCTTGCGTTCATTTTGAGTGCCTGAAGTTCTCGGCGGAGCGCCTTGCCTCTGAGCCTCTAAACTTGTCTGTTTTGTGCTTGGTTGCGGACCAAGAGCTTGTTGTTTCCAGTCTAGAGGAGAGGGTGGCCTGTCGGCCATCCCCACAGTCCATCGGCCATGGCTTGTGCCTGCCGGCCATCAGTGGTGGCTGGTCGGCCACATTGATAGTCCGGTCGGCCACTAGTGATGGCCGACAACCATTTTTCTCCTTTTTCAGATATTTATTTGCCAGCTGTGCCAATTGTTGTTCACTGAAGTGCATCTCCATACATGTGTATGGTACGATGATTACAAGCTTTAATTTTGATTTTCTATATATAGGGGGTGCTCTCCCCCATTTAGAAGGGTTAGAAAATTTGGATCAAAATTTTCTCTCTTTCTAGAATTCTCTCCCTCTCTTCTTGTGTTGTGCCTTAAAGCCTGTTTCTCTACACCTTTGTACATCAAGCCTTAACCAAACACTCTCACCATTGAGTTGAGGTTGTTTGGGGTTTAGTTTGAGCTTTGGAAGGAGGTTTGAGCCTGAAATTGTGGTTGTTTTGTGCTGTGCTTCAAGAGGTATAAGACTCACCTTGTAAGCTTTGTTTTGACTACTTGTTTTGCCATCTTTTTTTATTGTTTTTGGCCTAGTTTTCAACTACAAAAAACTCTGGTTTTTGAGGCTTAACATGGTGGTTTGAGGTCATTTTGTGTTAAGGGGTAGTCCACCCTTCTTATTGCTTAATTATGTGAGCTTTTGTGCCATCTTTCAAGGCTTTCAAATCGAACTTTTTGGCCTTTTAAACAACTGAAATTCAGAGTTATTTTAGTAGCAAAAACCTTGTTTTGAAGTCCTAATTTGGAGGGGGCAGCCTCCCCTCCTTGTGTCTTGTTTGCATGCCTAGATAACCTAACATGTGAGCATGTTTTTTCTAGCATTTTGTACCTTAATCTCAGCATGTTTTAGTCACTGTTTTGACCTATTTTGGCTCTGTTTTGGGCTGGTGAACTCAGTTGAGGCTTGTATTGTGTGGTTGTAGTGTAAAGAGGCTTCATTAGCTTATTGTTTTAGGCTTTTTAACATGAATTGCATGAGTTGCTTACATGTTTAGTGTCATTTTGCACTCCATTTCAGCACTGAAATCTCTGCAATCTCTCTCTATTCTTCACTCTTCCATTTATTTTGAAAGTGGCTTTGAACCCCTTGCTGGCTTAATTGTGAAATTGAGACACTTGTGCTTCATGGTTTCAATCCTCTTTTGAGGGTTTCTACTAACCAACGGCATGAGGTCTCTTTCATGCTCAAGGCACTTGTGGTTTAAGCATACTTTCAATTAGAGGACATTCACCTTTTGGACTAATCAATTAAAGAATGGATTGGTAATCTAAAATGAGTAAATAAAATGAACAAAGTAAAAGATGCAAGATAAGCATCTTTCATGTTGCATTGCATGTGTTCGGATCGGACGTTAATTCGAACACGAGAAAAATGGGACGTTTCATACTCAAAGTGATGAAACGTGCCACTTTTCTTGGTCACCATCACCCTTGATCATACATGATAGGGTTGTGGTTTTGATTGAGTGTTGTTTTGCACTCATTAAGCTTGTACAAGGTTAGTTCTTTGGCCATCATGCATGAAAATTGCTTGGTTGATGGCTTGAGAGCCAAGAGCTACACTCCTTTGAGCTTGTGCGATAATAAGGAGAGTAGCAGTACATACACTCCTTGAGAATACACTACTTTGCCTCTGTTTGCTCATTGTTGCAGCAAAAAAAAGAAGTTCAGGGTAGAGGTGGCCGACCGGCCACCAGTAGCAGCCGACCGGCCATCGATGGTAGCCGACAGCCACCATTGGTAGCCGATCGGCCAGAAATGAAATTTTGCACAAGTGTGTTCCTGAGTTGGAGCAGAGATGTTCTGCAAGTTGGCAGCATTGTTGGTGTTCAAGCGAGTGCAAACAGAGATGTCCAATGGCAAGGCGGTGGATTTTCGGGAGGAAACCAACCAAGCATGCATGCGTCCCTCGCCCTCGAATCCATTTACTTGATTTCTTTAATTAGTTAATTGTAGCTAATTCATTCATACAAGTGTTGTAATTATTTAGTTAATTAATTCGTTTTGTAATTAATTAGCTTAATTCGGTTGTAATAATTAGTTAACTAGCATAGTTAATTAGTTTTGGTTTGTAATAGCTTAATTAGCGTAGCTAATTAGCTTATTCATTCGAACCTTCCTTCGCGAGGGCATAATGTTATAATAAGTGTGCGTGCGTGTGTGCATGTCTTCCAACTCCACGTCTTTCTCCCTTTTATTTATCTGCTTTCGATGGCTAGATTAGGGACATTTTCAATTAGCATACCTTATGCTTGCATGTTTGCATTCATTTATTTGTTTTGCATGCACCGAGGCCCGGTGCATCATTCAAACTGCATTGTTATTTCAATACTTATTTGAATACGTGTTTCAAAGCATGCTATCAAAGTGTTGAAAATACCATGATTAAGTAGTCGAGCCTATTTAGTTACATCATTGCATGTGTTGCATTAGGCATCTTGTATAGTTAGGATCATGCATTGTTTCTAACTAGTTTTTTGTTTTGGCTTGGAGTACTCGGTGAGTTTTATGCTTTAGCATACTTACATGAGTGTGATTGCCATATCGCCATGTTTTGCATGCTTGCCATGAGGCTATGTGCTTAAATGCTAAACTGCATGAATGCTTGTGGATAAAGGCTTTGTTGCTTGAATTAGAATAGTTCAATGAATGTATGTTTTAAGCCCACTTTGCGAAGTGGCATATCATGTTTTAAGCCCTCATGTTTGATGGCAAATCCGCGTTTTAGCCCACTTGAGGGTGGCAAATTCAAACTATTTTTGAAAACAAACATCAGTTGAAATGTTCCAAGTCTTGCGATTTTAGTCTATATTTGCTTGTGTGCGTCACATAGTAAAGTTAGCTAATAACCGAAATAAGAACACATGAGGTTTATAAAACAACATATCCTGATTAGTAGAGGCCGATCTTTTGATCGGGCGAGCGGGGGTGGTCATTTCATGACCTTCCCACCTCGTACACAAGTTCCCGAGCCGAGGCAACATTGGTGATGATGGACTCGTGGTACTTAGCTCGAGTCAAGGTTTCCTAAATTTTTCCAAAAATAAAATATTTAGGTGGTGACTCTGTAATCTGGCAAAATAGTCCAATTTTGGCATTATTTTATTTAAAATCTAATTTTCCAAAATGATTTGCCGGATTGGACTCTTTGGTGTTTATCAGTTTCGCATTGCACTTGTGAGACTAGATTCAGAACCACAGGTAGAGTCCGAACTGTGAGGCCTTTCTTTTCAAACCCTTTCCGAAAGGCGGGGGCGCCGAAAAAGGCGAGTCCATAGTTTCTGGTGACTCTGCTAGGGATTTAGAGAACTTGACTCGAACTCATGATATGCTGTTTTATCTACATTTATGTGTTTCTTTGCATTGTATTTGCATCAGTGCGCCTGTGGAGAAGTGGTTTGGACATAGTCTTCTGATCCTGGGGGACGCTCGTGATCCTCTGCTAGTCACCTAAAAATGAATAAACACTCCGGTCGGAGGTGCCGGAATTAGCACTCCGACGGGCAAGTCAATCTCAACACTCAAGATTGCTTGTATTCTAAGTTGAATATAATAGTTCTCACGTACCTCTTACTGGCTGATATTCTTCTATTTATATCCTTTTTCTCTTGGGCCTCGGGATTAGGCCCACTTTCTGTTCGTCATTCGGCTTCCTTTGAAGCAAATTGCTTTTCACTCGGTCCTTGCCCTATTTAGCTATTTGACCGAATAGTGTAGGATTTGGATATGTGGGATGAAGCCGAATACTATACATATATTCAAGTTCTCCAAGTTCATCTACTCGGCCTATTTATGACCCCCATTATTTGGCCCCCACAATTGCCCCTCAAACACCCCACTAATGACAGTTGGTTGGAGTGTTTGGTTTTGAACTCGAAAAGTCAAGGCCAAAATTCGGCGACTAACCTCATTCCAATGCAGATGTCTGAGCATACGCTTCTCGGTTATCATTTAAACTTCCCGCCCCTTCGTACGCTTCTATTTATTATGATTTAAAATTTGGACGTCCTTTCAAATACATACACTTTCATATACTTGTTGCTGGACTTCCTTCCAAACTATTTCTGCAACTTCCTTTGTTTCACAATCTTCTTCGTCCCTTGTAAGTTTTCTCCCTCTTTGCTCTAAATCCTTTTTCCTGGTTTGTTTTTAATTTTAGAATATATCTATAAATTGAAGAAAATGGAAAAACACTTGAAAGATCTCCTCTCTTCGGATCGCATTTCTGGCTTCCAACGGCATTTTTCCATTCCTGATGATGTTCGTTTGTCTCTAGTGACAGACAACACCCTCGATATGGAGAGGGCTGACGAAACCACGATCGTCTTCCCTCTCCTATCAATCGCAGAGGGTGGAGTTCGATTCCCCCTTCACCCACTCCTTAGGGCTGTGCTCTGCCATTGGGGTCTAATTCCTTCCCAACCCAATGTCAACTTCTTTAGAGTCATAATGGGAATTGTAGTGCTAAACCATCGCCTTAGGATCAACCTCGGCATTCCTGCTATTCGGCATTGTTATGCCTTGGCCAAGTCTTCCAGTCGGCACGGTCGTTATTTCCTTAGGGCCAAGGACACCGACCATCAACTAGTGACTATGCTTTCCAGCTCTGGGAAGCGAGTTGATGACGTTATGGTCATTGTCCAAGGCAACTGGGAATTCGGCGAAGGCGAGGATCGCCTCGATCCTATTCCTAGGCAGATGGGCGAACCAAGTGGCCGTATAGCCTGTTATATTTATTTTTCCTTTTGTTATATTTGTAAAGCTTCACTTTTGAGATCTAATGGTTTTGCTTGCGCAGGAAACGATTTGAAAAAAGTTTTAACCTCAACCGACGACGCCGTTCTTTCGGAGACAAAAGTTGCTTTGAAATACTTCAGCCATCCAAGCCTTCAGAAACAAGAGAGGGCGGCCCATATTCTGCTTCAATACGAGCCGACGTAGATGACTTTCTCAGCAGCAGAAAACATCCCGATTCCAAGGGGCGAGGAGTTTCCAACGGCTCTTATTTTGACCAACTTCAGAAACTTACGCCAAATCGACTTCGAAGGATTCAACTCGAAGTGCGCAGAAGAGGTCGCTGATGAATCAGGCCAGTCCGAGGCCGAAGTAGACGAGGCTTTAAGGCTAGTGTTTGAAGAAGCCGGCCTCAATTTAGCCAACCCTCCATCCACCTCAGGTCGAGGGGAAGGTTACGACGACGTCTTTAACGGATTAGTGGATCTTCCCAGCACGTTGCCTGAAGATATGGCTGGCTTGTCACTTACAAAGCTCGCCAAAAAGGCCAACGCTGAACGAATGGCCTCGCGGCGGAGAGCAAGGGGCCATTCAAGCGGAGGCCAATCGATCCGAAGTGCCGCCCGTCGCAAATGTTGAGTCGCCCCTGCCTGTTATGGAGGAGACGATTCAAGTACGAGATGCTGAGTTGGAGTCGATCGTGTCGGTAGATGATGAGGGTGAACGACGGTTGGAGAAGCGTCCTATCGAGGTTGAGGCCAGGTCTGGAGATGAGCCTGCCGACAAACGGCCGCGTTTAGAGGAGTCGGATACAGTTGTGCCTTTTGTGGTTCAACCAAAGGTAAGGAACATGCCAATCTCCTCTGACGTGTCAGCTATAAATGACCCAGCCATTGCGCTGAGCCTGGCTTCATCAGTCTTATTGCCGACTGACAAGACCACTTTTCGCTCGGAGCCAGACATTTTAGTGATAGTGTTAGCCGCTCAATCGGCTCTTCTGGTAAAGATCTTGACCTTGTTTTTTTCCTTTCTATGCATATGTTAGGATTTAACCTCCTGCTCCTATTTTGCAGACGGTCGGAATGATAGCCGAGATTGGCCACCGCCAGCACGACGCCATCGAACGAATTGGCCGTTTACAAACCGAAGTTGAGGGCCAAAGCAGCCGTGCCGAGTTTGAGGCCCTGAGGGCGAAAATAGAAGTTGCCAGGGCCGAGGCCGAGTTGGAAAGGGCCAGAGATACAGACCAACTTCGATTGGCTGCTGAGCAGAGGGCGGATAGGAGCGAAGCTGCGCTCAAGTTAGCCTAAGAGGCAATCGCCCAAACTTGAGGCGGACTTGGCGGAATCAAAGGCGGTGAAGGAAGTAGCCAACGCTGAAGCTTCAAAGGCGTATGAGGCCGGGGAAGGCGCTGCCCTTAAAAATTACGTGCAAGAAGTCCCCAAATTTGAGAATCGGGGATTCAAACACGGTTGGCTCAAAGCCCTTGCTGCTGCTGATGTGACATTGGCTATGCCAATTCCATACGAGCAAGTGGATGTTGAGCCGCTGGAGTCTGACTCCGAGGACTGATTTGGGCGACACTTGTTTTTGTTTAGGATTTCAAATGTATTTTACAGCCTTTCATTTGGTATTGCTACAGTCATTTTCATTTCAGATGCTTTTCTTTTTGTTTTTGTGAACTTGTAACGTTTTGTTTAGTAGTTTTCCTATGTAAAATGGCTACAATTTGTGCCCAATTTACTTAATGAAAATTCCTTTTGTACTTTGCTGTTAGTTGTGCTAAGTTACCCAATTTACTTAATGAAAATTCCTTTTGTACTTTGCTGTTAGTTGTGCTGAGTTGTCTTATTGATGAATGATATAGTGTTTTGCTATTTTGGATAAAACATTCATGTATACTTGCCGAATAGATAATTAGGCAATTTTAACTCCAAAAAGCCGAATGCTTGTAGTTCATGGAATGGTTGTGGCACGCATCGATCAGCATCGGTCCTAGACACTTGGCCGATTAGATTAATAAATCTGCCCCAGTGCATGAACTCCAGGACATTCAAGAATAATTGCCGTTTAGCTAATTAGGTAATTTTAACTCCAAAAAGCCGAAAGTTAGTACATGGAGTGGCTGTGGCACATATCGATCAGCAAGGGGCCTAGATGCTTGGCCGGTTAGATTAATAAATCTGCTCTTGCCCCAGCCAGTGCATGAGCTTCAAAAGCTGAATGGTTTTAGTTCGAGAAATGGCTGACATAAATCGATTGGCATTGGTCCTAGATGCTTGGCCAGTTAGATTAATAAATCTGCCATTGCCTCAGCCAGTGCATGAGCTTCAAAAGCTGAATGGTTTTAGTTCGAGGAATGGCTGACATAAATTGATCGGCATTGGTCCTAGATGCTTGGCCGGTTAGATTAATAAATCTGCCCTTGCCCAGCCAGTGCGGGAACTTCATGAGCCGAATGGGACTAGTTCAAGGAATGGCTGACATAAATCGATCAGCATTGGTCCTAGATGCTTGGCCGGTTAGATTAATAAATCTGCCCTTGCCTCAGCCAGTGCAGGAACTTCATGAGTCGAATGGGACTAGTTCGAGGAATGGATGACATAAATCGATCGGCATTAGTTCTAGATGCTTGGCTGGTTAGATTAATAAATCTGCCCTTGCCCTAGCCAGTGCAGGAACTTCATGAGCTGAATGGGACTAGTTCATGGAATGGTCTGATCGGTATCTAGCCTTTTGGCGTTTAGAATTAATGACGTTGCCTCGAGGTCGTTGCATACATTAAGGATAAATAGGGTGAGTTCGCACCAGAGATTCCACTTATTTTTATTCAGACTTGATTTGAACTAGCCTGGGACAAGTGCGAATGTCAAACAGGCTGTTCTTCAACAGCAGAGGAGAAGGACGAACATTGACTGAGTTAGACACTGCAATGAATCACAGTAACAAGCCTATGCGCACGGGAGGAAGGGCGTCCAAAGAACGGGAAAGGCGTCAGCCTCCTAGTCGTCGAAGCAGATCACCCCGAAAGGAGAAACAACAACGGGGAAGCTCCCCACGATCGCGACCGAGAAGCGAGCCCGATGCGATGCCACGACCGTTGAGTTTTGCGATTTTCGTGGGAAATAAACTGATGACGGAGGTGGATTTCATCATTAACGATCCAGGAGTAGAAGTCGAGTTCACTCAACAGATCTTTCCACCGGAGGTCCAGCAGTCAATGGTTGGACGACAAGATTTTGATGTATTTCAAGAAGACATTCATGGGGCGTTGAAGGGGCTGTACACTGCTTATGAGGTCGGCACGCGTCTGCGCGCCGCGAGATGGGAAATAGAGAAGAAGGAAGAACGAATACGTAGTTTGGAGGTTCGCGTGGAAAAAGTCGAGCGTGAGCTCCGGGAACTTAGGAAGGCTCAAACCGTCGAGCCTCGTGCGGCAGGTCACTCTAACCTAGTCGTGGATGAAGAGTGACTCAACGGTTGTTAAGTCACGCGATAGCCGATAGGGAGACGGCAAGCATGTTTGCCGTGGAAAATGCAAGGACCATGGGTTACGAACAAGGCTTCCATGCGGGCCGAAAGGTTGGGATCGACAAAACCAAAGAGAAACTTGCTGAGGAGGTCTGCCGATGCAAGAACTGGGGGTTTAGGCACGGTTGGATCGAGGCACTTCAGGCCGCGGAGACTCTCCGAGCAAAGGATGTTAATTCGGCGTTGCCGCTGTACCAGCATGATCATTTGCCCTTTTCCGCTTTTGAAATTGAAAAGAGTGACGATGAGGATGCCGAATAAAAATTATGTAAAGACATTACTTTTAAAAACTATGTAATCATTGATTGATTGAATAAAATGTTTTGTTTTCACTGTTCGTGTTTCTTTATAATTTTTGTTCGGCACATATATGTTTGCATGTTTTCTGCTTTATTGTATAAATGTTTGAATGAATGAATGTGTATATGCGCATAGATGATTGGATAGACATTGACCATTTGGAGTCCATTTTAAATGTATATATGCTCTAACGTGCGAACAGTTTTTACCAGCTCGACATAAGAGCACTCTTCATTTAGTATTTATTCGGTTCCAGATTCAGGCTTTGAAACCGGAACTTTAATTAGCCCATCGTACATTGAGTACTTATTCGGCTCCAGAGAGTACCAACATATCCACGAAGGGCGTTTCGAATCCGGAGACTTAATCGGCCCAAAGACGTCATGCGCCGATGGGGCTCCGAATCCAGAGACTTTATTTGGCCAATCGTGATATCCACGAAGGGCGCTCCGAATTCGGAGGCTTAATCGGCCCGAAGGTGTCATGCACCAGCGAGGCTCCGAATCTAGAGACTTGTATTTGGCCAATCGTGATATCCACGAAAGGCGCTCCAAATCTAGAGGTTTAATCGGCCCAAAGACGTCATGCGCCGATGGGGCTCCGAATCTGGAGACTTTATTTGGCCAATCGTGATATCCATGAAAGGCGCTCCGAATCCGGAGGCTTAATTGGCCCAAAGACGTCATGCGCCGATGGGGCTCCGAATCCGGAGACTTTATTTGGCCAATCATGATATCCATGAATATCCACGAGGACTCTCCGAATCCGGAGGCTTAATTGGCCCGAAGGTGTCATGCACCAGCGGGGCTCCGAATCCGGAGAATTTATTTGGCCAATCGTGATATCCACGAAGGGCGCTCCGAATCCGGAGGCTTAATCGGCCCGAAGGTGTCATGTACCAGCGGGGCTCCGAATCCAGAGACTTGTATTTGGCCAATCGTGATATCCACGAAGGGCGCTCCGAATCCAGAGGCTTAATCTATCTAAAGACATCATGCGCCGATGGGGGTCCGAATCCGGAGACTTTATTTGGCCAATCATGATATCCATGAAGGGCGCTCTGAATCCAGAGGCTTAATCAGAAAACCTTTGAACTTACGCAAGTGTTTATAGTGAGTAAATAACAATCTTTGTATTTACAAAAGTGGTGTACATGGTGAGCCATTCAGAACCAATATCATTCCCCACAGGTCGGGTTTAATGATAGAATTTACGCAAGTGCGTTGAATTCCAAGGCCGTGGCAGACTTCTTCCACACATGTCTTTGAGCCGATATGCCCCCACTCTTGCGATCGAATCAATCTGATAGGGGTAGTCCCAGTTTGGACCCAACTTTCCATCAGTTGGTTTCTTGGCAGCTGGAAGTACCTTCTTGAGGACCAACTCTCCTAGTGTGTAGCGGCGCAACTGAACACGTTGATTATATGACTTGACAAGCTGCTGCTGGTACCGCGCCATGGACAGAAGGGCACGGTCTCTTCGTTCTTCAATTAGAATCAAATCCAAAGCTAGCATCATATCGTTTCGGCCCATATCAAAAACTTGAGATTTCAGGGTTGGGTGGCAGATCTTCAGGGATAAGATCACCTGGGTTCCAAAGCATAAAGCAAATGGCGTTTCTCCAGTCGATCGCCTCGGCGTAGTTCGATGAGCCCACAATACGCTCGACAGTTCTTCAACCCATTTGCCTTTAGCTTTCTCCAACCTCTTCTTCATGCCGTCCAAGATGGATTTGTTAGAGGCTTCGGCTTGACCATTGCTTTGTGGGTAAGCCGGCATAGAAAAGTAAGGCCGGATACCATACTTGCTGCACAGCTCTCGGTAGATGCCACAATCAAACTCGGTGCCGTTGTCTAAAATTAGAGCTCTTGGAATGCCGAATCGAGTTATGATATTTGTCCAAACAAAACGCTTCACGTCGGTATCTTGGATGTGGGTTAATGCCTCCGCTTCTACCCATTTTGTAAAATAATCTGTCGCAACAATCAAAAATCGCTTGTTACCCGGGGTACGAGGCAGTGGTCCGACGATGTCAAGTCCCCATTGGGCGAATGGCCAAGGACTGGTTATGGAGTTTAGCTCTTCAGCAGGAAGGTGGGTCAAAGGAGAGAACTTCTGGCACTGTTCACACTTTTTCACGTAGCATTCAGCATCTGCTCTCATTGTCAGCCAGTAATACCCCTGTGTCATGGCTCGATGAGCCAAGGACCGCCCGCCAGAATGGGCGCCACAACTACCTTCATGTATTTCAGTCAGAAGCTCCTCAACTTTGTCTAGGTGCACACATTCCAAATATGGACCAAAGAGGGATTTTTTATAAAGCCTTCCTTGCGGATCCAAGTAGTATTGTACAGCTTTGTTTCGCAGCTTGTGCGCTTCTTTCTTGTCCTCTGGGAGCTGTTCGGAAGACAGGAATGCAGCAATGGGATCCATCCAACTCGGTCCAGATTCTATAACATTGACCTGGACTTCCTCCGAAGGGCCAATACTCGGCTCCGGGATGAAACCTACTTCGATGGTTCATTTAATCTCTGAATTAATGGCTGAGGCTAGCCAAGCAAGGGCATCTGCATGTGTGTTCTGATCACGCGTTATCTGGTTCAATTCATGGTGGTCAAATTTTTCCAGCAAGGAGTTGGCCGTTTTCATGTAAGCTGCCATACGGTCGTTTCTTGCCGCATACTCCCCCTTTAGCTGATTGATCACCAGTTTTAATCGCAAAATACAAGCAAACGCCTACCACCCAAAAGATGTGCATTCCGCAAACTGGCTAGAAGGGCTTCGTATTCGGCTTCATTATTTGATGCTTCGAAGCCGAGCTTGACGGCTTGCTCGATTATTGCGCCGTCGGGAGCCACGATTACAACCCCGATCCCGTTGCCCCGCTGATTGGATGATCAATCACAGTACAACTGCCAAATGTCCCCAACATAAATTCTCCAGTTCGGCTCCGGTCAAATTTCATCGGACTTGAAATCGGCAAGACCCCCAGTGAATTCGGCAACAAAGTCGGCAAGCACCTGTCCTTTGATCGAGGTTCTAGGAAGAAACTGAATGTCGTACTGGCCGAGTTCAAGAGCCCACTTTGAAACGCGTCCTGATGCTTCTGCACTTCGTGAGACTGATCGGAGGGGATAATCTGTTAGCAACCCAATGCTATGTCCCTAGAAGTAATGCATTAGTTTTCTTGCCGCCATGACTAGAGCTAGGATGAGTTTTTCCAGCAGAAGGTAGCGTGTTTCGGCATCAACCATTGCCTTGCTCACATAATACACTGGCCGATGCTCCCCCAGCTCTTCCTTTATCAGTACGGCGCTGACGGCCCAGTCGGAAACTGCCAGATACAAAATGTGTGGGTCACCAGCAGCATGTGTTGTCAAGAGTGGTACTGAGCGGAGGTAGGTCTTGAGGCCGTTGAAAGCGGCTTCACATTCGGTGGACCATTCAAAATCCTTGCCCTGTCGTAGTGTATGAAAGAATTGTCGGCAACGATTTATGGACCGACTGATGAACCTGTTAAGTGCGGCGGCCATCCCCATTAACTTCTGAACTTCCTTGACCAATTAGGGGGAGCCGAGTTCTAGGATTGCTGTGATTTGCCTTGGGTTGGCTTCGATTCCTCGGTGGTTAACAATGTATCCCAAGAATTTGCCAGAGCCGATCCCAAACGCACATTTGGAAGCATTCAGCTTCATTCTATATTTGTGTAGAATGCTAAATGTCTCTTCTAGATTGGCTATATGATTCTGTTCTTCCTTGGACTTGACCACCATATCGTCAAAAACACTTCCATAGTGTGGCCGAGTTGCTCCTTGAATATGGCGGTGACCAGTCTTTGGTAGGTTGCCCCTGCATTTTTCAACCCAAAAGGCATAACCTTGTAGCAGTAGATTCTTCTTGGGGTGAGGAATGCAGTTTTGTCCTGATCCTCTGGATGCATGGCGATTTGATGGTAGCCTCTGTAAGCATCGAGGAAGCTCATACGTTAGTGGCATGCCGTGGCATCTACAAGTTGGTCAATTCTGGGTAGGGGAAAACAATCTTTGGGGCAGGCTTTGTTCAGGTCCGTGAAATCGACGCACACTCGCCAAGTCCCATTTTTCTTCTTCATCACCACTGTATTAGAGAGCCATGTCGAGTAGGTCACTTCCCTGATTGCCCCGGCATCAAGCAGCCTGTCAACCTCCTCAACAACGGCGGCAGTGTGCTCTGCGGCTGACCGCCGGCTTTTCTAAATGATCGGCTTGTACTTAGGATCAACTTTCAAACGGTGGTGTGAAATGGACGGATCTATACTGGGCATCTCATATGGAGTCCACTCGAAGACATCGAGGTTGCTAAGCAGGAAAAATATTAGCTGCTGTCTATTGGCCTGACTCAGGAATGCATCAACCATGAAGAATTTGTCTGGGCTTCTATCGATTTCAACTCGGTCTAAGCCTTCCATGGCCTTTTCATTTGGGAGCCGTCCAACATCGTCGAGGCTCTCTCAATCGGGCACCTCAATAGAATTCATCTGCAACTGCCTTGGCATTTTTTCAACAAGGAGATAACATGCTTGTGCCGACTTTGGGAGCTACGGATTTGCTCAATACAGCGTTCTGTCGGGAAGCAGAGCAGCTGATGATACGTACTCGGCACGGCCTGCATGGTGTGCAACCAAGTTCGCCCCATAATGAGATTGTACGGCGATGGAAGCTTGACGACCAAGAATTCTTCGTCCACTGTGCAGGAGCCCGCTTGAATAGGTAGTGTGATTTTCCCCAACGGGTACTCTGGATTGGCGTTGAACCGAATAGCGGATAAGGGACCGGGGAGAGATCCGATTCGGAGAAGCCGAGTTTGGTGAATGTCTTGTAGTACGTAACCTCCGATGTGCTCCCCGGATCAATGAGTACGCGCTCAACTGTGAATCGGTTTACGCCCAACTCAATTACCAAGGGATCGATGTGGGGAAGTGTCACACCGGCCAGATTTAAATCATTAAAAGAAATGCTTGCAGCTTCACGGGGTCGTTTAGCCAGAGGGAGTTAGTTTTGAGGGTCGGGATTCGACTGAATCGTATGCACTGCGGATGAAATTGGCAGGCTGTATATCATATGGATCACGCCGAGCGGTGGTGAATCCTGTCTTAAGGATATTGCTTTGGTTGGATTGCCCTTTCGGACGTACTGTTTTAGCCGGCCATCTTGTACCAATTCCTTCAGGAGATCCTTCAGTGCGTAACAACTATCAGTATCATGGCCATGGTCCTTATGATACTCATACCGTCTATCCCGTCTTCTCCTGTCGGGAGGTCCTACCATCTTCGACGGCCATTTGAAGAACGGAAGGTGTTGGATTTTGGACATAACCGCACTGATTGGCTCTGTCAACTCCGTATATTTCTTGTCGGCGTGCCTTGAGCGTCTGCTGTCAACTTGCAGCTGTTCATTTTCTCGGTGGGAGCATTGGTCGCTGGATCGGCAGGAATCCCGTCTTTTGTCCCGTTTGGCCCGATGCCGTGGTTCAGGGCTCTGGGGTGCTACAGAATTTAATGGTTGAGCGGTTTCAGCAGGAGTCGTCTTGTTGGTCACATTTCCGGCCTTAACCCTCAAGGCATCATCTTCCACTTTACAATATTCTTCGACTTTCTTCATCAACGACCAAACTGTTTTGGGGGGCCGTCTGGTCAAAGAGCTGCGGAGGGCACTGTCGGGATGCAGCCCCATCTTGAAGACGGTGATGGCCATGGAGTCATTGCAAGCATCGTCTACCAGATGGAAACATTCCCAATACCGTGCCGAGTAGGCATGAAGGGTTTCCCCCGGTTGAATCTGCATTGCCCAGAGGGAATCGGCTTGCTTTGGCTGGACCTCATTAGTGATAAACCTTGCCCTAATGGATTTTTGGAGTTGGTGGAAGCTTTTAATCGAAACCGGCTCCAGTTTATAATACCATCTAACAGCTAGTGGTCCCAAACTACTTGGAAATATTTTGCACATCAAAGCTTCAGCATCATGGCTTGCTTGTAATGGCGGATATGGTCGGTGGGGTCTGATTTACCGTCATACAAGGTGAATGATGGTGCTTTGAATTTCTTGGGTAGCACTACCTTTGCAATACGTCGTACAATTCATCTGAGCTGTTTCGTCTGCACTTATGCCTTATACATGGACTCTCTTCAGAGGAACTGCAAATTTCAAATCGTCCCTTCTTCTTGGGCTCTGGGGATAATGAGTCGGAGTCGCTATCAGTGTCTTGTTGTCGGGCTCGGGATCGTCGACCTCCTGCCCTCACAGGTCGTTCCGGATCTTAGCGTACAACATGTTTGGACATCACCACCTCCAAGGCCAAATCCTATCAGAGACGTTCGTTTTCAGCGATCATGTTCTCCAACCTTTGTTTGTTTTGCTTTGCTTGTTCCATGATCGCTTGCATTGCCTCATGTTCTGAAGTCGAGGGTGAGGCGAAGTTCAAAGCGCGTGTTACGGGGATAGTTTCAAGTCCCAGCATGTTTGTTGGAGTGAGGTCGTCTCTTTGTGTGGTTTCATCAGTGACTATCGGAGGGTCTTTCGTTATGCCCGCCATGGATGTGTTTGAGTATTCCCACAGACAGCGCCAATTGTGGAGAAGTGGTTTGGAAATACTCTTCTGATCCTGGGGGACGCTCGTGATCCTTTGCTAGTCACCTGAAAAGGAATAAAAAATCCGGTTGGGGGTGCCGGAATTAGCACTCCGACGGGCAAGTCAGTCTCAACACTCAAGATTGCTTGTATTCTAAGTTGAATATAATAGTTCTCACGTACCTCTTACTGGCTGATTTTCTTCTATTTATATCCTTTCTCTCTTGGGCCTCAGGATTAGGCCCACTTTATGTTCGTCATTCGGCTTCCTTTGTAGCAAATTGCTTTTCACTTGGCCCTTGCCCTATTCGGCTATTTGACCGAATAGGGTAGGATTTGGATATGTGGGATAAAGCCAAATACTATACATATATTCCAGTTCTCCAAGTTTATCTACTCGGCCTATTTACGACCCCCATTATTCGGCCCCCACAGTGCCTAAGTCACAGTGTTTGCCATCTGCTATTCCTGAGCGGTTTACCGGAGGCTCACTTGGAAAAGCATGCCATAAGACTGACCGGTTGCGGGCTCTGCCACGATGGGAACACAAGCCTTGGATCTGGATTACTGCTGTACCATTTGATCCTCCTTTCACTTCTCGGTATTAGGTGTGAGAGGTATATTAGGTAGTCTTGCTAAGGTACCATTTTTTGACCAATCGGCCTAGTTGCATATCGGAAGCCATAGAGACTGTTCCAAACTAGGATAGGTTGCTCACCCGAATACAGGATTATATGAAACCCCTTGTTCGCGTAGTGAACCCCTAGCTCCTGACGAGATTAGGACAGGGCAACCCTACCCCCATCATAGGGGTGTTTTGGCTCTCGCTTTCTTAATACGTGCTTTTAGAGTGAAACTCTGTAGGAATGTATGTATTAGTTGCAAGTCTGGGTATCAGTTTGAAGGTATCAATTTTGAGGCAGAGATTTGGGGCATAAATTAGTGTTTGAGTACAGTTGTCCAGCTTATGATTTCAACTATGTGTTGTTTCTGTCTGAGCCGAGGTGCTGTGCGCTTTCTGATTTTTGTTTCTTTTGTTTTATTTTCTTTTTGCAAGGTAGTGTTTCACAATTGCTTCAGATGAGGCAGTTACCCCCCAATCACTCTAGACTCGAGCAAGGCGACTTTGCTAATCTGGGGATCTTATAAGAGGACAGCCAGTGTTTGCTTCACTACCCCCGATTACAAGACGGAGGAGAGTCAGGCATAGTTCACTGGTTTAGCAGTCGCCAATTCAGCAGTTACTGACTACTTCATCTGTGCTTAGTCGAACCCAGTTATCTACTCCTACTTCGGAAAGGGAGTACACACCAGTTCCGATAGATCAGCATCCCATAGTCAACATAAAGGAAATGCTCCGCCAACTTTAGCAAACCATTGAGAATATACAACTGGATGCTGCCCGCCAAGTAGAATTCATCGCCCGCCAAGCAGAAATTGCAGCCCAGCAAGCTGAGTTGATCAATTGGCTTCAGCAACAACAACAACCACAAACAAACAGCAGCTTCTGGTTCATATCCACCCCCAGTCAGTGTTCCAATACTCGACGTTGCAACTAATGTCTACGAAAATAAGGACATTCTGGCGGAGTCAATTCCACCCCAAACTTCCAAAGCACCGGTTTACCCAACGGAGGCACCGTTTGAGTTTGAGGTCGACCCTACCGCACTGAAAGTGAGCAAGCTTGAGAAGCTTTTCAAACGAGCTTAGGGTGTCAACTCGATCTCAGATATAGAGGACGACTATACTGATGTGGTGGTGACATTGCCAGACAGGTTTAAAATGCCGTATATAGACTGCTTTGACGGCTCGGGTGACCCCATGGTCCACTTGTAGCTATTCTCAGACATCTTACGGCCAATGGGCCTAACTAGACTGCAAAAGTTATCCCTCTTCGGCCGGACCTTATCGGGTATTGCGGCCATTTGGTATGCAAAACTTGAGGATTCTGTAAAGAGGAATTGGGAAGAGAAGGCTGAGGCCTATATCACTCAATACTCCTGTAACACTCAAATCGAGGTCACGACTCGTGATCTCGAAGCAACTCGTTAAAAGCCGAAGGAGGGCTTCTCCGATTTTGTCACTCGGTGGAGAGCTAAGGCCTCCATAATGACCACTCGGCCAGCTGAAAAGGGCTAGATTAGAATGGTCGTCCGTAATCTGCAACCGAGGTTACTACAGAAGATGATAGTCTTACCTCTACCTACATTTGCTGACCTCCACGAAATAGGGGTGAAGATAGAGGATGCAATGAAACAGGGTTTGTGGACCATGAGAAAGAGCAGCCCAAGAGGGCTTTCACACGTAGTTCCAATGCGGCTACAAGTAGTAATGTAGCTGCAAGGACTTCTAATGTTGGTATGGTCACCACCACACTGAAAATAGCCACCCGCTTCGCCGGTACATCCGGCACGACCCCACAAACTGTGAAACACCAACCCTGAGGCCAAAGGGTTTTCACCTCACTCTACATGTCTCTATCTGCGACCTTGAGGGTCCTAATCAAAAAAGGACATCTAAAGCCCTTAGAGCAGCGCCCATTGCCTAATCCCCTCCCTTCTACACACAACCTAGCCAAATACTGCGCCTTCTACCAACAGCACAGTCATGATACCGACCTATGCTTTAGATTGCGTCATGAGATTCAAGATCTTATTGACAATAAGGTGATAGCACCTCCTCAAAAGCCTAACGTCACTACAAATCCCCTCTCACCACATAACCAAACCCCTCCACCCCGGCAAATAAACCTTATCCAAACACTGGCCGTCTCGTACGACCCCAGTATATACATCACCCCCTCCCACCTACCTAAGCCGGCGCTGTTCATCCCCAAAAGCACAGACTTGTGCATGATGAGGGCGTCCATGTCCCAACCTAAACCTGTGGTGGTAACTATGGAAGAGGAAGGCGGGGTAACCTTGGTGGAAAATAGGAATATCAGTTCAACGCCTGAGGGCCCCGTGAGCTTATCGGAGGAGCAATACAACTTGTGTTGCTACATTGTGCCAACCAGTCAGGCCAGACCAGGGGTGGAATTTCCAACGGGAATGGAGGTTAATGTAGTTCGGGAGGACGGACCAAGCCAGGGACTGGATGACTTAGTCGAGCTCGAGGAGGACATTAGCAATCTGTAGTTCTTCGATGAACAAGATCTGAGGAGTGTACGGATTGACTGGTTTGATATGAACAGATCAACGGATAATACGGGGTGGCTCAGTGATGAACCGAATGTTGACGAGGGTCTTAACCAAAACAGGAACTATTGCAACAACCGGAACGGTTGACGACAAGGGAAAGTTGTCGGAGAGCACCGACACTAAGATTTTTGCTTAGGAATTGAGTAGCGTTAGTACATCGGATACAGAACAGGAGGCCGTGCTAAAGCAGTTTGAACACAAAAGTGATGAGAATGATCAGAAGGTTAGAAAAGCCAAAGGCCTTGCGGGGACTGACTGTGATGTGGATGTTGGAATACTTACAACGGAACTGGACAGTTGCTTGTCGGTTGCCGAAGGAATGTGGTGGGAAGATGATGACTTGCATCTTGCCCACACAGATGAAGATTGGGGACAGAATCTGCCAGATGATACATGGTATTCCGAGAAAGTGGATCACCTGACTAGGAGTGGGCGATATTTTAAGCCCTCACACCTAGACTAACCAGAAGCATCTAGGAAAGATAAGGAGGCAGAAAAATAGAAGGACAAACTGCTAGAAGAAGAAGCTGTACTGAAGCAGCTGAAGAAGATTCAAGTAGACATATCCATTTGAGGATTACTCATGGCTTCACGGGTGTACAGACAAGCTGTCCTATTAGCCGTGGATAAGGCTAAGCTCTCTATCGAGACAACCCCCGAGCAATTAATGGGACTGGTGTTTCTAAGAGGCGCTTCGCTGACTTTGACCTTTACGGATAAGGAATTGTCGCTTGAGGGCTCTGAGCATAATAAACAACTATACATCTCTGTTGAATGTAAAGAGAAGTGGATACCAGTCGTCTTGGTTGATACCGGGTCTGCAATTAATGTGTGTCCGTCGTGTATGGCCTATGCTATCAGCTTGAAGCCAGCAGAATTTGTACCAACGGCCCAGGTGATTCGAGTTTATGACAATACAAGTCAAGAAGTGATGAGGACAGTTCGGATCAGAACGCAAGTTGGCCCAGTACAACAGGATATTGAGTTTCATGTCCTGGATGTCCAGGCCACTTTTAACTTACTCCTTGGACGGCCGTGGCTGCACCAAATGAAAGCTGTCTCTTCCACTTTGCCTTAGATGTTGAAGTACCCCCATGGGAAGGGGGTAGCCATTGTTTTTGGGAATTCTTCTATACATCGTCCGCTGAAAGTCACTACACCAGTACTAGAAATTGTACACAGCGATGAGGATGTCTTCTTGTCTGGGTTCACCTTGGCTGAGGCCTGAGTAGTTCAAGATATCCTGGCTATTGATGAGGGGTTGTACGTTAGTGCCCAATCAGTCTACCTCATGAATAAGCTACAATGCGTACTCAGAATGGGATTGGGAAGGAGCAGTCGGAAGGGCGTTGCTGCATTGGCCGAGGTGCCATATAACCCTCATACCTTTGGTCTAGGTTACACGCCTACCAAAGAAGACTGGGTAAGAAAGGGAAAGAAAATTGCGGGAAATGCCAAAGCTAAGCAAAGTGGGAAGCACTATGAGCTGGTGCATAGACCTATTCAAGGAACCCTAAACGGCCGCTTCTTCCGGGAGGGAAAAGATTTCCCATTTTGCAGCTTTCCTGAGCCATGGCTGAACTCTGCAAAGCGGTGTTTGCCCCGGCTTTGAGATCTTCTTTGACCTACAGCTGCAAGGGGATGAAGCTACAGAAGAACAGATTGCCTTACCAGCTGAGGCTGAACAAAATATAGAGGATGAGTCCAAGGGCAGTGAATGTGAGATAGGAGTAGTGCTGACTTGTCTCCTTTTGGATCCTCAGATCAAGCCGGAGAGCTTGGGGGGATGACTTCACTGTTTCTATGATTGGAGATCAATCGGCTGTGGACCCTTCCGATGGTATTCTGGATGCATCTATCGCACTCTCTCTCATTTGGCAGTTTGAGAAGGGCTTTTTGTCCAGCAATTTTGAATCAGGTAGTGAACCAGAATCTGAATCCACAGAGTCTGTGGAGTCGGAATCAGATTCCAAATCTTTTGAGTCGGAGTTTGGTATAAGGCTGATAACCCGGATGCCGTTGTTTTGTCTAGGTTGTCTTTTTCTTTTTCTTTTGAGTCAGCTGTAGCCGAGAGTTGGATGAGCTGGAAGCTTTGAATGAGAATGGTACCACTGCTATTTCTGAGTACTTTTCTGTGCCACTTGTATATTGCATTGATCATGACTTTCAAAATTTTGATAAAAACGAGGAAGGAATTCCTCGGATTTTGAAACATTTGAGTGATCGAGAGGAGGAGAGGTTTGTATAACCCCTAGTTGATGAAATCATCTCAATTAATGTGGGTACTGAAAAGGATCCGCGTCTGGTCTAGATCGGGTCCACGTTGTCTTCAGAGGAACGCGAGCACTTAGTCGCTTTATTAAAAGATTTCAAAGATGTTTTCGCGTGGTCCTACGAAGACATGCCTGGAATCGATCCTGAGATTGTACAGCATCGAATCCCTCTTGACCCTGAGGCCCGACCTGTCAAGCAGAAGCTTCAGTGAATTCGCCCGGATTGGGCTTTGAAAATCAAGGAAGAGGTCACCAAGCAGATAGATACAGGGTTTTTGCTAGTATCTGAGTATCCTACTTGGTTGGCCAACATTGTTCCGGTGCCGAAGAAAGTTGGCAGAATTCGGGTGTGTGTGGATTTTAGATATCTGTACAAAGTCAGTCCGAAGGACGACTTTTCTCTACCGCACATTGATGAATTGGTGGACTTCACCGCAGGCCATGCATTGCTCTCCTTTATGGATAGGTTTTCCAGATACAACCAGATCTTGATGGCACCCGAGGATAGAGAGACAACTGCCTTCACCACGCCATGGGGAACCTACTGCTACAGGGTGATGCCGTTCGGTTTGAAAAATGCTGGGGCTACTTATCAACGGGCTGCAACCATGATCTTGCATGATATGATCCACAAAGAGGTTGAGGTGTATGTGGATGACATGATTGTCAAGTCCAAGGAAAGAGTGGGCCACTACACCGCCAACGACTAAATCCATAGAAGTGCACTTTTGGTGTCACAGTAGAGAAGATGATGGGGATCTTGATTACATAAAAGGGCACTGAGGTTGATCCTTCCAAAATCAAGGTCGTCCTAGAAATGCCACCACCAACGACTGAAAAGGAGGTGCGAGGCTTTCTAGGTAAAGTGCAATTCATAAGACGGTTTATTGCAAAATTAACCTGAACTTGTAAACCACTGTTTGGTCTCCTGAAGAAAGGAAAGAAATTTCAATGGGATAACCGATGCTAGTGTGATAACCATGCTATGTACTATGTTAATTAATCATGTTTATGTTTGTAATTATGTGCTTAATGTGAATTTGGGTGTTAATTGCATGATTATATGTGATTGTGGCCTTCTATCTGTTCACCATAGGAATATCTATTTGATTATATGTGCTTTGAACTGAAAATTGAAGGCCTTTTCGGCTACAGAACCCGAAATTGATTACGCCGTTGTGATTAGCGTAATTTTTAGAGCTTATGGTGAAATTTAATTGGAAATTGATTCAGATCAAATTAAATACTCCCTCTGTCCCAAAATATTAGTCCCTTATTCCATTTTTCATTGTCCCAAAATATTAGTCCCTCTTAAAAAATCAAGAACAAAAATAATATAAATTTCCTATTTTGCTCTTCTTTTAAATTAATAAACAATATAAACAGTACAATTATGACATTGATATTCCCAAAAAATGTACTATCAAAAGGATAATTTTGGAAAATCAACTTTTCAAATGCAATAATTGTACTACCAAAAAAAGTTGGATTCCCCAAAAGGGACCATTATTTTGGGACGGAGGGAGTAGATTAAATTAATGAGATGGTGCCCAATTATTTTATATTAAAGAAATGTATTTGAGGGAAATTATATAAGTAGGGAACTATACACTCAATTCTCCTTTTTAGCTTCAATTTGGCTGATGATAACTCTAATAAAAGAGAGAGGGTCGGCTAGAGAGAGAGAGAGGGGGAAACAATTGAAGTTGGATCATTAAAGCTTGAATAACTTGAAGGCCAACTCAAGATTTGACCATAAATTGGGGAGATTGAGCTTCTAGGTAAGCAATTGATTATGAATTCATGAGTTTAATGTTGTAATTTTGTGAATTCAAAGTTGACTGGTAATCAAGAAAAAGGATTGTGTTATATTTGATGAATTTGGAGTCAATAGATGCATGCATGAAGGTTATGGCTAAGAATTTCCATGTTTGAGCATAATGTGTGTGATCCATGCTGGATTTTGATTGAAGTCCATGTATTTGATCATCTCTTCACCAACTAAATTAAGAGTAATGAGTATATCCCACACGCAAGCACAAATCATGGAGGTGTGAGTCTTGAATGTTTGAATTTAGTATGTTGGTGATGAGTTTGGGTAATTTGAGTCATGCATGTAATTGATTCATGGAATTAAGCTTTATAATGTTGTAATTTGGTGTTTGTACCATGTTAGCACATGTATATGTGAAGTTTGAGCCATAATATGCAAGATATGTTGATTTGAATGTTGATTTTTGAACTCAAGAACAATTCTGGATTTTTCAGAATTTATGATGTCCGCTCGAGCGGGGGAACCGCTGCTGAGCGGGAAATATGGGCTCCCAGTATTTTCTGCAGACATGATGTTTGCTCGAGCGGAGAAGTTCACGCTTGAGCGGGGAGCCATGTAGTGAGGCCTTCCACTCGAGCGCCCGACTTCACGCTCGAGCATAAAAATGATGTAACCAGTACTTTTGCAGACCTCATGGGTTTGCTCGAGCGGGGACCCTTATTTATGAAATTTTGGAAATGCGTTATGTGTTTCATTTTGCATTCTCTTTCGCTTCTAACCACTCTTAGGCATGCATTGAGCTTTATAAATGAGTGAAAAGGATAAGAATAAAGCCTAAAGAGGAATATGTGAATTAAGAACGGATTAAACTGTTTGTGACCCATATGTGTTATGTGATGTGTAGGGTCAAGCTCTAGGGCAAATCAACCAGCCGATCACTGTGAGTAATATCTTAATAAAGATATCTGAAATATGCTATTTGTCCAATTGCTTATCTTCCTATAAGTCTGTTACTTTGAATTGTGGACAAATGTTTGCTATGCCGAAAGAATGAATGAATGATTGGGCCAAAGGCAAGTTTGACACGAATGAATGATTGGGCCAAAGGCCAGTTTGACACGAATAAATGATTGGGCCAAAGGCCAGTTTGACACGAATGAATGATGGGGCCAAAGGCCAGTTTGACACGAATGAATGACTGGGCCAAAGGCCAGTTTGACGTAAATGAAAGTATGAATGAGCCGAAGGCCAGTTTGACATAAACGAAAGTATGAATGGACCGAAGGCCAGTTTGACATAAATGAAAGTATGAATCAGCCGAAGGCCAGTTTGACATAAAGAAAAGTATGAATCAGCCGAAGGCCAGTTTGACATAAATGAAAGTATGAATGGTCTGAAGGCCAATTTGACATAAATGAAAGTATGAATGGGCCGAAGGCCAGTTTGACATAAAGGAAAGTATGAATGGGTCGAAGGCCAGTTTGACATAAACGAAAGTATGAATGGGCCGAAGGCCAGTTTGACATGAATAAAAGTATGAATGGGCCAGAGGCCAGTTTGACATGAAGGAAAGGATGAATGGGCCAGAGGCCAGTTTGATATGAACGAAAGAATGGATGGGCCGAAGGCCGTTTGACATGAATGGATTGGGCCCGAGGCCGTGTGATGTGTTTGGAATGGCAGTTACCTGACCTATATATATATATACATATATATATACTAGATAGAAATATGAATTGGGCCCAAGGCCGTTTAGTACATGCTGTTCTAAACACTGTTCATGTATCTTCTTTACTTGATATTATTCACTGGGCTTTCGCTCACGGTCATTCATGTGTCTGTAGGTGAGCTAAGGGAGGTCCAAACCCAGCCTCAGTGAAGTTTGTGAGAAACAGTCAAGGTTTTTGGAAAGTCAGCCCAAATGTCTCACGCACGAGACATATCTTTGCCCCTTTTATTCTTTTGATGTAGTTTGGTTATGTTGGCGAAGACATCGGATTACTTTTGTATATAGACTTTGGGTTCGATTGACTTAAACTTGAATGATCCTGCATGTATAGAACTATGTGTAATTACTTATTTTGACGTGAGTTATTAACATGTATGTATATGGATTGTTATGACGTGCCATGTATGCACAACTCTATGGACAAAGTTTTAAATTTTGCTTCCGTTTGGCCCCTTTACTCTGATGAGTTATGTCTGGTTTGGTTTGAGGCCGTAGGTAGTCTCAGGATTACTGGCTTGTTATGTCCTTAACCTATGGGGGTGGGTTCGGGTCATGAAAGAGTGGTATCAGAGCACGCGTTAATGACTCACACACTTGTCCAAATGAGCCATAAGGTGTCTAGAAAAGGCTTGAGATGCATTCATTTGATAAGTACATGATGTGAGCATTGAGAACATGTGATTATATGAGATATGAATTGTTGCACTAATGTGTACAACAAGTTTGTTTTGTTATAATGCACATACATGAACATATGAATCATGAAAAGTTACTTATGTGCATTTGATTCTGCAAATGGGTGGTTGTGTAGAATATGAATATGATCTTAGTGTATAATTACTTAGTAAGCGTTCAGCACATGATATCTGATAAGTATGAAAGCGTCTGTTTTGCATATGATTAATTGCGTCTTGACGATACGTAAAATGAGAATATAAAGATGTGCCTATGTACGAATGTGCCTATGTATATCCGTGTTTATTTCTACATTGGACATTCCAGTATTTGGCATGGCTTAATAAGAGTTTGTGTAGAAAATGGATAAAGTAAGGGCGTACGAGTTGGCAGACCTTTTCACAGTCTGACTTGATAGACTGGAAGGAATAGTACGAGAAATGGCAGAGATCTTAAGACAACAACGTCAGTTGCCGCTACGGCAAGAACCTTTGCCACCACCAGTGCAAGAGCACCAAGTGAATGGGTTGGAAGTCACAAAATACGTTGAGGTGCTAGACCGAACACTGATGATCGAAGCTAACCTGAACCGGTCTTCTGAATGGAAAAGCAAGAGACAAGGCTTTTTTCTTAAAGAAGAGGTTATTTAAAAAGCAAAATGCGGGATCACCGCGCACTTCAAACTCTACAAGGAATACAGCACCGACATGTAATGAATGTAGTAAGAAACACCGAGGAGTTTGTTATCAAATTTCTGGGGCTTGTTATAGGTGTGGTAAAATGGACCATGTGGTAAGGAACTGTTCCTGGACTGAGCAAAACGTGAATTGTCTCAGCTGGATTCGTGCCAATGGTGAGAACTACTAATCAAGATAGAGTAATTGCACTTGTCCCAGAAAGCACTCAGAATACTGCAACCGTTATCCCAAGTATCTATACTGTTTATAAATGAATGCCTATATGTTGACTGATTCTGGACTGGTACATGTGTACGTTTTTGCTTGGGATACTATTTGATTCGATTTAGTGCATTCTTTCATATCTGCTACATGTGTATCTAGATTGGTCAGACCCGCAGGATCAATTCCTTATTGACTATATGTATCTATCCCATTTGGGGAATTTGTGAAATACGTATTGGGACATTGATTGACTCTGTACAACATGCACATATACATCTAAATCTATGCTCAGGGTGATTTGTTATATTACTGTCTTAAATGACTAAACCACTAGAATTATGACTCTGTGATTGTGTGACTGAGTTGAGCACCTCAAATAACGAACTCTATAAATTGCGAGATCATGTATTTGATTGGTGGAAAATTGGCTGGACTATGCGACTATATTAAGCTTGACTCGTAACCTATGCTTTTGTGACTGATTTGGAACTTTTGCGTAACAAATCCTATACTATGTGCAATTGAGGAACTTTGTTTAATGTGCTATTGTGTACCATATATTTGCATATAAGACTTTTTTGGGAACTACTGTATTGATTATGATACATACTTCCTGATACGAACAACTGCATGCATATGCAACTATACCTAAACTTATGTGGACAATGCCATATTATACATAACTGAAATACTTTGCTATGAACAGTTGTGATGAGTGACTCTGATATGACTTTGAGAACTGATGAACTTAGGACAGTTGTGAAACTATTGACTATGTACCTAAGCAAACGAATTATGCCTTACAGAACCAAATGTACCCTATTTGAGAAAGCTTTTATCTGATTCAATTTGATAGAATTTTTGTTTGATTTGGCTTGTTAGAACCCTCATTTGATTTGATTTGATAAGACCCTCTATCTGATTTGACCTTGTTAAGGGGGATTACGGATTACGTATGAATAAATAGCCAGATTATTCTTGGCAGGAAAACTGATAGACCCAAAACTTGAGTCCGTTTGGAATACTTGACTTATTTAGAAGACCTAATGTGGGCTAGCAACAGATTGATTTGACCATGAACACCATTGAGAATCAGTCTTCAACTATTGGGGACATATGTGTTATAAATGAACTGAATTGTGCAAATCCAGTGATTGGATGTTTAAGGAATGACTGCGTCTGTGTTACCGAATTCTTATCTATTTAACGTTATGGGAATCGGTGGCGGCCAATCAATTTGATTATAAACAATACTGAACATTTATCTTTGACTGGTTGAAATATGTTTTGTTTTGAATGGGAGAATAGTTGCTTTAGTGTTATCGAACGTTGAGAATTTATGTTACGGTGATTGTTAACCGTGAATAGCCTTGATTGTGAGCACTACTGGGATTAGAAAACCTCAATTATCCGAAAATGTGTGAATTTAGAGCGCCTTCTAAATGACTGCTCAGTGCCATTATAGCCTATAATTGGAGCTCCGAGGATGTGTAAATTGTGCTTAACATGTGATTGACTCCTTTGATATTATCTTTGATGTCATAGGGATTTATATATGAATTGCCCCATGCTTTTGACAACTATCGAAAAATGTGGAGACACTCGATGGAACAGGGAATTGAATACTGAACTGAATTGTAAACTGTCGAATGATTGAGAGAACGTGTATTATGTTAGAAAATTGACTGCTTCAGTATTATCGCACTTTGCAATCAATGCTATGGGGATATGTGAGTCATGTACATTGTATGGTGAATTGCTTTGTTGTTACTTTTGATGACTCGGGAATTAGTGTCTGGACCCACTTTATATTCCTGAAGACTTTTGATTGACCTTGGATAACTGTGATGAGTCACTAAACTAAATATCGAATTGGATTGTGAATTGTGGAATCATTGGAGAATGAATTGAACTTCTGTGACGAGGAAATTGTTGAAATTGTGTCTAAATACTTTCGGTGTCGACAAGTCGAAGTTGAACATCAGATATAGACGAAACTACTTTGACCTCTCTATTTCGGAACGGAAATAGAAATATGTGACTACGGATTTCATTGTGGGCTTGCCTTGGACACCCAAGGTATAAGTCCCATTTGGGTTATTGTATATAGAATTACTAAGTTTGCTCATTTCCTGCCTGTGAAATTTTCGTATGATGCTTGTAGACTAGCTACTGTTTACATCGATAAGGATGCTTGGTTGCACGGGGTCCCAGTATCTATTGTCTTGGACATGAATCCTAAAATGTGTCTGAATTCTGACAAGCCTTCAAGAGGCAATGGGGACTGAATTGTGATTCGGCGCTGCTTTCCATCCGAAAATCAATGTATAATTAGAAAGAACTTTTTGGAAGAAATGCTCCAAATGTATGCATTAGATCTTCAGGGAAGTCTGAAAAATCTATCCATCGTTGGTAGACTTTGCTTACGACAACAACTTACACTCTAGTTTTAGTGTGACACCGTACAAAGCCTTGTATGGCGGAAAAGGTAAGTCTCTGATTGGTTGAGAACAGAGTGTCGTTTGATTTAGAGACTGAGCAAATGGCTATCAAAAGAATTGGAACCGTTGAATAAAAGTATTGCAAATTGTTTTCGACTAAAGGTAAAATAAGTTTGGACGACCAAACTTCCTAAAGGTGGGAAGATTGTGATAACCGTGTTCTGTACTATGTTAATTAATCATGATTATGTTTGTAATTATGTTCTTAATGTGAATTTGGGTGTTAATTGCATGATTATATGTGATTGTGGCCTTCTATCTGTTCACTGTAGGAATATTTGTTTGATTATCTATGCTTTGAACTGAAAATTGAAGGCCTTTGCTACAGAACCTGAAATTGATTATGCCATTGTGATTAGCGTAATTTTTAGAGCCAACGGTGAAATTTAATTGGAAATTAATTCGAATCAAATTAAATAGATTAAATTAATGAAATGATGCCCAATTATTTTATATTAAAGAAATGTATTTGAGGGAAATTGTATAAGTGGGGCACTATACACTCAATTCTCCTCTTTAGCTTCAATTTGGCTGATGATAACTCTAAGAAAAGAGAGAGGGTCGGCTAGAGAGAGAGAGAGGGGGGGAAACAATTGAAGTTGGATCATTGAAGCTTGAATAACTTGAAGGCCAACTCAAGATTTGACCATAAATTGGGGAGATTGAGCTTCTAGGTAAGCAATTGATTATGAATTCATGAGTTTAATGTTGTAATTTTGTGAATTCAAAGTTGAATGGTAATCAAGAACAAGGATTGTGTTGTATTTGATGAATTTGGAGTCAATAGATGCATGTATGAAGGTTATGGCTAAGAATTTCCATGTTTGAGCATAATGTGTGTGATCCATGTTGGATTTTGATTGAAGTCCATGTATTTGATCATTTCTTCACCAACTAAATTGAAAGTAATGACTATATCCCACATGCAAGCACAAATCATGGATGTGTGAGTCTTGAACGTTTGAATTTAGTATGTTGGTGATGAGTTTGGGGGTAATTTTAGTCATGCATGTAATTGATTCATGGAATTAAGATTTATAATGTTGTAATTTGGTGTTTGTACCATGTTAGTACATGTATATATGAAGTTTGAGTCATAATATGCAAGATATGCTGATTTGAATGTTGAATTTGAACTCAAGAACAATTCTGGATTTTCCAGAATTTATGATGTCCGCTCAAGCAGGGGAACCGCCGCTCGAGCTGGAAATACGGGCTCCCAGTATTTTCTGCAGACATGATGTCCGCTCGAGCGGGGAAGTTCACGCTCGAGCGGGGAGCCATGTAGTGAGGCCTTCCGCTCGAGCGCCCGACTTCACGCTCGAGCGTAAAAATGATGTAACCAGTACTTTTGCAGGCCTCATGGGTTCGCTCGAGCGAGGACCCTTGTTTTTGAAATTTTGAAAATGCGTTATGTGTTTCATTTGCCATTCTCTTTCACTTCTAAGCACTCTTAGGCATGCATTGAGCTTTGTAAATGAGTTAAAAGGATAAGAATAAAGCCTACAGAGGAATATGTGAATTAAGAACGGATTGAACTGTTTGTGACCCATATGTGTTATGTGATGTGTAAGGTCAAGCTCCAGGGCAAATCAACCAGCCGATCACTGTGAGTAATATCTTAATAAAGATATCTGAAATATGCTATTTGTCCAATTGCTTATCTTCTTATAAGTCTGTTAGTTTGAATTGTGGACAAATGTTTGCTATGCCGAAAGAATGAATGAATGATTGGGCTAAAGGCTAGTTTGACCCGAACGAGTGATTGGGCCAAAGGCCAGTTTGACACGAATGAATGATTGGGCCAAAGGCCAGTTTGACATGAATGAATGATGGGGCCAAAGGCCAGTTTGACACGAATGAATGATTGGGCCAAAGGCCGGTTTGACATAAATGAAAGTATGAATGGGCCGAAGGCCAGTTTGACATAAATGAAAGTATGAATGGGCCGAAGGCCAATTTGACATAAAAGAAAGTATAAATGGACCGAACGCCAGTTTGACATAAACGAAAGTATGAATCGGCCGAAGGCCAGTTTGACATAAATAAAAGTATGAATGGGCCGAAGGCCAGTTTGACACAAAGGAAAGTATGAATGGGCTGAAGGCCAAATTGACATAAATGAAAGTATGAATGGGCCGAAGGCCAGTTTGACATGAACGAAAGTATGAATGGGGGAAGGCCAGTTTAACATGAATAAAAGTATGAATGGGCCAGAGGCCAGTTTGATATGAACGAAAGAATGGATGGGCCGACGGCCGTTTGACATGGATGGATTAGGCTCAAGGCCGTATAATGTGTTTGGAACTGCAATTACCTGAGCTATATATATATATACTAGATAGAAATATGAATTGGGCCCAAGGCCGTTTGGTACATGTTGTTCTACATACTGTTCGTGTATTTTCTTTACTTGATGTTATTCACTGGACTTTCGCTTACGCTCATTCATGTGTCTGTAGGTGAGCTAAGGGAGGTGCAAACCCAGCCTCAGTGAAGTTTGCGAGAAACAGTCAAGGTTTTTGGAGAGTCAGTCCAAACGTCTCACGCACGAGACTTATCTTCGCCCCTTTTATTCTTTTGATGTAGTTTGGTTATGTTGGCGAAGACATCAGATTACTTTTGTATATAGACTTTGGGTTTGACTGACTTAAACTTGAATGATCCTGTATGTATAGAACTATGTGTAATTACTTATTTTGATGTGAGTTATTAACATGTATGTATATGGATTGTTATGACGTGCCATGTAAGCAAAGCTCTATGGACAAAGTTTTAAATTTTGCTTCCGTTTGGCCCCTTTACTCTGATGAGTTATGTCTGGTTTGGTTTGAGGCCGTAGGTAGTCTCAGGATTACTGGCCGGTTATGTCCTTAACTCATGGGGGCGGGTTCGGGTCATGACAGCTAGGTTGCTTTTGAGCAGATCAAATAGTACCTTCAAAACCTGTCCGTTTTGTTACCACCAGAACCGGGGAAACTGTTGATTTTGTACCTGTCAGTAACTGACATGGTAATGGGCTGCTTGCTTGCACAGGAATCTGAGGATAGAGTGGAGAAGGCCATCTATTACCTGAGCAAGAAGATGCTGGAATTTGAGACCCGTTACACCCCACTGGAGAATGCTTTCTTGGCCTTGGTATGGGCTACCAGGAAATTGAGTCACTACCTATTAGCTCACTCCGTAATTCTAGTTTCAAGATTAGATGCCATCAAATATCTCTTCGAGAAACCAGCACTTACGAGTAGGGTTGCTCAATGGCTGCTTTTTCTCTCCGAATTTGATTTGAAGTATATGACTCGCAAGTCTGTAAAGGGGAGAGCGGTAGCAGAGTTCCTAGCTGATCACCCAGTGGAGGGAGACGAAGCAGTAGAGTATTTGTTCCCAGATGAGGCTATTTTGCAAGTCGAGGAAGAGATTTGGATCATGTACTTTGACAGAGCGTCTAACCAGTACGGTTATGGGATGGGGGTGTTGCTAATAACACCTGACAATTCCCACATACCTTTAGCTTTCAAACTCTGGTTCAAAGTATCTAACAACGAAGTAGAATACAAGGCATGTATCGCTGGACTGGAAGCTGCCCTGGAACTAGGGGCAAAACGGTTGGACGTCATTAGGGACTCGAACCTGGTTGTGTCTCAAGCAAAAGGAGATTGGAAGGTTAAGGAAGAAAGGATAAAAATCTATCACCAAACCCTGGATGTTCTGATTCCCAGGTTTGAGAAGTTAACCTTCACGCATTTGTTCAAAGAGAACAACAGGTTCGCTGACGCTTTATCAACTCTATCTTCCATGGTAGACATCCCTCTAGGAGTCCGGATGCGTCCGATCATTATTGAACAGAGGTATGTACCAGCCTACGAGCTGATCGCCACAATGGAAGAAGTACAACATCAAAACCCCTGGTATCATGATATCTGGAACTTCCTGGAAAAGGAGGTTTATCCACTAGAGGCAAATGCCAAAGATAAAAGGGCAATACAGCGAATGACTGCTCAGTTTACCATCGCGAGGGTAAATTGTATAAAAAGGGCCATTTGGGAATGCACAAGCTGTGTGTTGATGCAGAAGAATCGAAGCGCCTAATGGAGGCCATTCACGGAGGGGAGTGAGGATCGCACATGAGCGGAGTAATGCTATCTCGGAAGATTCTCAGGCAGGGTTACTACTGGTCAACCATGGAGGAGGATTGTATCGGTTTTGTTTGGCGATGCCACAAATGCCAAATTCATGCAAATCGCATGAATATTCTGCCGTTGAAGCTGTACAACATGACTTCACCATGGCCATTTTCAGTTTGGAAAATTGATGTTATTGGGGCAGTTACTCCGAAGGGGCCAAACGGGCATGAGTATATCATGGTGGCAATAGACTATTTTACAAAGTGGGTCTAGGCCCAATCCTACGTAGTGCTAAAAGCCTCGCACGTAGCCAAGTTCATCAGGAATAATATCATCTGCCGTTATGGGGTCCCGAATGAGATCATTTCAGACAATGGTTCCCATTTCAGGAAAGAAGTGATCGACTTGTTAGAGAAATACAACGTGGCTTTTCATAAGTCATCCACATATCGGCCGCAAACCAACGAAGTTGTTGAGGCCGCCAACAAGAACATCAAGCACATTCTACAGAAGATGGTGGAAACCTACAGGGACTGGCCAGACAAATTGCCATTTGCTCTTCGGGGCTACAGGACTTCAATTCGAACATCTACTGGGGCAACTCCGTATTCTCTAGTTTATGGGATGGAAGTTGTTCGGCCGATTGAAGTTGAGGTTCCGTCACTGCGAGTTATGGCTGAGTGCCAGAGAGCAGAAGTGGATTGGCAGCAGAGCAGGTTCGAGGAACTAATGTTGTTTGATGAGAGGAGGCTGAACGCACTGTACCATGTCCAAGGTTATCAACGCAGAATTGCAAGGGCTTTCAACTAGAAAGTTAAGTCCAGGAATCTGAAAGAAGGGGATTTGGTTCTCAAAGACAACCGAGCTCTCATCCATGACCGTAGGGGCAAGTTCAGACCTAATTGGACTGGTCCTTACATTATCAAGTCTATTTGGTCGAGTGGAGCTTCATTCTTATGGACCTAGATGGCCTCGAATTCTCCCAACCAATCAACATAGACAAGTTGAAGAAATACTATCCTTGAGAGGCTTGCTAGGCCGCAAACCCGAAAGGGCGACCTAGGCAAAAGTTAGAGCACAAAAAATTAAAAAAAGGAAAAAACTAAGCTCGCAAGGTTGAAAACTCGAAAAGGGCGGCCTTGGCAAAAGTTAGAGCGCAAAAGGAGAGTGTTAATACCCGAGTGAACTCGAACCGAACTACGTAAGGCTTGATTCCCGTCTTCGGGATACGTAGGCAACTTCATTCTGAAATTCAGCCATAAACACTTCAAACTCAACAGTCCTGTCCATGAGATTGTTCTGGTCATCTTTGTCTTCTCTATATCCAAGAGTTCGGTTGTGGCCTTCACTATGAGAGCTGGCGACAATACAGTTTAGTGCTATTCAGATAAGCAGGAACTTTCCATTTGCTGGATTCGGGGTTGTACTTCTCACGGATAGATTCCGGGTGTGTCCAGTTGTGATCCTCATCGAAAATGATTTTGAAAAGTTTTAATAAAAGTTGATTTTGTTAAAATTAATCTTTTTACAACTTAGACCATCTTTGGACCAAAAAGGAAAATTTTCAGTGCCCACAACTTCAATTTCATTGATTTCAATACAAAGTTCTCTAACTCTTGATTCAGCTCAAAGTTGTTTTTTATTACATTCAAAAGGAAAACTTGAAAATACAGATCAAAGCAATAAACTTGGGGCATCAATGAGTCAGGTGTTCCTACGCCCCCTCCCAGAGCTTGTGGAAGGTTCGGATGCTAAAGTAGGCCCGGTTTGCGCCTTATCTTCAAGCCATGCTATGCATTCGCCAGAAAAGGCACAACTGAAATTGGGAGCGGGAGCTAGAAGTTCTCTTGTCCTCCATACAGTGGAATATCGAGCTAGTTGTGAACCTCGGATTGGAAATGGAGTCGGGTACTATATCCCCTCTTCTGGGCAAGTCTGGTTGTGTCCGAACTGACACCTAAACCAGAATGGAAAATGGAAGACACGGTGTGTTAAGCCAATCAACTGAATGCCAGGTTGTCGAGACATGCTGTAGCTCATCTCAGACAGATCAAACCAAGGGCAACGCCAAGCAATGTTGACAGCAGACTTGTTGCACATCCAATGGCACCACCATCCCTCGTTCGGGAAATCAACTAGCCATTGGTGAAAGAAATAGCCTCGTACTGAGTATATA
Organism: Camellia japonica; assembly: GCA_030407325.1. Taxonomy (NCBI): domain Eukaryota; kingdom Viridiplantae; phylum Streptophyta; class Magnoliopsida; order Ericales; family Theaceae; genus Camellia; species Camellia japonica. The sequence goes on from JAPPVO010000032.1 coordinate 164,958,478, forward strand.
GGGCAAGAATCCACTACCCTCAACCTGTCTATGAGCCATATTTGGGAAGGGATGAAAAATAAGAGAGATTAAAGAATAGAGAGGTGTATGTGGAGAAAAAAGTGAGAAAGGGTTTTGAGAGAAAAACAGGGCTTGAGGGCCGAATGATGTGAGAAACACATATGAGATGGGGTGGGAAACATTGCCTGCAAAAGAAGTGGACTTCCTGCGAATTTGGTTGTCTCCTGCCTATGAAAGGCATCCAAGCCCATCAAAGTTTCGGCCAATACTAAGCCAATGCAGCTCTTGCCCTCTTTCAAGCTTTGGTCTACTTCGATCAAGCGAATGCTAGACCCTCTGGAACCGGGGGCAAGAAGAAAATGAGCCAACATACACAAGCAGAGGGCATGTTGTCGAAAACTTTGCCAAAGACGGTCGCCGCGGTCGCCGGCGTTAGAAAATCAGTGAATGAGATTGGGAATGTCTAGTTCTCCATTGTGAACTAAGGATAGAGCATCGCGTAAAGTAAGCCCACACATCCTTCCTAAAGCCTAGATGTGACTAAAATGGGACTGGGGCAAGATTTCGTCGTCACGTTGGATTCCATCAGAACTTGGAATTCTTCAATTGTAGGACATATCTCTTGTCCCCTGAAGCTGAAAACATGTGTAACCAGGTTCGAACATCTAGCTGCGGCATAGAGGAACGGAAAACACAGAGGGGTACGACTTAGAGGGAATAGTGCATTTATCTCGAAACCCCAAAAATTCACATTTTCTGAGCCATCTAAAGTTATAATCCAAGTCGAGAGTTTTTTGGTGAAGAATAGCTCCATTTGTGGCAAAAACAAAGCTGGAATGAAGAAACTACAAAGTCCCAACTTTTGTAGAAGATAAGGTGCTGAGTGGAAGACAGGTGGCAGCAATCTGGAGGTTCCCTCCACTAGTGGCCGACCGGCTAGTGTTGGTGGCCGACCGACCACTTTTGGTGGCCGACAACCTCTGCCTATAGCCAATATAATTCCTATGGTCTTCCTATGTGTTGAGAGTGCTGAGAACTTGTGTTTTGTTGTGCTCTTGGTGCATTTTGCCGCCTTGTTTTAAGAGCTTTGTTGAGTCGCTTTTTATGTTGTTTCCCTTTGTTTATCGAGTTGTATTGATGTTGTTTTGCTTATCGAGTTGTTATTTTTTTTATCGAGTTGTTGCATTGGTTGTTCATTGAGTTGTTTTACTCTGTTTGTCATGTGTTGGTCGGTTCATTACCTGAGTAAGAAATTGCAAATACAATGTATATTATCCAATTTCCATCAAATCCCGTTTTTGTGTAAAATGGTGCAATGCGATACTCATAATGTAAAACACAACACGTTTCATCAAAAGTTGATTTTCATTCCAATCATGGTTTCTTTTTTTTATAAAAGGGTACAAGTTTTTATGAAAATAAAATTGTACAATGTGCTAACACTACTAGCTAAAAAAAAAAACAAAAAGAAACCGAGCAAAAACATCTAAATCGGTGCCATCCACCTTAGGATCGAGAGGCCCTCTTCATCCTCTTCCTGGTCATGGACTTAGAGCTATCTCCATCAGCGTCGCTGTCAGAGGCCCCCGTGTCTGAGCTAGTTGTTGAACCTGCCTCAGCATCATCTCCACCCTCAGAATCTGAGCCAGCGTCATCCTCTCTGTCCTCAGATGACTTTGACTGCGGACTCGCTACCTCCTCGTCCTCACTCATCTCATCATCATCATCGTTCAGAACGGGCTCTGAAGGGCCACTTTCGTCACGGGTGCCCCTAGCTCTGCCTCGGCTGCGAGTTGGAGCCTTCAGTCTCTCTCTCCCACCTGCCGGAGGAGGTGCTGATGGTCCTGCTGCAGCTCCCGTTGGAACGTCTGATGTGGCTGGGATCTGAAAATGGCAGTTTGTCAAATATATCAGTCGTGGTGTCTATCAAATGCAGTGATTGAATACTGTGATTGAATGCAGTGTTTGAGTGCAGTGTTTGAGTACAGTGCATCAAATCAGTGTAGCGTGGAACATATTATGTTTGAAATGTTGAATTATCAGTAGAAAGTTTCATGGCATGAAGTATAAATTGAAGGAAATTACTGGAATCTTGTAGAGGTTGAGCAGGTTCATGCTCCTCCACACCATCTCTGTCAGGGAAGCCACTAGTTCGAGGGCCTACCTCGTGTACTCTATGGGTGCTTGCAAGTGCGTTGAAAAGATTAGTGTTCTATAAAGCATAACTGAAATGAAGTAAATATGCAAAATGCAAAGTATGGTCCATACTGGAGTCAAGCCTCGAGTCCCGACAAGCTCATGCTTGGCTGGTGCGGGCTCAATGAAGATCTGGAAGGCCTCCTCGGTATACCGCCAATAGGTGAGTGTGGTAGGCAGCTCTGGCCACCCAGTCCTCTGTCTCGCCCCAGAACCTCTTCTATCATGGGTCCTGGTTGCCCTAGTTCCTCTGCCTCTCTCTCCCACAGCTAGAGCCCTCGTTCTCTCACCTCCACGGGCGCCAGTAAGAGGTGGCATGAGGTATGTCTGGATGAAGGCTGTGTAATCACCCTTGACTCAGAAAAAGTTGGCATCCCAGTCTCTGGTGAAATCAATCATCTCCTGCAAAGTGTATTTCTCTATGGCTCTTATATATGTCAGAGGCGGTATTGAAACTATCGACTCGGGCAAGCCGATGATCTGGTGCAAGAATCGCTCCCCTCGGAACCACACTTGACAAACCGAGCCCTCGATCAGGAGCCAGAAGCGGGAAGCCTCTCGTGCCCCAGCAAACTGATCCCTGACTCCCTCAGGCATTGTCGCCCAGGGCTGCCAAGTAATCTGTAAATAGAGAGTGTACAGATTGTTAGCTATCATCAGATATTGCGATATGAGTCAAAATCAAAGGAAAACGGAAATAACAGAGAAGCTTGAGTTACCTCAGCCGCGGTTACAGTGTCGAAGTATCGACGGAAGAAGGAGAAGGACTCCCGGGACCTCCGCTGGCATCTCCCGTCATACCGGTGAGAGTATGGCACGACAGGCGGCATCTCCACCTCTGGCTCTGGGGTAAGTCTTGAAAAGTAGGCATACACCCACAGCTGCAGAAAGCAAAAGGGCAACAGTGAGTATACAATAGATAAATGTACGCAAAACAGAAAGCAGATTATGTGTGTACAGTATAAAGTGTGTGTAGTGTACAGAGTATGCAATGTAGAAAGCAGATTGTGTGTGTACAGTATACAGTGTGTGTAGTGTACAGAGAATGCCAAGCAGAAAGTACGATAGGAAATGCAAAACAAAAAAGTAAAGTATACCTCCCAGGCCCTCCAATAGCCTTCTATCATATGTCCGCTCCTGCGGGAGGTCGAACTCATGTACCCATATAAGGTGGCCAAGCCAGCGCCGCCCCAATCATAGAGTCGGACATGAGACAAGTCCACAAAGGCGTTCATGAGGTATAGCTCGACGGTGTTCGCCTGGTCGGCGAACAATGTAGTGCCAAACAAGAACATCAGGAAACCTCGGGCATACTGCTCGGTCTCCTCTCGGGGTCGCTGGTGCTGTCCCTCTGAAGTGGTCTGTAAACCAGGTGTATCAGACCATCCCTAATCGGGAGATAGGTGGGCGAGTCCCCAGCAAATAAATCTAGGCGGCCTCCCACTCGCCCATGTCTGTGTCATAAGGAATCGGATGACCCCTTACCTCTATGCCAGTGAGCATAGAAAAGTCGTAGAGAGTCATCGTCATCTCCCCTACGGTAGAGAAGTGAAAGGAATCGGTGGTATCCTACCACCTCTCTACCAAGGCGCCCAGTAAAGGCGGGCTCACTATGAGGCGTGAGAGCCCCATGCAGAAGGAGCCCAAGCCGGCCTCATCGATGATGTGGCGAACATCGTCAGGGAGCTCCATGTATCACTCCTTCGCCGATGTGGTCCCGTATCCTTTGATGGAGTGTGAATCCCCTTATGATCAAGACAAGCAGATAAAATGTAATGTAAGTAATACAGTGCAAAAGTGTGATTGGACAAGCAATGCAAGGTACATTGGGAAAATGCAAGAATACAGTGTATACCTCGTAGGTGCCATGAGATAAATGTGACTCTGGCTCAAGCAGTAAGAGGTCCTCCAGTGCGCCTTGTGCAAACCCTCTGAACTGATGAATGCCATCGGGCGGTAGCACGTGTATCTCAGGATGGTACGTTGCCGAGTCAAAAGGTCGAACGCTAAGTGGCAGTGGTTCAAACTCCGGATCCACCTCCATCTCTGGAGAAGCTCTGTCATGTGGGATGACGTCCGCTATCTCAAGGAAAGATAAGAAAGTGGTCGAAAACAAGAAAAATTGGCGAAGAATGCCAAGAGTCAACGAAAGTCAACTCCAAGAGAAAAAATGGCAGAAAAAGTCAAAGCCGGGAAAGGGCACCAAACTCAATGTAACTCGAGGGAAACAAGCCTCAAGTGGTGGAAGTGAAGAAAGAAGCACCGAAATTGATTTTCAATCGGTTCAAAATGGAGTAAACTACAAGGGTTTAGCGAAGGAAATGTTCGTGGGGCATTGGAAAATGCGTATAATGCTCAGATCTAAGGATGAAAATGGTCTAGAGAGAGAGGAGGATGATTTTTGGCAATGGAGAAGTGGGGAAATAAGGTTTGGAACGCTATACGTAAAAACTCAAGGTGAAATGGCCATTTTGCCCCGAATCTGCCATTGGTGGTTGACCGGCCACCACTGGTGGCCGACAACTTTTTTTGGTGGCCGATGGGTGGCCGATCACCATCCCTAGTGGCCGACAGGTTCCCAGTGCTCTTACATTGGGTCTTTATGCTGTTGTGTTCCTTTACTTCTCAAGAAAGTGCAAGAAAGGTTCACTTTTAAGCTCAAACGCCTCTGTGGGAGCTCTAGGCCATGTCTTCGGTGTATGACGTTCAACATGAATGAGGTGTATCCTTTTAAATTGGTTGTAACTTTTTTCGGAGGTTAAGTCGGAAGTTGTTCTTGAAATTGGGTTTAACGATTATGTTTTCGTTATTGCATAAAATGTGCATTCTTCAATTATGCATAGAATTTGCATTTGCTACATTCACATGGAATATGCATTTTGTTGTTGCATAGAACATGCATCCCAATGTTATATAGAATGTGCATTTTGTGCTATTGGTCATTGCATAAATCATGCATCCTATACTGTTGCATAGAATCATGCATCTTAATGTGGCATAGAACATGCTCTGGCTCATGCCGCGTCGAATATTGCATGTTGTGCTTAAGACATGTTTCTAACATTTTGTCATGCTTATCTTGCGTAGAACATGCACTCTTGCTACATCATGCTTATTAAGCTTCTTTCTTATGCAGGCACGATATTGTATGTATGGTTCATTCAGAGGAGTTCTAGGTGAGACCGCTCCTGTCCTTTGATCCCATACCTTGCTTGGTTAGGATCATTCGGGTATGCCCGGTGTTTACACCACTCCTTGCTTTGGTTAGGAACATTTGGGTACGCCCAATGTTTACACCACCCCTTGTTGGTTAGAAACATTCGAGTACGTCCGGTGTTTACGCCACCCCTTGTTGGCTAGAAACATTCGGGTATGCCTGGTGTTTACACCACCTCTTGTCGGTTAGAAACATTCCGGTACGCCCGGTGTTTACACCACCTCTTGTTGGTTAGAAACATTCGGGTCCGCCCACTGTTTACACCACTCCTTTTTGGTTAGAAGCATTTGGGCGTGTTCCCGATGCTTATACCACACCTCGCTTTCGTTAGAAGCATTTGGACGTGTTCCCGATGCTTATACCACACCTTGCTTCAGTTAGAAGCGTTTGGAACGTGTTCCGATGCTTATACTACCTTGCTTTGATTAGAAACATTAGGACGTGTTCCCGATGTTTATACCACCCCTCGGTTAGAAGCGTTTGGAATGTGTTCTGATGCTTATGCCACCCTGTTTTGGTTAGAAACATTGGGACGTGTTCCGATGTTTATACCACCCTCCGATGTTTACACCACTCCCTTTTCCCTCTCGCATGTGACGCGTTAGGATGCTTCAGTTAGAGACATTTGGGTGTGCCCTGGTGTTCTCGTTACCCTATTGTTTTTGTTTCACTTGTGCCGCGTTAGGACGTTTTCGATTAGAAACATTCGGGTACGCCCGATGTTTACACCATCCTCTTCTCCTCTCGCGTGCGGCACGTCAGGATGCTTTGGTTAAAAGCATTCGGACGGTTTCGATGCTTATACCACTCTTTGTTTTGGTTACATATATTTGGACGTGTTCTACTATTTATCACTGTTCCCTCTGGTTTGGAACATTGGGTTGTGTCCCCGTGTTCGCACCATCTGTCTCCTCGCGTGTGCCACGCATTTGGAATCATGTTTGACGCCTTAGGTGCGCCCGAGGGTTGTGTTGCTCCTTGCCTTTCCTGCGTGATGCGTACTTAAGATTGCATAATTTTCTTGCATCCTTTCTGCATGAAATGTAGTTTGGTTTGTGCTTTTCACGAGTGGCATGTCTACTTATTTCTTTTCATGTACGAGATTGCTGTAGCATTTCTTTGGATAACATTGGCATCTAGATATTTCATTACAGCCTCATTGCATGATCATAAGTTATGTTGTTGCATCGTGCATATCATTGGCATGTTGCCCCAGAACTACGCTGGTTTGATTCCTTGCAAAGGGATACGTAGGTAGCATGCGGCCGCAACCGTTCTTTGTTTTGCTTGCTAGTTTGTCCAAGTCTTCGGCCTTGTCAAAAATGAGTCATCTCTGGGCTTTGACATTCACTCCCGTCATTTCATGACTTCCGAGTTCTGTCAAAGAGGGGCAACTGTAGACCATTTTTGACCGTCCTCAAGACTTGGACGTCATCGTTTGAACACTCAATGGTTTTGTATGCTTGTGTTCGTTTTGAGTGCTTAAAGTTCTCGACCGAGTGCCTTGCCTCTGAGCCTCTAAACTTGTCTGTTTTGTGCTTGGTTGTGGACCAAGAGCTTGTTGTTTCTAGTCTGGAGGAGAGGGTAGCCTGTCGGCCATCCCACAGTCCATCGGCCATGACTTGTGCCTGCCGGCCATCAATGGTGGCCGGTCGGCCACATTGATGGCCGGTCGGCCGCTAGTGATGGTCGACGGCCATTTTTCTCCCTTTTAAGATATTTATTTGCCAACTGTGCCAGCTGTTGTTCACTAAAGTGCATCTCCATACATGTGTATGGTAGGATGATTTCAAACTTTAATCTTGATTTTCTATATATAGGGGGTCCTTTACTCTATTTAGAAGGGTTAGAAAATTTGGATCAAATTTCTCTCTCTCTCTCTCTCTCTCTCTCTCTCTAGAATTCTCTCCCTCTCTTCTTGTTTTGTGCCTTTAAGCCTTGTTTCTTTACACCTTTGTACATCAAGCCTTAACCAAACACCCTCACCTTTGAGCTGAGGTTGTTTGGGGTTTAGTTTGAGCTTTGGAATGAGGTTTGAGCCTGAAATTGTGGCTGTTTTGTGCTGTGTTTCAAGAGGTATATGACTCACCTTGTAAGCTTTGTTTTGACTACTTGTTTTGCCATCTTTTTGTACTGTTTTTGGCCTGGTTTTCAACTACAAAAAACTCTGGTTTTTTAGGCATAACAAGGTGGTTTGAGGTCATTTTACGTTAAGGGGTAGTCCACCCTTCTTATTGCTTAATTATGTGAGCTTTTGTGCCATCTTTCAAGGCTTTCAAATCAAACTTTTTGGCCTTTTAAACAACTGAAATTCATAATTATTTCAGTGGTAAAAACCTTGTTTTGAAGTCCAAAATTGGAGGGGGTAGCCTCCCCACTTGTGTCTTGTTTGCATGCCTAGATAGCCTAACATGTGAGCATGTTTTTCTAGCATTTTGTACCTTAATCTCAGCATGTTTTAGTCACTATTTCGACCAGTTTTGGCTCTGTTTTGGGCTGGTCAACTCAGTTGAGGCTTGTATTGTGGGGTTGTAGTGTAAAGAGGCTTCACTAGCTTAATGTTTTAGGCTTTTTAACATGAATTGCATGAGTTGCTTGCATGTTTAGTGTCATTTTGCACTCCATTTCAGCACTGAAATCTCTGCAATCTCCCTCTATTCTTCACTCTTTCATTTATTTTGAAAGTGGCTTTGAACCCCTTATTGGCTTAAGTGTGAAATTGAGACACTTGTGCTTAATGGTTTCAATCCTCTTTTGAGGATTTCTACTAACCAACGGCATGAGGTCTCTTTCAAGCTCAAGGCACTTGTGGTTTAAGCATACTTTCAATTAGAGGACATTCACCTTTTGGACTAATCAATTAAAGAATGGATTGGTAATCTAAAATGAGTAAATAAAATGAACAAAGTATAGGCAAGATAAGCATCTTTCATGTTACATTGCATGTGTTCGGATTGGACGTTAATTCGAACACGAGAAAAATGAGATGTTTCATACTCAAAGTGATGAAACGTGCCACTTTTCTTGGTCATCATCACCCTTGATCATACATGATAGGGTTGTGGTTTTGATTGAGTCTTGTTTTGAATTCATTAAGTTTGTACAAGCTTGGTTCTTTGTCCATCATGCATGAAAATTGCTTGGTTGATGGCTTGAGAGCCAAGAGCTACACTTCTTTGAGCATGTGTAATGATAATGAGAGTAGCAGTATATACACTCCTTGAGAATACACTGCTTTGCCTCTGTTTGCTCACTGTTGCAGCGAAAAAAATAAGTTCAAGGAAGAGGTGGCCGATCGGCCACCAGTAGCAACTGATCAGCCACCAATGGTTGCCGACAGCCACCATTGGTAGCCGACCGGCCAAAAATGAAATTTTGCACAAGTGTGTTCCTGAGTTAGAGCAGAGATGTTCTGGAAGTTGGCAGCATTGTTGGTGTTCAAGCGAGTGCAAATAGAGGTGTCCAATGGCAAGGCGGTGGATTTTCGGAAGGAAACCAACCAAGCGTGCATGTGTCCCTCGCCCTCGAGGCCATTTACTGATTTGTTATTTAGTTAATTGTAGCTAATTCATTTATACAAGTGTTGTAATTATTTAGTTAATTAATTCGTTTTGTAATTAATTAGCTTAATTCGGTTGTAATAATTAGTTAACTAGCATAGTTAATTAGTTTTGGTTTGTAATAGCTTAATTAGCGTAGCTAATTAGCTTATTCATTCGAACCCTCCTTCGTGAGGGCATAATGTTGTAATAAGTGTGTGTGCATGTCTTCCAACCCCACGTCTTTCTCCCATTTATTTAACTGCTTTCGATGGCTAGATTAGGGACATTTTCAATTAGCATACATTATGCTTGCATGTTGGCATTCATTCATTTGTTTTGTATGCACCGAGGCCCGGCGCATCATTTAAACTGCATTGTTATTTTAATACTTATTTGAATACGTGTTTCAAAGCATGCTATCAAAGTGTTGAAAATAGCCGAGCCTATTTAGTTACATCATTGCATGTGTTGCATTAGGCATCTTGTATAGCTAGGATCATGCATTGTTTCTAACTAGTTTTTGTTTTAGCTTGGAGTACTCGATGAGTTTTGTGCTTTAGCATACTTGCATGAGTGTGATTTCCATATTGCCATGTTTCGCATGCTTGCCATAAGGCTATGTGCTTAAATGCTAAACTGCATGAATGCCTGTGAATGAAAGCTTTGTTGCTTGAATTGGAACAGTTCAACGAATGTATGTTTTAAGCCCACTTTGCGAAGTGGCAAATCATGTTTTAAGCCCATCATGTTTGATGGAAAATCCGCGTTTTAGCCCACTTGAGGGTGGCAAATTCAAACCATTTTCGAAAACAAACATGAGTTGAAATGTTCCAAGTCTTGCGATTTTAGTCTATACTTGCTTGTGTGCGTCACATAGTAAAGTTAGCTAATAACCGGAATAAGAACACATGAGGTTTATAAAACAACATATCATGATTAGTAGAGGAAAATCTTTTGATCGGGCGAGCGGGGGTGCTCATTTCATGACCTTCCCCCCTCGTACCCAAGTTCTCGAGATGAGGCAACTTTGGTGATGACGGACACGTGGCCATTGGCACAAGTCAGGGTTTCCTAAATTTCCCCAAAAATAAAATATTTAGGTGGCAACTCTGTAATCTGGCAAAGCAGTCCAATTTTGGCATTATTTGATTCAAAATCTGATTTTTCAAAATGATTTGTCGGATTGGACTTTTCGGTGTTTATTAGTTTCACATTGCACTTGTGTGACTAGATTCAGAACCACAGGTAGAGTCCAAACTGTGAGGCCTTTCTTTTCAAACCCTTTCCGAAAGACGAGGGCGCCGAAAAAGGCGAGCCCACACATGTCTTTTTGAAAATATCACCTAGGCGGGGTTTGATGAGATTTGGGAAGAGTGAGAAGTTATCTCCTTCATTTATTGGCCCTTTTGAGATTCTTGAGCGGATTGGGGAGGTTGTCTACTATTTGGCGTTGCCGCCACAACTTTCTGGAGTGCGCGACGTGTTTTATATTGGTATGCTTCGGAAGTACGAGCCGGATCCATCGCACGTGTTCGATAAGACTGACTTAGAGGTAGATAAGGATGTCTTATATGAGGAGAGACCAGTGAGAGTCTCGGATAGACGGGACCAAGTCTTGCAAGGCAAGACGATTGCCTTGGTTAAGGTTTTGTGGAAACATCACGGGATTGAAGAAGCAACTTTGGAGCATGAGTTAGAAGTCCGTGAGAAATATCCGAATTTATTTGTTGATGTTTGTGCATATGTTGAGATTTTAATTTTGTTGATGAACTATAAAGACATTGTATATGTTTTGAATAATGTGAACATTGTATATGTTAACTGTGTTTCGGAAATGCAAGCTTAATATGAACATTGTATATGTTGTTTAAGTTTTGGAAATGTGAATCTATCATAAACATTGAATATGTTTTGGAAATATGAGATATACATGTTGAAATTGGTTAAAACTACGGGAGATGCATATTGGTAATATATGTTGAGATGTATATTGTGTAATGGTTCATCTTGTAAAGGGATTGAATGACCGGCAGGTGGGTCATGGTGTTGAGGATTGATTTGTAATTATTTTGGAAATTGGCAAAACTTGATTTTGAAACATGATTTGTAATTTCGGGGACGAAATTCCTTAAGGGGGGAGATTATAATGATTCCGATTTTGACCCGACCTTTGTTGTCTCCCGGACTCAGATTTTGTGGTTTAATGTTGTTATTTATATCTTTTTCTCTTTTTTCTCTTGAATTTGAGTTTTGGAATGTCTTGGGCATGTTTAGAACAGGTTGGTTGCCAATTGGTCTAAGATGTTGTCGCCCAGAATTTTGGTTTTCCGCTTGAGCGGGCCTTCTTGCGCTCAAGCGGGGTTTGCAAACACTTAGTACTTTGCACGTTTGCAAAATACTAGAGAAGTGTTTTCTATGCTTGAACGGCGTTTCCTACGCTCGAGTGGGTGGGCGCTCGAGCATCCATTCTTGCGCTCGAGCAGTTTCTTTGTTGTCTGCAAAAGTACTGGAGGTGTGTATTCTACTCTCGAGCAGAACAAAACTTTGTGTCTGATGCTCGAGCATAGACTCTTCCGCTCGAGCGGACTGTGCGTATATCAGATCGCGAAAGTGACATTTTATATCACTTTTTCATCCTTATCTCTCTCTAAAACTGTCACATCCCAAACCCGCCCCTAAAAATTCGGGCATGACCAATACAGAACGGACATATAACCTGGTATATATAACATATGGGGCCATATCGGAAGCATAAAATACTAACATAAAAAAAAAATAATACAACCAAACTCCATTGAGCTATTTCTACATGCCAGGATCTCACACATCACATACATCATTCGAGGCAGATAAAGTTTAAAACTATATCCCTGGGCATCGTTTACATGCATGCACAGTTACAATCTCAGCCCTAAACTTGGACGTATACAAAAAGAACATGCAAATTATATACATCAATCTTAGGTGGACACGTATAAGCAATCGACATCTTCATCACTTAACAAAATAAATGGCTTATACGGTGCCTGGACATAAGAGGGTTGATAAAAGAAAGCGGCCGTCTTGGCTAGGATTGACCACCTGTTTGATGACCTACAGAGACAGACATAACCGAGTGTGAGCCGAGCTCAGTGAACAGTAATGCATAAATAAAATGATGCTTAACTTAAGATATAATACATATCAATGCATATAAAAATGCAGAGATCACATAGTTAGTCTGATTCTGCGCTAAGTGCATGTCGGCCTCAGGCCCAATCCTGCAACATAAACATCATAACATAATGGTTATAAGCCCATAATCTTGCAACATAAACATAATAACATAATTGTTGTAAGCCCTTAAAACATTGTGGTACGAGGCCCTCGAAACTTGTGGTGTAGGCCTTCGTAACATATGGCACTAAGGCCCTTGAAAGGTTGGCGTAAAGCCCTTGAAAGTGGCATGAAGCCCTTGAAAACATATTGGCATTAAAGCCCTTGAAAGTGGAATAAAGCCCTTGAAAACATATTGGCATTAAAGCCCTTGAAAGTGGCATGAAGCCCTTGAAAGCATATTGGCATTAAAGCCCTTGAAAGTGGCACAAAGCCCTTGAAAACATATTGGCATTAAAGCCCTTGAAAGTGGCATAAAGCCCTTGAAAACATATTGGCATTAAAGCCCTTGAAAGTGGCATTGTAGCATACTTAAACTTGCAACATATACACAATACATATCTGAAACATTCTTGAACGTGAAACATTCTTGAAATACACTTGAAATATACTTAAAGCACACTTGAAATATATCTGAAACATACTTGAAATATACTTGGAACATACTCGAACTCGTAACGTACTTGAAACATAATCATTCATTAATTCAAATGTAACATATCATAACTAAAACATTTCTTGTTGTATCATGTCGTTCTCATACACTTAACAATGAGGATCTACTTCACATTCTCATGAGGGTTATACAATAATGTTAGGCTTGCACTTACGTCGTAAATTTTGAATAACTTCTAATTCATATGGATACACATAGCTATTCTTATATTTGCTTGAAATTCGTTCTTCAAGGATGAACATATGTAGGTAGTCTAATTCTGTATAACTTTGTAGGACGACCTTGTCGGTTCACTCTTTCACAATTTGGCCCTTGGTCTGAGGGGTTCACACCTTCACAATGGCCTTTGGGTTTCATAGATTTACAACTTATTACATCGGCCTTCGGCCCTTTGGATTCACAAGTTCACAAGTTCTTTTGATGTTTTCATAATTTCATAATGTTCCTCACATAGCATACATAACTTCACAACCTCTTTGATGTTTCCATGAGTTCACAATGTTTCTTAGATAACATACATAGCATACATGTTAGCATAATTCGTACGACGAAGATCATAACGTCAATAACAATAATTAGTAACGGATAAAGGTACATCGAAGTACTATTACTCACAGTGTTAAGATGTCGTGTTACTTTCGCCCGGGGTGTGTCCTGAACACATTCAAAACTTGCACATTAGTTCTTTCTTTTTCCTTGTTCAAGTAATTCCTGAGTCATTACACTTCCAAGGAATTTATAATTACTTTAAGATCATCAGAAAAATATTCTAAAAATACCAGAGGGTTGAGCATGCAAAACAGAAGAAAACATTTTTCGGACCCGGGCCGCACGTGCGGCCAGACCCACCGCTCGTGCGGCCATGTACCGCACGTGCGATCCTCCCCTTCCGCTCGAGTGGCCCAACTGCAGAATGCATTTCCCATTTTTTCTTCTTTGGCCGCACGTGCGGCCATGACCTCCGCACGTGCTGTGGTGTCCCCTGTTTTGGGCAGCTCGACTTCAACTCAAAATTTAGCAACAATACCTCATTTTACATGCAATTCCAAATGAAATTAAGACAATATTTCAACCCAACATCACTATAACATGGATTCTACCTTGAACATGACAAATTAAACGAGATTAGAAGCTTAAACAAGCCATCTCTCTCTCAAATTCCATTCTTGGATTCAAGTTCTTTATGTTCTTGAAACATAACACATGATATACACATAATTCCATGAAGTGATGATATAAAACCAAAGATTGAAGTATTGTCTCACACAACACCCAAATTAAGTGTCAAAATAATCAATTGATGAGAAACCCTCATAAATCAAACATGAATCATACATAACACCAATTACAACTTCTAAGTTGTCATAACAAGAAGAACTTGAGCTTACCTTGAATTAAATCCCACAACTCTAACAATTTTGCCAAGCTTTCTTGTTGATTCACTTTTCCCCCAATTCTTCCTCTCCACTCTCTCTATTTTGCTCTCCCAAGAGGTATTCACATTTTTGCTCCCAAGACAAAACCAAACTTAGAGATATTTATGCAAATATAAGAGCATATGAGACAAAAATCAATCGCTTTATTATTCCAAAATTGAAATTTCGTAAACGTGCTTAATATTACCAGAAAATTATGCTGATCATATATATATAATCAATTTCAGATAATTAAGCCGTTAAGGCCTCCAATTTCTGCTTCAAGTATGTTAATGGTGACAGATAGTTTTCTTGTGCAACAGATAGGCATCCATCAACATGGATAATACTTACTTAACCGAAATTTTTCGTGGAATTTTACAGTAAGCTTTTAAAAGCATAAACTAAGGACTGAAAATATATCAGAAATCATGTGCGAGAGTCGGGTTATTACAGTCTCCCCCCCTTAAAATAAGTTTGGTCCCTTAAACTTGCTAACTTGCTTTTTCATGTAATTCTGCTCATGAAATTTTCAGTTCACATAATTCACAGGCTAACTAGATATTTCGCACAGTTAGTCCAAAATTCTTATTATACTGAGCATTTCCTAGTCGTATTCATACGTCAAATAAGATAAGACCACAAGAGTCTGTTAGATTCAAATCACAATAAGTCGTATAAGTACATAGCTACTAACTTCATTGTTAATTCCTAGTATTTCACCTCTTCCAAAAATGTATCACGGTTATATCATTCCATTGCTTCAAACTCATATCTACTACTTCTTGACAAGGTTAGAAAAATGGAAATAGACTCCAGGTCAATAATGATCATTCTTCATAGTTTCACTTTTCCATATGTTAGCACAAAACGAACCATATTCCAAATCAAATAAGTACAGTGTTACCCAAGAAATTAACATACAGCTTTCATATAGGCATACCATCGTAGTTATTGAGTCATGTCATCACAAGTCTAAATCTAAATAATAAATGCAACTATAAAAGCCATTATTTTGGCCAAAGGGAACCATTCAAAACCAAAACTAGAAGTCAAATCCAAAATCATGCTTAACTAATTAATCGTAACCATAAGATATATCATCTTTCTTTACTAAGCATCTCTTTTTGTTATAGTTTTAGTCTTCTCTTAAGCGTTGTAGTATTCCCCATTTCACTTGGTTCTTTCTCCTCCTATCGTAAAACACGAAATCGGCCACATGGTTTCACAATCACAACTTACCATTATAGTTATAGTAGGTGAACACATAGTCATATAGAACTTGTAGGTCAGCCACACAAGGTATACAGTATTCACATCCATCCAGGTTCTATACAGTCTTGAAATTCAACAATTGAGCGAAAATCATTTAACCGATTAATAACAGGGTTGAAGTTGGTTCAATAGGATAGGAAGTTGATTCGGAATTACATTGTGCATATTAGCATATCAGAAGAAGTAAATGTTTAGTACGTATCATTAACTTGTCATTCATATCCCCTTGATTCCCGACCAGGAGTTGTCAATAATTTCTCGATTTACAAAATCATCTTAATTATAACTTGTTTTGGAATCATAGTTCATAGTGCTTGACCAAGTTGGTTTAAAATTAATAGTCAATTTCCTTAGCCCTTTTTAACAATCAGTAAAACAAAATTATATGCAATTAACCTCAGGAATCACTGCATACTTAGGCCAATCACATTCGACATCATTCAACGATCATGCAAAACACAACTTATCAGATTGCCTAATATACTAGCTTTTCAAAATCATAGGTCTAACCATTATTAACGTTTAGTGGTTAAGCAATTCGTCTAAACAGAGAATAGATAACTATCAATCCAAAAATGACAACTGATAACATACATCTTACGTAATCATTTGCATAAAGATTACCTTACCAATCATTTTCCTTTTTCATTCTGTCTAATCAGACGGAGGTAGGCTCCTCCGGATCCTCTATCTGTATTCTTGTCAAGACCTGGTTAACATTCACAAACAATATACACAAGAAATGTACAATAGACAAAGAGCATAAACGTTAGCATTAACAGATTACACTTGACGTTGCCATCGATTTTTCATATACTTTTAGGATGTCATGCATGAAGCCTAAATCTTTTCTAGACATCCTAAAGCTCAATGGATCCGCGTGTGAGATAGCAACTCGTGCTCTGATACCACTTGTCACACCCCAAACCCGCCCCTAAAAGTTCGGGCATGACCTATACAGAATGGACATATAACCTGGTATATATAACATATGGGGCCATATCGGAACCATAAAATACTAACATAAAAAAAAATAATACAACCAAACTCCATTGAGCTATTTCTATATGCCAGGATCTCACACATCACATACATCATTCGAGGCAGATAAAGTTTAAAACTATATCCCTGGGCATCGGTTACATACATACACAGTTACAATCTCAGCCCTAAACTTGGATGTATATAAAAAGAACATGCAAATTATATGCATCAATCTTAGGTGGACACGTATAAGCAACCGACATTTCATCACTTAACAAAATAAATGGCTTATACGGTGCCTGGACATAAGAGGGTTGACAAAAGAAAGCGGCCGTCTTGGCTAGGATTGACCACCTGTTTGATGACCTACAGAGACAGACATAACCGAGTGTGAGCCGAGCTCAGTGAACAGTAATGCATAAATAAAATGATGCTTAACTTAAGATATAATACATATCAATGCATATAAAAATGCAGAGATCACATAGTTAGTCTGATTCTGCGCTAAGTGCATGTCGGCCTCAGGCCCAATCCTGCAACATAAACATCATAACATAATGGTTATAAGCCCTTAATCTTGCAACATAAACATAATAACATAATGGTTATAAGCCCTTAATCTTGCAACATAAACATAATAACATACTGGTTGTAAGCCCTTAAAACATTGTGGCACGAGGCCCTCGAAACCTGTGGCGTAAGCCTTCGTAACATATGGCACTAAGGCCCTTGAAAGGTTGGCATAAAGCCCTTGTAACATATGGCACTAAGGCCCTTGAAAGGTTGGAGTAAAGCCCTTGAAAGTGGCATGAAGCCCTTGAAAACATATTGGCATTAAAGCCCTTGAAAACATATTGGCATTAAAGCCCTTGAAAGTGGCATGAAGCCCTTGAAAGCATATTGGCATTAAAGCCCTTGAAAGTGGCATAAAGCCCTTGAAACCATATTGGCATTAAAGCCCTTGAAAGTGGCATAGAGCCCTTGAAAACATATTGGCATTAAAGCCCTTGAAAGTGGCATAAAGCCCTTGAAAACATATTGTCATTAAAGCCCTTGAAAGTGGCATTGTAGCATACTTAAACTTGCAACATATACACAATACATATCTGAAACATTCTTGAACGTGAAACATTCTTGAAATACACTTGAAATATACTTAAAGCACACTTGAAATATATCTGAAACATACTTGAAATATACTTGGAACATACTCGAACTCGTAACGTACTTGAAACATAATCATTCATTAATTCAAATGTAACATATCATAACTAAAACATTTCTTGTTGTATCATGTCGTTCTCATACACTTAACAATGAGGATCTACTTCACATTCTCATGAGGGTTATACAATAATGTTAGGCTTGCACTTATGTCGTAAATTTTGAATAACTTCTAATTCATATGGATACACATAGCTATTCTTATATTTGCTTGAAATTCGTTCTTCAAGGATGAACATATGTAGGTAGTCTAATTCTGTATAACTTTGTAGGACGACCTTGTCGGTTCACACTTTCACAATTTGGCCCTTGGTCTGAGGGGTTCACACCTTCACAAGGCCTTTGGGTTCATAGATTTACAACTTATTACATCGGCCTTCGGCCCTTTGGATTCACAAGTTCACAAGTTTTTTGATGTTTTCATAATTTCATAATGTTCCTCACATAGCATACATAACTTCACAACCTCTTTGAGTTTCCATGAGTTCACAATGTTTCTTAGATAACATACATAGCATACATGTTAGCATAATTCGTACGACGAAGATCATAACGTCAATAACAATAATTAGTAACGGATAAAGGTACATCAAAGTACTATTACTCACAGTGTTAAGATGTCGTGTTACTTCCTCTCGGGGTGTGTCCTGAACACATTCAAAACTTGCACATTAGTTCTTTCTTTTTCCTTGTTCAAGTAATTCCTGTGTCATTACACTTCCAAGGAATTTATAATTACTTTAAGGTCATCAGAAAAATATTCTAAAAATACCAGAGGGTTGAGCATGCAAAACAGAAGAAAAACATTTTTCGGACCCGGGCCGCACGTGCGGCCAGACCCACCACTCATGCGGCCATGTACCGCACGTGTGGTCCTCCCCTTCCGCTTGAGCAGCCCTACTGTAGAATGCATTTCCTATTTTTTTTTCTTTGGCCGCACGTGCGGCCATGACCTCCGCACGTGCGGCCATGACCCCTGTTTTGGGCAGCTCGACTTCGACTCAAAATTTAGCAACAACACCTCATTTTACATGCAATTCCAAATGAAATTAAGACAATATTTCAACCCAACATCACTATAACATGGATTCTACCTTGAACATGACAAATTAAACAAGACTAGAAGGTTAAACAAGCCATCTCTCTCTCAAATTCCATTCTTGGATTCAAGTTCTTTATGTTCTTGAAACTAACACATGATATACACATAATTCCATGAAGTGATGATATAAAACCAAAGATTGAAGTATTGTCTCACACAACCCCAAATTAAGTGTCAAAATAATCAATTGATGAGAAACCCTCATAAATCAAACATGAATCATACATAACACCAATTACAACTTCTAAGTTGTCATAACAAGAAGAACTTGAGCTTACCTTGAATTAAATCCCACAACTCTAACAATTTTGCCAAGCTTTCTTGTTGATTCACTTTTCCCCCAATTCTTCCTCTCCACTCTCTCTATTTTTCTCTCCCAAGAGGTATTCACGTTTTTGCTCCCAAGACAAAACCAAACTTAGAGATATTTATGCAAATATAAGAGCATATGAGACAAAAATCAATCGCTTTATTATTCCAAAATTGAAATTTCGTAAACGTGCTTAATATTACCAGAAAATTATGCTGATCATATATATATAATCAATTTCAGATAATTAAGCCGTTAAGGCCTCCAATTTCTGCTTCAAGCATGTTAATGGTGACAGATAGCTTTCTTGTGCAACAGATAGGCATCCATCAACATGGATTACACTTACTTAACCGAAATTTTTCGTGGAATTTTATAGTAAGCTTTTAAAAGCATAAACCAAGGACTGAAAATATATCAGAAATCATGTGCAAGGGTCGGGTTATTACAAAAACTTTCCAAAAACCTAAATCCACACTCTCTCTCTTTCTCTCTCTCTCTCTCTCTCTCTCTCGCTCTCTCGCTCTCTCTCTCTCTCTACATTTCGACCTAGATCTAGTGTTTTCTTCACCCTACTCCCTTTAAGAAGAAGGTAGAGCATCCCGTGGGCTTCCTTTTGATCCGAGTGAAGTCAAGTTTGGGCGTCTTTGAAGTTTCTCCACTTCTCCTTTGAGCTTCTACACTTGAGGTAGGGAGCTTCTACATCTTAGTATGGGTTTTAACCTAGTTATTTGTTGTTAGGTATAAATGGTGGGATTTGGGGGTGTTTTGAGAAAACCCGGGGCTTGAGTCCAAGCTTGAGAGAGGGATTCCTATGTGGTGTTATATAATTCACCATGGGGTTTGGGTATGTGGTTATATTGGGTTAAAAATTATTGGTCTTGGCCTTTGGTCAACTTTTGGGGAAAATGGGGGGATTTTGCCCTAAATATGTTGGAATAATTATTTTGTATAAATAATGAAATTGGTATGCAAATTGTGAAATTGGGGGAAAGTATAGATGAATGGTGTAGTTGGATTTGTTTAATCACTCACCTACGAAAATGTGATGAATTATCTATTATGAAAATTGAGTGTTTGCCTAGAAATATCTGTGTTTGGCTATCGGTGGAGGATAGCTATGATTGTTGTAGAAATTGCATGAGGATTAGGTAAATTAATACTAATCTTTTAATTGAGTCATTGAATATGACTATGTGTTAAGGCATTGAATGTGCATGATTGATAGTCATTGAATGTGATGATACTTTTAAATATATTGTATATGTATGACATTTTGGTAGAAGAAAGGGGATGTACTCTATTGTTTGGGAGGAGATAGGGGATGGACTTAATTGAAAATTAAGTTGGCTGGAGTGTCAAGGTGAAAGTCCCGAAACCTTATGTATACATGGGTGCCGATCCCGAGGACGAAATTTCCGTAAAATGGCAAGGTTGAAATGCTTG
The DNA here is from genome assembly GCA_030407325.1 of Camellia japonica. Classification (NCBI taxonomy): domain Eukaryota; kingdom Viridiplantae; phylum Streptophyta; class Magnoliopsida; order Ericales; family Theaceae; genus Camellia; species Camellia japonica. Next base: position 164,979,021 of record JAPPVO010000032.1, read on the forward strand.
AATGATGATTATGTTGATTGAGAACCATTGAGTTGTAGTCTTGGTTAAGTTATTTGGAAAATTACACACTTTGGCATATGATTTGAATGAAATGAAATAACTTGAAATGAATAAATCGAAATGGATTTAGATGTGAGTATCAGCACTGTATGGTCATGGGAAGAACGTAAGTTGGTGATAAATGTTGAATGTTTATCTGACACCTATATCTTAGTTAAATCTCATATATTGTGTTAGATTATCTCTACTGGGCTTTGGCTTACCCTACTTGGGAAACCACTTTCAGGTACTGTAGACGGTGCCCGAACGTCCCGGGCTCCGCGCGCGAAATTACGTGAAAATCCGTTTTGTTCATTGGGCTTACTACTATAGTTCGGACTCAATGTCCCGGTTCTGAATCTAATCTCGCAAAGTGCAATGCAAGACCGATAAATCACCAAAGAGTCCAAATCCGGCAAATCATTTTGGAAAACTGATTTTTAAAGAAGTGCCAAACATGGACTACTTTGCCAGATATAGAGTCGCCAACATAAATATTTTGAGGGAATTTAAGAAACACTGACTCGTGCCTAAGGCCACGTGTCCGTCATCACCAAAGTTGCCTCGGCTCGGGAACTTGGGTATGAGAGGGGAATGTCATGCAATGAGCACCCCCGCTCGCCCGATCAAAGATCGGCCTGTACTAAGCATGATATATTGTTTTTGAAAACACATGCGCTCTTATTCCGGTTAATTAGCTAATCTTACTACGTGATGCACACAGAATACAAATATAGACTAGATCGCCTAAGTTGGAACAAAACATTGCATACTTGTTTGTTTTGAAAAAGTTTGAAGTTTGCTACTCGCAAGTAGGCTAAATCGAGGATTTCAATGAATTGTTCCAATTCAAGCAATCCAACCTTCACCCACAGGCATTCAGGCAGTTATATCAACTAAGTAGTTAGCCACATGGTAGGCATGCTGTCAAGGCAATCAATAACACACATGCAGTATGCTAAAGCGTAAACACTCATAGTGTACTCCGAGCCAAAACAATAGCTGGTTAGTAATCAAAGCATGATCCTAGCTATGTTAAGATGGCTAATGCAACACATGCAAAATGCAACTACAAATAGGCTCAGCTATTCTAAAATGGCATATGAGATGTAACAATTGATACATGTATTCAACTTGGTATTGAAATACAATGCAGTTTGTATAATGCGCCGAGCCCGGTGCATGAAAGAAAGATGAATAATGCACACATGCAAGCATAAGGTATGTGTGGGGAAGTGGTTTGGAAATACTCTTCAGATCCTGGAAGACGCCAATGATCCTCAGCTAGTCACCTGAAAAGATACAAATACTCCGGTCGGGGACGCCGGAATTAGCACTCCGACGGACAAGTCAGTTCTTCTCCTCAAGAAAGCTTGTTGATTAAGTTTTTAGAAGTGATTCTTACATACCTTTACAAATCTGAAGCTCTTGTATTTATATCCATTCTCTGGGCCTCGGGGCCTGGACCTACTTTTTCAATCATTATCTTTCCCGCTATTCGGCTCTAGGGATCCTTCCCCATTCGGCCTATTTATCCTATTCGGCCCCGTATCCTTGCGGGATATCTGCTGGCTAGCGTCAAGCTTCTGAAATATACCCCCTTTATCCTCGCCAATTATTCGGCTACCACAATTGCCCCCCGAACTCCCTGTTGACGGCAGTTAATCGGCGTGTTTGGTTCAGAATTTGAGAAGTTTAGCGTCAGGCGGCTTCGCGTGCCCCAATATATGTCAGGAGGCGCGCACCTTTTTACTCATCATTACGCTTTCTCGCTCTATTCATGTGTATCTCAGCATTTATTGCGATTTGAAACTTCGGTCCTTTCGAATTCTCATTTCGTCGATTTTCTGAGACTTTTGGATCGCCAGTGCATATCCCTCCGTGACTCGCGTTTTCTACAACTTCTTCCCGTCTTCCCTTGTCTCATCTGCTCTTCGTAAGTTTCCTTATCCCTTCTTTGTAATCCTATTTTCTGTTTGCTATTTTGTCTTCGGCGAATACTTAGTTCTTTGCTAAGATGGCCAAACATTTGAAAGACCTCCTTTCTGAGGGTCGTATCTCTGGTTTCCGGCAACATTTTTCTATTCCTGACGACGTCCATTTATCCCTTGTAACGGACAACGCTCTCGACATGGAGAGGGAAGATCAATTGCGGAGGGCGGAGTTCGTTTCCCCCTACACGCACTTCTTAGGGCCGTTCTCCGCTATTGGGGTTTGATTCCTTCTCAACCCAATGTAAATTTCTTCCGAATCGTCATGGGGGTAGTAGAGTTGAATCGACGCCTTAGGATTAACCTTGGGATTCCGGCCATTCGGCATTGTTACGCCTTAGCCAAATCCTCCGGTCGGCTGGGGCGATATTTTCTCAGGGCCAAAGATACTGACCATCACTTGGTGACCATGCTTGCCAGTTCTGGTAAACGGGTTGACGATGTGATGGTCAACGTCCGAGGTAATTGGGAGTTCGCTGAAGGAGAGGATCGCCTGGACCTTATTCCCAGACATAAGGGTGACCCAGGTTGCCACGCAATGTCTTGTTTGTTGGACTATCTCTTATTCGGCTCCTTTCCCTAAATCGCTTTTTATCTTCTGCAGGTAATAGGTTGAAGAAAATCCTGACTTCGGTTGACGACGTGGTTCTTGGGGAAATCAAGACCGCACTCAGATATTTCGGCCGCCCAAACGTACAACAGCAAGGGAGGGCCGCCCATATTCTCCTTCGGTACGAACCCACTTACACAACTTTCTCGGCTGCAGATAACATTCCGATTCCAGCTGGCAATCAACAGCTCTCGGTCCTTATCTTCCCCAGCTTCAAAAACCTTAGGCAGATCGGTCTCGTAGATTCTGATTCGGGGGAAGACGCTGAGCCGGTAGTAGGGGTGATTGCCGATCTGGCTGGGGAGTCTACTGAGAGGATTGTAGAGGGCGACAAGGCCGTACGCTCGGCATTTGAGGCCACCGAGCCATCCGCCTTAGGACGAACAGATTTCTCTTCCGGGGATATTTTTGCAAATTTGGGGGATCTACCCGGCGATTTCTTTGAGGGTATGGCGAAGGAAAGCCTAACGCAGATGGCACGTAAAAGAAATGCCGAGCGGATGGCCGCTCGAAAGAAGGCTGAATGCGCCGTATCAGATCCCAGCTTGATCAAGCCCTTCGTACCCATTTCTGAGGGGACGGTTGTGGTTGCTGCGTCCGATACGGGAAAAGAGGGTGGAGAACAGGCCGATGGGGAACGGCTGATTCCGGAGCAAGGCCAAAAGCGTGGTGTCGAGGGAGAAATGAGTTCAGAAGCTGGCCCTGGTAGCAAACGGCCTCGGCTTGAAGAACCGGACGCGATCGCTCCATTTGTTATTCAGCCAAAAATTAGGGATGTGCCGATTTTATCCGACGCTTCGGCCGTCGAGGATCCAGCCGTGGCTCTGAGCCTGGCGGCTTCAATTTCTCTGCCGGCTGACAACAAAGCCTTCGGTGCCGTGCCTGACATTATGGCCGTTGCCCTAACTGCTCAATCGGCACTCCTGGTAGGTCACCTTCATCTCGCTCTTGTTTGTTAAAGGTGTCTAATCATACCGAATTGTTTTGTAGACGATCGGAAGGATCGCCGACTTGGGTCGCCGCTTGCGTGATGCTCTCGGGAGAATTGACCATTTGGAAACAGAGTTGCAGGGTCAGAAAAGTAGGGCCGAGTTCGAAATTATGAGAGCTGAAATGGAGAGCGCGCGAGCCGAAGCGGAAAAAGAGAGGGCTCGCGTCGCCGAACAGCTTCGTGTTGATGCTGAGGGTAGGGCAAATGCGAGCGAGGAATCGCTCAAACTTTCAAAGGAAGCACTTGCTGAAGTGGAAGCTCAGTTAGAGGAGCTTAAGGCGGCCCGCGATAAAGCCGAATCGGAGGCCTTTGAGGCAGGGAGAGGCGCCGCTCTGACGGAATATGTTGAAGAAGTGTCCAAATTTGAGAATCGCGAGTTCAAACATGGGTGGCTCAAAGCCCTTGCTGCCGCTGAGGTTACATTGGATGTGCCAATTCCTTATGAGCAGGTGGATGTTGAGCCACTTGAATCCGATACCGAGGAATGATCTGGGAGCCGTTACTGCAGGCATCTTTTTTTTTTTTTTTTTGGATAGTGCTTTGTTGGTTCAGGGTAGTTTTCATGTATAAATTGGTTAGCATATGCGCGCAATTTATTAATGAAAATTTCCTTGTAATTTTTGCTACCACCGCACATTTTGTATGAAACCGCACATTTTGTATGAAAGAATTCTTGTAATTTTTGCTACCACCACACACTTTGTATGAAAGAGTTCTGTGGTTTAATTTTGATGAAAGAGTTCTGTGTTTGTCAATGCATTTGGTAAAATGGAATTGCATATACTGTAGGGAAACCCTGGTTTGTGAATCTGCCCTTGCCCAGTGGGTTCATAAAAAGAATTCTAGCTCTGAATCAACTTGTGAGCCGGCTGGGGTGCTTGGTCCGAATAGATTGATAAATCTGCTCTTGCCAGTCAACTCGTGAGCCGGATGATTTTACTGTGGCACGAATGATTTTATCTAGAACTCTTCTAAACAAGCCGTACATAGAATATCGTTTGTCCAAACTTTAGTTTTTTCCTTACTTGGATCTAAAGTCGCTAACCACTGAAGGTAGAGAGGAAGAGATTCCTGCAGATTTCATACATATCCCATCAAAATCACCATTTGCAATTTCACTGCCTACTGATCTTGGACCCTTAGATTGATGAATCTGCCCTTGCCCCAGTGGGTTCATGATAAGAACTCTGGCTCTAAGGGATCAATTCGTAAGCCGGCTAGGGTAGTTTAGCCGAACAGATTGATGAATCTGCTCTTGCCCGAATCAACTTGCGAGCCGGCTGGGTACTTGAGCCGAATAGAACCACTGAAGGTAGAGAGGAAAAGATTGGCCAATATCTGGGTTCCTGCAGATTCAATACATATCCCATCAAAATCACCATTTGCAATTTCACTGCCTACTGATCTTGGACTCTTAGATTGATGAATCTGCCCTTGCCCCAGTGGGTTCATGATAAGAACTCTGGCTCTGAGGGATCAATTCGTGAGCCGGCTGGGGTAGTTTAGCCAAACAGATTGATGAATCTGCTCTTGCCCGAATCAGCTTGCGAGCCGGCTGGGGTACTATGCACTTAGGCTGAAGATCTTGAGCCAAAAGCTTGTCCTGCCGTCAACTTAGTCGGCATCAGGCGATTGGGTTTCGCGATTAATGAACTTGCCTCGATCGTGCTGCCTCTGCGAGTATTAAATGATCAAAGGCGCAGCTTTTAAGAGTCTGGTAGGTATCTGATTCAGACTCCTGAGAGAGAATCTATGGTGCGAAAGTCGAACAAACTCTTCTTTAACAGCAAAGGGGAAGCCAAGACATTGGCTGAGCTTGGCGGTGATATGAATCGAAGTGAACACCGTGGTGCGCCCTTGCGTGCTGGGAGTAAGAGTTCTATGGGTCGAGAGAGGCGTCAATCTCCTCGACGTCGTAGTAGGTCGCCCAAACGGGACAGGCAGTCCCAGGGGAGATCGCCACACGCCCAAGTCGAAAGGAGATCAGACGCGAATCCGTGCCCGTTAAGTTTTGCAGTATTCGTGAAGAATAAGCCCATGACGGAAGCGGACTCAATCGTGCGAGATCCAGACGTGGCGGTCGAGTTTGCTCGACAAATATTTCCTCCGGAAGTTCAGCAGTCAATGGTTGGTCGTCAGGACAACGAAGTGTTTCGCGAGGGCATTCATGGGGCGGTGAAAGGGCTCTATACGGCTTATGAAGTCGGCATGCGATTGCGCGCCGCCCGCCGAGAAATGGAGAAAAAGGATGAGCATATCCGTAGTTTGGAGACTCGCGTGGAGGCGGCTGAACGTGAGTTAAGAAAGATCAAAACGGCTCAAGTACAACCAGCAGGGCAGGTGAATCCAATCGTGGAAGAGAAGGTTACCAGTCGGCTTATAAGCGCTGCCATTGCCGATCGTGAAACGGCGAGCATGTTCGCATTGGAGTCCGCCAAGGGGAGGTCTTATGAAAAAGGTTTTCACGAAGGGCGCTTGGTTGGAATCCAAAAGACCAAGGAGAAGCTTGCCGAAGAGGTTTGCCGATGTGAAAATCGTGGATTCAGGCATGGTTGGATCAAGGCGTCTCAAGTCGCCGAATCTCTTCACTTGTCAGGCATCGATTCGGCGTCACCTCTCTACCACAGTGAGGATTTTCCGTTTTATGCTTTCGAGGTCGAGAAGAGTGAGGATGAGGGCGACGCCGTATGACTTTAATTATTGTAGGGTCCGAACGCTGGTCGCGTTCGCAATTATGTAATTTCTTGGTTTTTTGAATAAAAGAAGCTTTATTTGAAAATATCAAATTGTCTCCCGCATTTGGCATGTGCGTGTTTAATTTGATTGCATAAATATTCGAATAGACGTAAATACATCAATCGGACTCAGCATGTTAAATCGATGCGCCGATTCGTTGTGCGTGATCGGCCTACATGTAATGGCCGTTTACTTTTGAATAAAGCCATTGCGGCGTATGTTGTTGAAATTTGAAGAAGCCGTGAGCCAGGGATCAGAGGGGCTACGGCATTTTGACTTGGCTCAAATGCCAGATGTCTAGCCGATTGGGCTAGGTAATTTTTGCCCTTGCGCAGCCTATGCGCCCGCGTTTTAGCCAACCGTTGGGTTAACTAGGTCATGGAGAATGTTGACCGACGCCTGTCTTCGTGGGGTTTAGTGTTGATAAAATCACTTCGGGATTTGGGCCTCGAGATCGCGGCCATTACTGAGAATAAAAGCGGCAGGCGCCTCATGCAATCAAACATATTTGGCTCTCCAGCATCTATTGCGTGGGATGATCAAGAGTTCTCACCATCAGATGGTGATGATAGTTGCAGGAGCTCAAATTCCGGCCGAACTTGGCGCTCAGATGGTTTGCGGCGGAGGATTCTCCGTTTGCGGCGGAGGATTCTCCGGTGTGGGAGGTGGACCGCTGAAAGGAGAAACTGGAAACACGTCAGCCTCCAAGTCGTTAAAGCAGATCGCCCCGAAAGGAGACACAACGACCGCTGCCCCTAACCTCCCTTGTCTTGGATCTTGGCCTTGACATTGTCGATGGTGTCAGAGGCCCGGCAACATGCCGATTCGGGCGCGGCTAGATCGATGCGTTTTGAGGCGCGATGGTTGTTCAAATGACAGGAGTTGGGTCGATGGGTTGATTTGTCTTAGAAGTTAGAGATAGATATTGTAATGTTCGAACGCGGATTGCGTCTATGTAACAACTTTTTAATCAAATAAAAAGTGTTATTTCATATAGTTGAGTCTTATTCTGAAAATCTTTTATTTAGCCATGCCGGATGAATGTTCCTGATCCCAACTTTTAGTGGTTAAGTACGTCATTTCGTATGGTTTAATAGTTTGCTATTGGAACTTTTGTGTGGCTTAAATATTTTAGCTTAAATATTTTTCCTGTATTCAGGGATCGGCCCTTGCCTTAGGCGGGATGCGAGTTTAACTGGAATGGGTCGTACTCGTGGGCCGGCTAAGGCACGCCTTGTCCGGCGAACCATATTAGTGATTCCGGCTTAATTAGTTGATTAAAACGGGCTCTGGATCCGGGGACTTAAACGGCCCTAAGGTGTCCTGCACCAACGGGGCTCCGAATTCGGATGCTTAGTTTGGCCAATTGTGACGTCCACGAAGGGCGCTTCGAGTCCGGAGACTCATTCGGCCCTAAGGTGACCCGCACCAAAGGGCGCTCCGAATCCGGAGACTTATTAGGCCCTAAGGTGTCATGCACCAAAGGGCGCTCCGAATCCGGAGACTTGTTCGGCCCTATGGTGTCATGCACCAAAGGGGGCTCCGAATCCGGAGACTTGATTTGGCCAATCGTGATATCCACGAAGGGCACTCCGAATCCGGAGACTTGTTCGGCCCTAAGGTGTCATGCACCAAAGGGGGCTCCGAATCCGGAGAATTATTCGGCCCTAAGGTGTCATGCACTAAGGGCGCTCCGAATCCGGAGGCTTGTTCGGCCCTAAGGTGTCATGCACCAAAGGGGGCTCCGAATCCGGAGACTTATTCGGTCCTAAGGTGTCATGTACCAAGGGCGCTCCAAATCCGGAGGCTTGTTCGGCCCTATGGTGTCATGCACCAAAGGGGGCTCCGAATCCGGAGACTTATTCGGCCCTAAGGTGTCATGCACCAAGGGCGCTCCGAATCCGGAGGCTTGTTCGGCCCTATGGTGTCATGCACCAAAGGGGGCTCCGAATCCGGAGACTTGATTTGGCCAATCGTGATATCCACGAAGGGCGCTCCGAATCCGGAGACTTGTTCGGCCCTAAGGTGTCATGCACTAAAGGGGGCTCCGAATCTGGAGACTTATTCGGCCCTAAGGTGTCATGCACCAAGGGCGCTCCGAATCCGGAGGCTTGTTCGGCCCTATGGTGTCATGCACCAAAGGGGGCTCCGAATCCGGAGACTTGTTCGGCCCTAAGGTGTCATGCACCAAAGGGGGCTCCGAATCCGGAGACTTATTCGGCCCTAAGGTGTCATGCACCAAGGGCGCTCCGAATCCGGAGGCTTGTTCGGCCCTAAGGTGTCATGCACCAAAGGGGGCTCCGAATCCGGAGACTTGATTTGGCCAATCGTGATATCCACGAAGGGCGCTCCGAATCCGGAGACTTATTAGGCCCTAAGGTGTCATGCACCAAAGGGCGCTCCGAATCCGGAGGCTTGTTCGGCCCTAAGGTGTCATGCACCAAAGGGGGCTCCGAATCCGGAGACTTAATTTGGCCCAAGAGGCTTGAAGGAGAGTGACAAAGAAAATCGATTTTCATTAAAACGTGGTACCAGTACAAACATCAGATCCCACAAGTCGGGTCCGTAAATGGATCTTCATAAAGTCTACGTCCGCGTGGATTGCGGTGAGGCACGGATCTCCTCAATCCCACGGTCTGTTGGGAAGCGCATAAGCTGATGGTAGGTGCTTGGGACAGCCTTCATGACATGCAACCAGGGGCGCCCCATGATGGCATTATATGGCGACGTAAGCTTCACAACCAAGAATTCCATGTCAACTGTTTTTGAGCCCGCTCGAACAGGTAGCAGGACCCTCCCCAACGGATACTCTGGATTCGCGTTGAAGCCGAACAGTGGCTGAGACGACGGTGACAGGTCCGACTCGTTGAGGCCGAGTTCAACAAAAGTTCTGTAGTACAAGATTTCCGAAGTGCTTCCTGGGTCTATGAGAATGCGTTCAACGCTAAACTGTCGTATGCGTAATTTGACGACCAAAGGATCGACGTGGCTGGCCACCGTTCCGACGAGGTCGGAGTCATCGAACTTAATTGTCGGAGCTTCTTTGGGCCTGCCGGTTAACATGTTATGTTTTTGGGGAATTGGGTGCGATTGGATCGTATGCACGGTTGGGGATGCCGGCAGACCGTAGATTATATGGATCACGCCAAGCGGAGGTGAATCCTGTCTCAAGGCTAATGCTTTGGTTGGCCTTCCCTTGCTCACGTATTGCTGCAATCGACCATCTTGCACCAGTTCCTCCAGATGATCCTTTAGCGCATAACAACTCTCGGTTTCGTGGTCGTGATCTTTGTGGTATTCGCATCGTCTGTCCCTCCTCCGTGTGTCGGGAGGCCCCACCATCTTCGACGGCCACTTGAAAAATGGAAGGTGCTGGACTTTGGTCATTATTGCCGCGATCGGCTCTGTCAACTCCGTATACTTCTTGTCTGTTCGCCTTGAGCGTCTGCTGTCGACTTGTAGCTGTTCATTCGTTCGGTGGGGACACTGATCGCTTGATCGGCGGGAGTCTCGCCTTTTATCTCACTTGGTCCGTTGTCGGGGCTCAGGGCTCGGTGGCGGCACGGAGCTTATTGGTCGAGCGGTTTCGGGGAGGGCCGTTTTGCCGGAGATTTGTTCGGCTTTTATCCTCAGGGCATCATCTTCGACTTTACAATATTCTTCAACTTTCTTCATTAACGCCTAGACTGTTTTGGGGGGCCTTCTGGTCAGGGAACTGCGCAGAGCACTGTCAAGATGTAAACCCATTTTGAAGGCGGTGATGGCCATGGAGTCGTTGCAAGCATCGTCAACAAGGTTGAAGCACTCCCAATATCGTGCCAAGTACGCTCTGAGCGTCTCTCCCGACTGGATCTGCATAGCCCAGAGGGAGTCGGCCTGTTTCGGTTGTACCTCGTTGGTGATGAACCTGGCCCTGAAGGATTTCTGCAGCTGTCGGAAGCTTTTAATCGAAGCTGGCTCCAACTTGTAATACCACCTAACGGCTAGTGGACCTAGGCTGCTAGGGCATATTCGGCACATGAGGGCTTCATTGTCTGCGTGCAGCGTCATGGCATGTTTGTAATGACGGATATGATCAGTTGGGTCTGATTTTCCATCGTATAGAGTGAACGAGGGAGCTTTGAATTTCTTGGGCAGGGACGCCCTTGCGATCCGTCGAACGAAAGGATCATGCTGGTCTTCCTCGTTTGAGCTGCTTCTCCTGCGCTTGTTCCTCGTTCGCAGATCCTTTTCGGAGGAGCTGGAGGTCTCGGATCGTCCCCTTGCGTCGAGCTCCGTGGATGACGAGCTGGAGCTGCTATCGGTATCCTTTGGTCGAGCCCGAGGTCTTTGTCCGTCTGCCCTCGGGGGTCGCTCTGGTTCCTGGCGCATGGCCTCTCTAGATTTTGCTACCTCCAGGGCCAAATCTTAACGGAGTCGTTCGTTCTCAGTGATCATGTTCTCGAGCCTTTGTTCATTCTGCTTTGCTTGTTCTATGATAGCCTGCATTGTTTCTTGTGCTGAAGTTGTTGGCAAATCGAAGTTCAAGACGCGTCGTGCCGGGATGGTTTCTTTTCCGAGCATATTAGCTGGGGTGAGGTCGTCTTCCTGTGTTATCTCGTTGGTGGCTATCGGGGGATCTTCGGTCACGCCTTCCATGAATGTATTTGAGTATTCCCACAGACGGTGCCAATTGTGGGGAAGTGGTTTGGAAATACTCTTCAGATCCTGGAAGACGCCAATGATCCTCAGCTAGTCACCTGAAAAGATACAAATACTCCGGTCTGGGACGCCAGAATTAGCACTCCGACGGACAAGTCAGTTCTTCTCCTCAAGAAAGCTTGTTGACTAAGTTTTTAGAAGTAATTCTTACATACCTTTACAAATCTGAAGCTCTTGTATTTATATCCATTCTCTGGGCCTCGGGGCCTGGACCTACTTTTTCAATCATTATCTTTCCCGCTGTTCGGCTCTAGGGATCCTTCCCCATTCGGCCTATTTATCCTATTCGGCCCCGTATCCTTGCGGGATATCTGCCGGCTAGCGTCAAGCTTATGAAATATACCCCCTTTATCCTCGCCAATTATTCGGTACCATAGTATGCAAAACAAAATATGCCCTAAAACTAACCATCGTAAGCGGTTAAGTAAAAGGGAGAAAGAAATGGGGGTTGGAAGACATGCATCGCACACATGCACGCTTATTACAAAATTCGCCCTCTCGACGGAGGGTCCGAATGAATTAGCTAACTAGCTACGCTAAGCTAAGCTAGCTAACTAATCTAATAATCTAGTTAGACTAATTATTACATAACCAAATTGAATAACTAGCTACAACTAATTATTACAAAACTTAATTAATTAACAAATTAACTAATTAAATTACAAATTGAAGCTAACTAACAAGTAAAGCATTAAACTAAGCTGCTCTAGCTCTGTTTGAAGAAGGAAGGATGCATGCTCTCGATTCCTATCCCGAAAAGCTCTCCAGATGCTCTTTAGAGGCTCTGTCTGTAGGGTGTCCTTGAGAATTAGCTACTGGTCTCACCAAAACAGTGCTGAGGAGTTCACCAGTGGCCTGCCGGCCATGAGGAGATGCTGCCGATCTCCCTGTCGACCAAGAGTGCACACTGCTGGCCAAGGATGCAAGGGTGCCGGCCATCTGCAAGGCACTGCCGGCCACTGGTGTGCTGTGACACCAAGCTGCAGCAGAGCACAAAACAGAGGAAATGGAGGGTCTCCCAAGGATATGTATGCACTATGCCACCCCATATCACCTCAAAACATCAAGGGAGAGGCATAATTGGATCCAAGACCATCAATCATGCATCTCGATGCATGATGGCCAAAGATCCAACTTGTACAATTCGATGTAAAATGAATGCACAAAAACACATAAATGCCTAAAACTCTATCATGCATCGTCAAGAGCATCGGCGACTGAGAATTGAGGCACGTTTCATCACTTTAAGTATGAAACGTCCCTCGTTTCCCGTGTTTAGACTAACACCTATTCCAAACACAATGCAACACATAACATGGCATACGCAATGCTATGTAACATGGAGTATGCAAAAATGCAATATGACTTAAGCATACAAACATGCGATGCAACACGAACAACCTAACAAGGCTAATGGCATGCACAATGCACAATGCTAAAAACAACAACTAGCATACACAATGCTATGAACATGGCATACACAAATGCAATGATACAATATGGCATAAACAATGTGGTGAACTACATGACATACTCAATGCAGGACAACATAAGCATGCAAACAACATGCAAACTCAAATGCTCAATGGACTTAAACTAAAATGGAAAGGCCGGCCAAAGTGATGAAACCAAGGCACAAAAGGCATGGTATGCATGCACAATGCATTGGCATCCAACTAGGCCCAAGACCACAACCCTCAAGAAGGCTCAAAGAGTGACAAATGTGCAAGTGTGGCAACACTAAGTGCACTGAAATTAAGTAAGGAATAATGCCAAATCATTCAAACAAAGCAAGTAAGGCATGAAAGAGTCCTTAAAGCATAAGGCTAGCAAAGAACAACGCATAAGAGGCATGGAATACATGGCACAAATGCATGAACTAGGCATGGACAGAGCTGAAATAGATCGAAACAAAGACCTAAACATGCTGAGATGGGGGCTCAAAGACCTAGGTATGCAAGCATACAAGCTAGACCATAAGCTAGGCAACAATGCACAACACTCAAAGGCACTTAAAGAGTGAATGAAGTGAGAACATGGCAGTCCTAGATGCTCTGAAATGTCATGTTAGATGATGCCAAATCAAGTACACAACACAAGTGAAGCATGATATGGTGTTCAAAGCTTGAAGCGAGCAAGAGCACTTGCACTGCAAGTATGCAAAACATGAAGCACATGACCAATGCAATCAAAAATAGTCTTAAAGAACGCTAAAATGACACTAAAACATGCAACAACCAAAGCTAAAACAAGCTAACATGAAGGGCATAAGGCACAATGCATACAAGGCAAATAAGGTGAATTACACTACGCCTATTAAGACCAAGCATGGAATGACTTAAGCAACAAAAATCAGAGTTATATCATGGTATAATAACGCCAAATACACACTGAAAGCTTAGGTATGAAGGCATACGCAATGATCCATGTTAAGGCATAAAACACAAACTATCCAAAGCATGGAATAGGTGATAAATGCAAGTGTGTGACCATGAAACATGGACTCAAATCACATTTCACATGATGCCAAATCATGAAAATACTTCAAGTAATGCATGCTAAAGGACTCAATACACAAAGCTAACAAGCTAGATTGAACCATAGCTATACAAAGCAAGTCATGCATGACCAAGACAACACAAATCAGACCTTAGACATGGAAAAATATGGACAAAATCTTCTTGAAGTTAATCCAAAAGCATGCTAGAATAACATGTCAAAGCATGATGCATGTTAGGTTATTTCATGGAAGTGCACTACAAGTGCATGAGGCATGCAAGAGGTGACCAAACCAAACCCTAACAGAGGTATGACATGGCAAAACATCACCAAATACATGCTGAAATGGACTCAAAATAAGCTAGAATGACATGCTACTTGATGAAGCATATAAAGCTAGTTTAAGAGATTTACATTACAAGTGTATTAGGCATGCATGGAATGACCAAACCAAGCAAAAACAGTGGTATGTCATAGCAAAATAACGACAAATACAAGCTAAGATATGACTAACATAAACTTAACAAAGATGCTCAAACATGAGGCATTCAAAGCAAGTAAACACAATACAAGGAGAGGGGATGACCCTCTCCTATTTAAGCTTCCAAAACCACCTTTCCACCACTGATAATCGTCTGAATTTCAATGGTAAAAAGGTTATGCAAAGGCTACAACAAGAGCCTAAAGGGATGGCTCAAAATAAGGCCTAACAAGGCCTAAGAGGGGGTAGATCACCCCCAACGAAAAAGTGACCTAAAACAAACTTCTCAAGTTTGTAAAAATAGAACTTTTTCCAGTTAAGAGCTAAGCTTAAAACAGTATGAAAAAGCTAAAAGCTTAAACAAGAATGGGGGATTTAAAGGTTAAAGACTCACCCTTGATGACCTTCTTTACCACTAAAACTCCAGCACACTTTTTGAGCTCAAACCAGCCCAAGAACACCAAAAAAAACTTTAAGAAGCCTCAGCAACACAAGCAAGGTGTTTGAGTGTGTGCTTGTGTACAAAATTGAGACAAAACTACACTTTTAAAGCACAAAATCAAAGCAAGAGAGAGATATAGATACAAGACTATATGTATATCTCAAACCTTCATTTTCTGAACCTCTGAAATGGAGGAGGAGCCTCTCCTTATATAGAAGGGAGGCAATGCAAAGCTTGTTAAACAAGCTTGAAAAGGACTTCATTCCTCCATACATGTGTATGGATGAGGGATGAGTGAAAACCAGCTGGCTCAAAAGATCTGACGTGAAAACTACTGAGACAAGGTGTTCTGTCGGCCATCATTAGTGGCCGGCAGTGGCTCACTGATGGCCGGCAGGATTCATCAGTGGCAGGCATGGACAAATACATGGCCGGCAGTGCCAAAATGGGGCCGGCAGTGCACTATGAGGAGAAGGCTGAAAGGACCAACACATGGTCCAAAAATGGGGCAGAAAGGATACAGGGTTTGGCAAGCTCAAACCTGTGACGTTCCGCCGCGAAAGTCGAGTACTCGACGAGCAATCAAATTTGTGGCTGGATATACCTACAAGCACAACCAAGTCTTGAGGACGGTAAAAATTGGGTGTCTACAGGTACCGGTGACATGCTTTCTCTAAGGACCTAGCTTGGGGGCACTTAGTAGCTGGAGGCTTCATTTTGTTGTTTAAATGTTTAGATGTTTATTCAAGTCAAGGGTTTATTATACGTACAGAGTTTTAAACTCTCTTTTGTTGTAACCAAGTTATATCTTGGAAAGATGTAAGCCCGTTGGGCATTTGTTTTGTTGTCATTAATTGATGTTATATGCTATAGATTCAGGATGGATATTTATGAATGCATATCGCATGTATTATCTTTTGTAATACAAACTCTGATGAATGGAAGTATATTAATTCTGTTATGTTTATTTCTCTTATCCGTTGGGTTATTGGTGTTACCTTTTGAGGGCGTTACACTCAGTTTCCACCTTTTTTTTCGGAGGGGACCCAACTGCTCCTCCCCTTTCTTCTAATCCAGACTAGATTGAGGAATTAAAACTTACTCTCTTTGAAAGCCAACATTTCGCTTTCTACCAGGCTCTAGTTCCTTTAACTACTTATCAACAGTATAAAGCTCAGACCTTGCTTGCTGCCTTCTCTCATTTATCTTTCGAAGCCCTTCAAGATGACATCTCTCACAAGAACTTCTTATGGGCTTGTGACATTATCTCTCAAAGCTATAATCTTAATCCAGTGGCCACCTTTCTTAAGCAGCTCCCTTTGCTGTTTAATTGGCACAAAAATGCCTTGGCCACCCGCGAATCCCTGAAAGAGATCTCTGCTGTTCACATCCAAACTCAATATGAAGCAGAAAATCTTCTTGAAGAATATGAAGATTTCAAGAAGCCTGAGTCAGAGTTCGGGGTAGATGTTAATATATGTGGGATGAATGGTGTCATGACCCGAACCCGCCCCTATGGGTTAAGGACATAACCGGCCAGTAATCAGGGGATTAACCTAAGGCCTCAAACCAAACAAGACATATCTCATCAAAGTAAAGGGGCCAAACGGAAGCAAAATTTTAAAACTTTTGTCCATAGAGCTGTGCTTACATGGCACATCATAACAATCCATATATATACCTGTTAATAACTCACATCAAAGGAATAATGACACAAAGTTCTGTACATACAGGATCATTCAAGTCTAAGTCAGTCAAACCCAAAATTTATATACAAAAGTAATCCAATGTTTTCGCCATTATAACAAAACTATATCAAAAGAACAAGAGAGGCGAGGACAAGTCTCGTACATGAGACGTTTGGGCTGACTCTTCAAAACCTTGACTGTTTCTCACATATTTCACCAAGGCTGGGTTTAGACATCCCTTGGCTCACCTACATACACATGAATGAGCGTGAGCGAAAGCCCAGTGAATAATATCAAGTAAAGAAGATACATGAACGAACTTTGAATAGATTACATCAGACGGCCTTGGGCCCAATTCATGTTTCTATCTAATGTATCAAACGACAAAGGTTCTAGACGTATCAAACGGCCTCGGGCCCAATTCACACATACACGACGACCTTTGGCCCATTCATTCATGTCCAACGGCCTTTGGCCCAATTGTTTATATCTGACGGCCTTTGGCCCATTTCATTCATATCAAACGGCCTTTGGCCCAATCATTCGTGTCAAACGGCCTTCGACCCAATCATTCGTGTCAAATGGCCTTCGGCCCAATCATTCATGCGTGTCAAACGGCCTTCGGTCCAACCATTTATGTGTGTCAAACGGCCTTCAGCCCAGTCAATTGTATCCAACGGCCTTCGGCCCAACCATATGGCATAACAAAAAATATTTGTCCCCAATTCAGTTTAACAAACTTATAAGACTTATATAGAAGTAAACAATTGGAAAAATAACATACTTCAGATATCTTTATTAAGATATTACTCACACTGTTCTGCCGGTGGATTTGCCCTGGAGCTCGACCCTACACATTGCATAACACATATGGGTCACAATTTGATTCAATCCGTTCTTAATTCATATATCCCTCTTAGGCTTCTTTCTTATTCTTTTAATTCATTCATAACGCTTAATACATGCCTAAGAGTACTTAGAAGTGAAAGAAAATGAAAAATAAAACACAGAACACCTTTACAAATTTTCTGAAACAGGGGTCCCCGCTCGAGCGTGGGTTCCGGCGCTCGAGCGGACCCCGTAGGCCGTAGGTCTGCAAAAATAATGGTTGCCTCATTTTTACGCTCGAGCATGAATTCAAATGCTCGAGCTGAAGGTCACACTACATGGCTCCACGCTCGAGCATACGTCAATGTCTGCAAAAGTCCTGGGAGCTCGCATTTCACGCTCGAGCGGCGCTCCCCCCCGCTCGAGCAGACATGTCAATTTCTGGGTTTTCCCGAATTGTTCTTGATGTTCAAACTCAACATCTAGAGGCTTTAAACTCATGATTTTGGCTCAAAACATGGAAACATATTATATAGCATAAGGATGTAAGCAATATGAGGCCAATTATTCAAAATCCATGATCATACTCTCAAATTAATAAGCATTTCTCTTGTATGGTTGAAACCCATGCATTCAAACTTCATACAATCTCCATATCTTCATCAATCATGCATGCATGTACATTCTTGACTCCAATTCTATTTCAATTGGTACAAATGACACTTATAATCATGAAACTCATGAGAATTATGCATGCATGAGAGATTTGATGCTCAATTCTTCTTGTTCAACATGATTCATGCTTGAACATACAAAATTATAACAATTATGCACATGCATGTTCATATAAGCTCCAAATTCAACAAATTCAATTCAAGTTATGTTCTTGATCACAATTAAACCTTGAATTTACAAAATTGCAAACTCAAATTTATGAATCCACTCACCTAGGAGCTTCAAACACCCAAATTCTAGCTAATTCTTTGAGTTTAACCTCCAATTCTCAAGCCTTTAGTTCAATCTTCAATTTGAGCTCCCTCTCTCTCTCTCTCTAAGTTCGGTTCTCTTTCTCTCTAAAGACGAAAATCTAATTTGAGCTCAAGACAAATGAGTCAGAGTGCAACTTGGCCCTTTATATAAGCTCATTTAATCACATTTCATTAACACTAAATAATTGAGCACTATTTCATCAATTTAATCTATTTAATCTGATCCAAATCAATTTTCAATTAAATTTCACCGTAGGCTCTAAAAATTACGCTAATCACAATGGCGTAATCAATTTCGGGTTTTGTGGCTAATAGGGCCTTCAATTTAAATTCTAAAGCAGATAATCAAACAGGTTTTCCTACGGTAAACAGATAGAAATTCAAAACCACATATATTCATATAAATGGCACTCAAAATCATATCAAACACATAATCATAATCATAATTAAGATTAATTAGCATAATACGGACCAGGATTATCACAGTCTTCCCCCCTTTAGGAAGTTTGGTCCTCCAAACTTATTTTACCTTCGTCGGGAAACAAATGTGGATAGTGTAGCCGCATCTCATCCTCTTTTTCCCATGTAGCGTCCGTCCCATAATGTTCTTTCCATTCCACTTTTACCATCGGAATGGACTTGCTTCTCAGTTGTTTCACTTGCCGGTCAATGATTTGTTCCGGCCATTCTGCATATTCCATGTGTTTGTCAATAGCTATCCGGTGGTAGTCAATCACATGAAGTGGATCCCAAAGATAACCTCTTAACATTGATACATGAAACACATTATGGATTTTCTCGAATCCGGGTGGCAAGGCAACTCGATAAGCAGCTGGACCAAGCCTGTTCAGAATTTGGAACGGCCCAATGTAACGGGGCGACAATTTACCTTTCTTTCCAAATCTTACTTGGCCCTTCATTGGGGTCATGCGAATAAACACATGATCACCAACCCCATATTCAAGAGGTCTTCTTCGAACATCCGTATAATTCTTTTGTCGACTCTGTGCTGTCTTGAGCCTTTGCTGAATAATTCAAACTTTCTCAGAAGTGTCTTGCATAATTTCGGGCCCAAGTAAGGCCCTATCCCCGACTTCTGTTCAACAATTTGGTGATCTACACCTTCTACCATACAAAGCCTCGTATGGTGCCATACCGATGCTAGAGTGGAAGTTGTTATTGTATGCGAACTCTGCCAGTGGCAAATAATCTTCCCAACTTCCTTGAAAATCTAAAGCACACATTCTGAGCATGTCTTCTAAGGTCTGTGTGGTCCGTTTTGATTGTCCATCTGTTTGTGGATGGAATGCAGTATTGAATCTTAATTCTGTTGCCATTGCTCTTTGTAGACTCTTCCACAATCTAGATACAAATTTCAGATCTCTATCCGACACAATAGATATCGGAACTCCGTGTAAACGAACAATCTCATCAACATATATAGTAGCCAGTCTATAAGCATCAAATGTGGTTTTAACAGCAGAAAATGTGCAGATTTAGTCAGTCTATCAATTATAACCCAAATAGAATCCATACCTCGAGAGGTTCGAGGTAGACCAACAACAAAGTCCATAGTCACATGTTCCTACTTCCATTTAGGAATAGGGAGAGGTTGAAGTAGGCCGCCTAGTTTCTGATGTTCAGCTTTAACTTGCTGACATTGAAGGCATTTGGACACATATTCTGCAATTTCTTTCTTCATCTTAGGCCACCAATAGCTTTGTTTCAAATCCCGATACATCTTGTTATTACCCGGATGCATAGCAAACACTGATTTGTGAGCCTCATCTAGAACTCTTTTCTTTAGTTCTGGAATATCTGGGACACACATTCGGTTTCGAAACCTCAACACCTCACTTTCGATGCTGAATTCTTCTTTTGGACTTATCTCAAATTCATCAATCACTTTCTTGAGGAATTCAACCTCCTTTTGTTTCTGTCTAATCTCATCAATGATTGCCGGTTCGGCTGAAATAGCAGCTATCAATTCGCCCTGTTCACACAATACTGCTTCAATCCCGAACTTCTCAAAATCTTGCAAGATCTCTTTCTGTTCAGTAAGCAAGCAAGCCAAATTCCCCGTTGATTTTCTGCTCAGGGCATCAACAACTGTATTGGCTTTCGTAGGGTGATCCTGAATCTCAAGGTCATAGTTTTTTATCAATTCAAGCCATCTCCTCTGTCGCATGTTCAACTCCTTCTGCGTAAAGAAGTATTTCAGACTTTTGTGAACCGTGTAGATTTCACACTTTGCCCCATACAAATAATGCCGCCAGATTTTCAAAGTGAATACAACTGTTGTCATGACCTGAACCCGCCCCCATGGGTTAAGGACATAACCGGCCAGTAATCCTGAGATTACCTATGGCCTCAAACCAAACCAGACATAACTCATTAGAGTAAAGGGGCCAAACAGAACAAAATTTAAAACTTTGTCCACAGAGCTGTACTTACATGGCACATCATAACAATCCATACATATACATGTTAATAACTCACATCAAAATATGTAATACACAAGGTTCTGTACATACAGGATCATTCAAGTCTAAGTCAGCCAATCAAAACTATATGCAACTGTAATCCAAAGTTCTTGCGACATGACAAAATATAACGAATTAGCAAAAGGGCGAAAACAGGTCTCGTGCGTGAGACATATGGGCTGACTCTTCAAAACCTTGGTTGTTCCACACAAACTTCACTGAGGCTGGGTTTGGACCTCCCTTAGCTCACCTACTGACACATGAATGAGCATGAGTGAAAGTCCAGTGAATAATATCGAATAAAGAAGATACACTAGAACAATATACGACAAACGGCCTTGGGCCCAATTCATAATCTATCTAATATATATAGATACACATAGGGCAGGTGACTGCAGCTCCAAACACATCGGACAGCCTCGGGCCCAATCCATTCATGTCAAACGGCCTTTGGCCATTCATCTTTCGTTCATGTCAGACTGGCCCTTGGCCCAACCATTCTTTCATTCATGTCAAACTGGCCTTTGGCCAAACCATTCTTTCATTCATGTCAAACTGGCCTTTGGCCCATTCATACTTTCATTCATAACAAACTGGCCTTTGGCCCATTCAAACTTTCATTCTTTCGGCATAGCAAACATTTGTCCACAATTCAAATTAACAGACTTATAGGAAGATAAGCAATTGGACAAATAGCATATTTTAGATATTTTTATTAAGCTATTGCTCACAGTGATCGGCTGGATGATTTGCCCTGGAGCTCGACCCTACACATTCCATGAACACAATGGGTCACAAACAATTCAATCTGTTCCTAATTCACATATTCCTCTTTAGGCTTCATTCTTATCCTTTTAACTCATTTACAATACTTAATGCATGCCTAAGAGTACTTAGAATTGAAAGAGAACGGAAAATGAAACACAAAACACATTTACAAAATTTCAGAAATAGGGGTCCCCGCTCGAGCGTGGACTTTCCCGCTGGAGCAGACCCATTAGGTCTGCAAAAGTGCTGGTTGCCTCATTTTTACGCTCGAGCGTGAACTCAAATGCTCGAGCTGAAGGTCATTCTACATAGCTCCCCGCTCGAGCGTGAACTTCCCCGCTCGAGCGTACATCATGTCTGCAAAACGTTCTGGGAGCTCGTATTTCCCGCTCGAGCGGCGGTTCCCCCGCTCCAGCGGACATCATAAATTCTGGGTTTTCCAGAATTGTTCCTCAAGTTTAAATTCGACCTCCAAAGGTCCAAAACTCATAATTTTGGTTCCCAAACATGCAAATACATTATATATCATGGGTACACAAACAGTATGAGGCCAATTACTCAAAATCATGGTTCAATTCTTCAAAATCAATCAACATTTTTGTATAATCATGGCTCATGCTTTCAAACCTCATATAAGCTCCTTATCTTCAATAATCAAACATGCATGCAATCTTTTAACTCCAATTCCATTTCAAATGGGTCAAGTGATGCCTATACACATGAAATTCATCCAAATCATGCTTGCATGTATGATCCTACAACTCAGTTTTTCATGATTAACAAACTACATGATAGATTATACAATCCTTGCTTATTTATCATAATTCTATGCATGCATGTACATTCTAGCTTCATTTTCAACTAAATCCTTGCCATGAGCTACCAAATCACTTGAATTCACAAAATCACAAGTTCAACTCATGAATTAGGGGTTGATTACTCACCTAGGAGCTTCAAACACTCAAGTTCTTGGACTTTAACTTCAAACTTCCAAGCCTTGAGCCAAAATTGCACAATTCCCCCCCTTTCTTTCTCTATAGCGGCCTCTCTCTCTCACTAAAGTATAAACTCAGATTTTTGAGCTCAAACAAATGAGTGTGAGTGCAAGTTGGCCTATTAATAAGCCCCTTTAATCAAATCACTTAGGATTAAGCAATGGTGCTTTAATTAGCCATTATGAATCTGATTATTTTGATCCGTATCAATTTTCAATTAAACTTCACTGTAGGCTTTAAAATTACGCCAATCACAATGGCGTACTCAATTTCAGTTTCTATGGCCAATAAAGCCTTCAATTTTCAGTTTAAAACAGTAAGTTGAACAGATATTCCTACGGTGAACAGATAGAAATTCAAAACCACATATATTCACATAAATGGCACACAAAATCATGTCAGATACATAATCACATTCATAATAAGGATCAATTAGCATAATATGGAACAGGGTTATCACAGTCTTCCCCCCTTTAGGAAGTTTGGTCCTTCAAACTTATTTTACCTTCGTCGGGAAACAAATGTGGATAGCGTAGTCGCATTTCATCCTCTTTTTTCCATGTGGCATCCGTCCCATAGTGTTCTTTCCATTCCACTTTCACCATTGGGATGGACTTGCTTCTCAATTGTTTCACTTGCCGTGCAACAATTCATTCCGGCCATTCGGCGTACTCCATATTTTCATCAAGAGCTACCCGGTGGTAATCAATCACATGAAACGGGTCCCGAAGATAACCCCTTAACATCGACACATGAAACATATTATGGATTTGCTCAAATCCCGGTGGCAAAGCAACTCTATAAGCAATTGGGCCAAGTCTTTCTAGAATATGAAACGGCCCAATGTAACGGGGCGACAACTTGTCCTTCTGTCCAAATCTGACTTGACCTTTCATTGGAGTCACACGGATAAACACATGGTCACCAGCCTCATACTCGAGAGGTCTTCTTCGGACATCAGCATAATTCTTTTGCCGGTCCTGAGCTGTTTTGACCCTTTGTTAGATTATTTTGATTTTCTCATAAGTGTCTTGCACAATTTCAGCCAAAGCAAAGCTCTATCCCCGACTTCTGTCCAACAAATTGGTGATCTACACCTTCTACCATACAAAGCCTCGTATGGTGCCATGCCGATGCTGGAGTGGAAGCTGTTATTGTATGCAAACTCTGTTAGTGGCAAATAGTCTTCCCAACTCCCCCGAAAATCTAAGGCACACATTTTCAGCATATCTTCCAATGTCTGTATGGTCCGTTCTGATTGCCCATCTGTCTATGGATGGAATGCAGTACTAAATCTCAGTTCTGTCCCCATAGCTTCCTGCAAACTCTTCCACAATGTAGATACAAATTTCGGATCTCTATCCGACACAATAGATACCGGAACTCCGTGTAAACGGACAATCTCATCAACATATATTGTAGCCAGTCTATAAGCATTAAATGTAGTTTCAACTGGTAGAAAATGTGCATATTTAGTCAGTCTATCAACTACAACCCAAATAGAGTCCATACCTCGAGGTGTTCGCAGTAGACCAACAACAAAATCCATAGTCACATGCTCCCACTTCCCTTTAGGAATAGGGAGTGGTTGAAGTAGATCGCCTGGTTTCTGATGTTCAGCTTTAACTTGCTGACATTGAAGACATTTGGACACATATTCTGCAATTTCTTTCTTTATTTTAGGCCACCAATAGCTTTGTTTCAAATCCCGATACATTTTGTTATTTCCTGGATGCATAGCAAATACTGACTTGTGGGCTTCATCTAGAACTCTTTTCTTTAGTTCCGGGATATATGGGACACACATTCGGTTCTGAAATTTCAACACTAAACTCTGATGTCGGACTTGCCTCAAATTCATCAATCACTTTCTTGAAGAATTCATCCTCTTTTTGTTTCTGTTTAATTTCATCAATGATTGCTGGTTCGGCTGAAATAGCAGCTATCAATCCGTCCTGTTCACACAATACCACTTCGATTTCAGACTTCTCAAAATCTTACAAGATTTCTTTCTGTTCAGTAAGCAAACAAGCCATACTCCCCGCTGATTTTCTGCTCAAGGCATCAGCAACTGTATTAGCTTTCCCAGGGTGATATTGAATCTCCAGATCATAGTCTTTTATCAGTTCAAGCCATCTCCTCTGTCACCTGTTCAACTCCTTCGGCGTAAAGAAGTATTTCAGACTTTTGTGATCCGTGTAGACCTCACACTTTGCCCCATACAAATAATGCCGCCAGATTTTCAAAGTAAAAACAACTGCGGCCAATTCTAAATCATGTGTTGGGTAGTTCTTCTCGTGTGGTCTCAACTGTCGGGAGGCGTAAGCAACAACCTTTCTGTTCTGCATTAATACACAACCCAAACCTTTATAAGATGCATCACTGAAAATTACAAAGTTTTCCGTACCTGTGGGCAATGTCAATACTGATGCAGTGGTCAGTCTCGTTTTCAGTTCATGAAAGGTAGATTCTCTTTCGCTGTTCCATTCAAATGGTTGTCCTCTGCGTGTCAGTTGGGTGAGAGGTACAGCTATTTTTGAGAAATCCTTCACAAATCTCCTGTAGTACCCGGCTAAGCCCATGAAGCTGCGGACTTCTGTCACATTAGTCGGTGTAGGCCAATTCACAATTGCCTCTATCTTCTATGGGTCCACTGAAATTCCCTCCTTGTTGATCACATGCCCTAAAAAGATAACTTCATCCAACCAAAACTCACATTTCTTTAGTTTAGCACCCGGCTAAGCCCATGAAGCTGCGGACTTCTGTCACATTAGTCGGTGTAGGCCAATTCACAATTGCCTTCTTCTATGGGTCCACTGAAATTCCCTCCTTCTATGGGTCCACTGAAATTCCCTCCTTGTTGATCACATGCCCTAAAAAGATAACTTCATCCAACCAAAACTCACATTTCTTTAGTTTAGCAAATAATTTCTTTTCCCTAAGTATTTGTAGGACGGTTCTCAAATGATGTTCATGTTCAAGTCTATTCTTGGAGTATATCAAAATGTCATCAATAAAAACCACAACAAATTCGTCAAGGTAGGTCTTAAAAATTCAGTTCATTAAGTCCATAAACGCTGTCGGAGCATTAGTCACTCCAAATGGCATAACAAGAAATTCATAATGACCATACCTCGTTCTGAATGCGGTTTTCTCAACATCTTCTGCCTTTACTTTCAGCTGATGATACCCGGATCTCAAATCAATTTCAGAAAACACTTGCGAGCCCTGCAACTGGTCAAACAAGTCATCAATACGAGGTAAGGGATATTTATTCTTTATTGTTACCTTGTTCAATTCTCGATAATCGATACACAAGCGTAAGGTTTCATCTTTCTTTTTCACAAATAACACGGTGCACCCCATGGTGAAGTACTAGGCCAGATAAACCCTTTGTCAAGCAGGTCTTGCAATTGTTCTTTCAGTTCTTTCATTTCAGCAGTAGCCATTCTGTAGGGAGTTTTAGAAATAGGTTGGGTGTCTGGCATAATCTCAATTGTAAACTCTATCTCCCTGTCTACCAATTCCCCTGGTAATTCATTTGGAAACACATCTGGAAATTCTCTAACAATAGGGATATTATTCAATTCAATATTTGTAGATTGTTCAGACAACACATAACACAAATAATCCTGGCACCCTTTCCTGATCAGTTTACATGCCTTTATTGCAGATATTAAATAAGGTGGAGGAACTACCCCGTTACCCACAAACACAATTGCTTCCTGTTTTGGTGGTCTAAACACAACCTGTTTTGTCACACAATCAATGGTGGCACAATATTTAGTTAACCAATCCATGCCCAGAATTATATCAAAGTGCCTAAAGTTCAAGGGCAACAAATCCACATATAGAATGGCATTCCCAACACGCGTGTCACAAAAATGATATACAGATTCACACAGCACAGATTCCCCGGATGGAACAGATACACATAGTAGATATGGCAATAATTCTAGAGGTATACTTAGCCTAGATGCAAATGCACATGTCACAAAAGAGTGTGTTGATCCAGAGTCAATTAACACAAAAGCATCCTGATTACATATAGCAATAGTACCTGAGACAACTGCGTTGGCATTCCGTGTATCGCCCGGAACAAGCGCAAAAACTCTCCCTTGTCTCACGGTATCTCCGGTGGCAGTAGGTTTCATGGTATTTTCCGACTTCGGGATTGATGCAGTTGAGCTAGCAGCTAGCTTTCCACTGTTTTGATTACAATCTTGGGCCATATGCCCTTGTTTACCACATTTAAAACAAGCTCCTGACACACGGTAACAAACCCCACGATGCCTTTTACTACAAATATTGCACATAGGAGATGTATCTCGAGAAGAATTCGAAGTACTTGAGGAGCCCGTGTTTTGCTTTTTCGAAAATTTCTTCTTTGAGAAGAAGCCTTGCCTTTTGTTGCCTTTCCAGTCAGTTGTTGACTTAGCCTGTCTTAGCTATGTAACTTCTGATATTATGGCCGGTCTAGCACCCCAATATAGGTTTCCAGCTTCAAGACATTCACCCTTTCTAAAATGTTGATTCGAAGCCCACCTTCAAAATGCCTCGCTTTCTTATAATCAGTATCAATCTCATGTGGTGCAAACCTGGCCAATTCAGTGAATTTGGCCTCATACTCAGCTACAGTCATACTGTCTTGCCTAAGTTCCATGAACTCTGATACTTTCCTGTCCCAGACACATTGCGGGAAGTACTTATCATAGAAAATTTCCAAAAATTTGGCCCAGTGAACATCCTTATGATTCTCACGCATTAACATCCACCATCTTCTTGCTTCATCTTCTAGCATAAAGGTAGAAGTACTTTCTGTGTCTCCGAACACGAGAACACTTCAAATAGCTTTTCGATGCCGAGGACCCATGCTTCGTCTTTCAACAGATCTAATCCCCCGTGGAACTGTGGTGGTTTCATTTTCTTAAACTCTTTGGTGAGAGCTATTATCCGTTCATCATTCTGATTATCTGGCACAGGAGGTGCTGGAGGTAAATGTGGAGGATGTGGTTGCTGCCACTGTTGTTGCCACTCTTGTTGTTGCCTCAATGTTTCTGCCATTTCCTGGATCAATCTTTCCATTCTATCCATTCTGGTAGTAGAGGACTCCTCTATCTCATCCCCTCTTGTTCTCACGATCTGATTCAACTTGCATTATACTTTATACAAAAGATTCATAGATATGCATATACTAATGAGCATACATATTCAAATAATTTGCAATGCAAGCAAATCACAACTTATAACACATAATCATTCACATTGAAACATTTAAGCGTATTCCAGATGCTTTCAGATTCATACTTATCACATGAATGCATCCTAGATCTTTCCTAGACGCTTATTGCACTTTTGGACAAGTGTGTGAGTTATTAACTCGTGCTCTGATACCACTCTGTCATAACCCGAACCCGCCCCATGGGTTAAGGACATAACCGGCCAGTAATCCTGAGATTACCTATGGCCTCAAACCAAACCAGACAAAACTCATCAGAGTAAAGGGGCCAAACGGAAGCAAAATTTAAAACTTTGTCCATAGAGTTGTGCTTACATGGCACATCATAACAATCCATACATATACATGTTAATAACTCACATCAAAATATGTAATAACACAAGGTTCTGTACATACAGGATCATTCAAGTCTAAGTGGGGCAATCAAAACTATATGCAACTGTAATCCAAAGTTCTCGCCAACATGAAAAAATATAACGAATTAGCAAAAGGGCGAAAACAGGTCTCGTGTGTGAGACATATGGGCTGACTCTTCAAAACCTTGGTTGTTCCACACAAACTTCACTGAGGCTGGGTTTGGACATCCCTTAGCTCACCTACAGACACATGAATGAGCATGAGCGAAAGTCCAGTGAATAATATCGAATAAAGAAGATACACTAGAACAATATACGACAAACGGCCTTGGGCCCAATTCATAATCTATCTAATATATATATAGATACACATAGGGCAGGTGACTGCAGTTCCAAACACATCGGACGGCCTCGGGCCCAATCCATTCATGTCAAACGGCCTTTGGCCCATTTATCTTTCGTTCATGTCAGACTGGCCCTTGGCCTAACCATTCTTTCATTCATGTCAAACTAGCCTTTGGCCCAACCATTCTTTTATTCATGTCAAACTGGCCTTTGACCCATTCATACTTTCATTCATAACAAACTGGCCTTTGGCCTATTCATACTTTCATTCATAACAAACTGGCCTTTGGCCCAATCATTCATTCATTCTTTCGGCATAGCAAACATTTGTCCACAATTCAAATTAACAGACTTATAAGAAGATAAGCAATTGGACAAATAGCATATTTCAGATATTTTTATTAAGATATTACTTACAGTGATCGGCTGGATGATTTGCCCTGGAGCTCGACCCTACATATTCCATGAACACAATGGGTCACAAACAATTCAATCCGTTCCTAATTCACATATTCCTCTTTAGGCTTCATTCTTATCCTTTTAACTCATTTACAATGCTTAATGCATGCCTAAGAGTACTCAGAAGTGAAAGAGAACGGAAAATGAAACACATAACACATTTACAAAATTTCAGAAATAGGGGTCCCCGCTCGAGCGTGGCCTTTCCCGCTCGAGCGGACCCATTAGGTCTGCAAAAGTGCTGGTTGCCTCATTTTTACGCTTGAGCGTGAACTCGGATGCTCGAGCTGAAGGTCATTCTACATAGCTCCCCGCTCGAGCGTGAACTTCCCCGCTCGAGCGTACATCATGTCTGTAAAACGTTCTGGGAGCTCGTATTTCCCGCTCGAGCGGCGGTTCCCCCGCTCAAGCGGACATCATAAATTCTGGGTTTTCCAGAATTGTTCCTCAAGTTTAAATTCGACCTCCAAAGGTCCAAAACTCATAATTTTGGTTCCCAAACATGCAAATACATTATATATCATGGGTACACAAACAGTATGAGGCCAATTACTCAAATCATGGTTCAATTCTTCAAAATCAATCAACATTTTTGTATAATCATGGCTCATGCTTTCAAACCTCATATAAGCTCCTTATCTTCAATAATCAAACATGCATGCAATCTTTTAACTCCATTCCATTTCAAATGGGTCAAGTGATGCCTATACACATGAAATTCATCCAAATCATGCTTGCATGTATGATCCTACAACTCAGTTTTTCATGATTAACAAACTACATGATAGATTATACAATCCTTGCTTATTTATCATAATTCTATGCATGCATGTACATTCTAGCTTCATTTTCAACTAAATCCTTGCCATGAGTTACCAAATCACTTGAATTCAGAAAATCACAAGTTCAACTCATGAATTAGGGGTTGATTACTCACCTAGGAGCTTCAAACACTCAAGTTCTTGGACTTTAACTTCAAACTTCCAAGCCTTGAGCCAAAATTGCACAATTCCCCCCCTTTCTTTCTCTATAGCCGGCCTCTCTCTCTCTCACTAAAGTATAAACTCAGATTTTTGAGCTCAAACAAATGAGTGTGAGTGCAAGTTGGCCTATTAATAGGCTCCTTTAATCAAATCACTTAGGATTAAGCAATGGTGCTTTAATTAGCCATTATGAATCTGATTATTTTGATCCGAATCAATTTTCAATTAAACTTCACCGTAGGCTTTAAAATTACGCCAATCACAATGGCGTACTCAATTTCGGTTTCTATGGCCGATAAGGCCTTCAATTTTCAATTTAAAACAATATGTTAAACAGATATTCCTACGGTGAACAGATAGAAATTTAAAACCACATATATTCACATAAATGGCACACAAAATCATATCAGACACATAATCACATTCATAATAAGAATCATATAGCATAATACGGAACAGGGTTATCACAACTGTAGCCAATTTTAAATCATGTGTTGGGTAGTTCTTCTCGTTTGGCCTTAATTGCCGAGAGGCTTAGGCAATTACCCTTCCATTCTGCATTAATACACAACACAAACCCTTATAAGACGCAACACTGTAAATCACAATTTTTTCCGTACCTGATGGCAGTCTCAAAACTGGTGTAGTGGTCAGTCTCGCCTTTATTTCATGAAAGGCAGATTCTCTTTCGTCGTTCCATTCAAATAGTTGCCCTTTTCGTGTCAGTTGGGTAAGAGGCACAACTATTTTTGAAAAGTCTTTCACAAACTTTCTGTAGTACCCAGCTAAGCCCATGAAACTACGGACTTCTGTTACATTTGTTGGTGTAGGCCAATTTACAATTGTCTCTATTTTTTGTGGGTCCACTGAAATTCCCTCCTTATTGATAATATACCCTAAAAAGATAACTTCATCCAACCAAAATTCACGTTTCTTTAGTTCGGCAAATTATTTATTCTCCCTAAGTGTTTGTAAAACAATCCTCAGATGTTGTTCATGTTCAAGCCTATTCTTTGAGTATATCAAAATGTCATCAATAAAAACCATAACAAATTCATCAAGGGAGGTCTTAAAAATTTGGTTCATTAGGTCTATAAAAACCGCAGGAGCATTAGTCACCCTAAATGGCATAACAAGAAATTCATAATGGCCATACCTTGTTTGAAACGCAGTTTTCTCAACATCCTCTGCTTTCACCATCAACTAGTGGTATCCAGATCTCAAATCAATTTTGGAAAACACTTGTGATCCCTACAACTAGTCAAACAAATCATCAATATGAGGTAAGGGATATTTATTCTTTATTGTCACTTTGTTCAGTTCTCGATAGTCAATACATAGGCGCAAGGTTCCATCTTTCTTTTTCACAAATAACACCGGTGCACCCCATGGTGAAGTATTGGGTCGTATAAACCCTTTATCAACTAGGTCTTGCAATTGTTCTTTCAATTCTTTCATTTCAGCAGTACCCATTCTGTAGGGAGTTTTAGAAATAGGCTGAGTGCCTAGCACAATTTCAATAGTAAACTCTATCTCCCTGTCCACCAATTCCCATGGTAATTCATTTGGAAACACATCTGGAAATTCTTTGACAATAGGGATACTGTTCAATTCAGCATTCTCAGATTGTTCAGATAGCACACAACACAAGTAACCCTGGCACCCTTTCCTGATCAATTTATATGCTTTCATTGCAGATATCAAATAGGGTGAAGGCATTGCCTCGTTACCCACAAACACAATTTCTTCATGTTCCGGTGGTTTAAACACAACCCATTTTGTTACACAATCAATGGTGGCACAATATTTAGTTAACCAATCCATGCCCAGAATTATATCAAAGTGTCTAAAGTTCAAGGGCAAAAAATCTACATACAAATAGCATTCCCAATACGCATGTCACAAAAACGATATACCGATTCACAATACGGATTCCCCAAACGGAGCACATACACATAGCAAATATGGCAATGGTTCTAGAGGTCTACTCAGTCTAGATGCAAATGCACAAGTTACGAAAGAGTGTGTAGATCCGGAGTCAATTAGTACAAAAGCATCCTGATTACATATAGAGATAGTACCTGAGACAACGGCTGCAGCATTCCGTGTATCGCCTGGAACAAGCGCAAAAACACTCCCTTGCCTAACGGTATCTTTGATAGTAGTAGATCTCATAGTATTTCCTGGTTTTGGGATCGATGTTGTTGAGCTAGTAGTTAATTTTCCACTGTTTTGGTTACAATCCCTAGCCATATGCCCCGTTTTACAACATTTGAAGGAGCTCCTGACATACGGTAGCAAACTCCACGATGCCTTTTACTACAAATATTGCACAATGGAGATGTATCTCGGGAAGAATTTGAAGTACTTGAAGAGCCCGTATTCTGCTTCTTTGAAAATTTCTTCTTCGAAAAGAAGCCTTGTCTTTTACTACCCTTCCAATCAGTTGATGATTTAGCTTGTCTGGCTATGTTAGCTTCAGATATTATGGTCCTATCTAACACCTCAATATAGTCTCCAGTTTGAGAACATTCACTTTTTCCAGAATATCATCCCGGAGTCCCCCTTCAAAATGTCTCACTTTCTTGTAATCAGTGTCAACCACATGTGGTGCAAACCTGGCCAATTCAGTAAATTTGGCTTCATGCTCAGCTACTGTCATACTATTCTGCTTAAGTTTCATGAATTCCGACACCTTCTTGTCACGAACACATTGTGGAAAGTATTTATCGTAGAACATTTCCAAGAACCGTGCCCAACCAATATCTTTATTATTTTCACGCATTAGCATCCACCACCTGCTTGCCTCATCTTCAAGAGTAAAAGTGGCTAATAATACTTTCTGTGTCTTTGAACTAGGAAACACTTCAAATAGCTTTTCAATGCCGAGGACCCATGCTTCGGCCTTCAACGGATCTAATCCCCCATGAAACTGTGTTGGTTTCATTTTCTTAAACTCTTTGGTGAGGGCTATTATTCGGTCATCACTCTGATTATCTTGCACAGGTGGTACTGGAGGAGGAGGCGGAGGATGTGGTTGTTGCCACTGTTGTTGCCACTGCTATTGTTGCCTCAATGTTTCTGTCATTTCCTGAATCAATCTTTCCATTCTATCCATTCTTGCAGTAGAAGACTCATTTATCTCATCACCTCTTGTTCTCACAATCTGATTAAACTTGCATTATACTTTATACAAAAGATTCATAAGTATGCATATACTAAAGAGCATACATATTCAAATAATTTGCAATGCAATCAAATCACAAGCTTATAACACATAATCATTCATATCAAAACATTTAAGCATATTCTAGATGCTTCAAGATTCATACTTACCACATGAATGCATCCTAGATCTTTCTAGACGCTTATTGCTCATTTGGACAAGTGAGTAAGTTATTAACTCGTGCTCTGATACCACTCTGTCATGACCCGAACCCACCACTATGCGTTAAGGACATAACCGGCCAGTAATCGGGGGATTACCTAAGGCCTTAAACCAAACAAGACATATATCATTAGAGTAAAGGGGCCAAATGGAAGAAAATTTTTAAAACTTTTGTCCATAGAGCTATGCTTACATGGCACATCATAACAATCCATATATATACCTGTTAATAACTTACATCAAAGGAATAATGACACAAAGTTCTGTACATACAGGATCATTCAAGTCTAAGTCTGTCAAACCCAAAGTTTATATACAAAAGTAATCCAATGTTTTCGCCAATATAACAAAACTATATCAAAAGAACAAGAGAGGCGACGACAAGTCTCATGCATGAGACGTTTGGGCTGACTCTTCAAAACCTTGACTGTTTCTCACATATTTCACCGAGGCTGGGTTTGGACATCCCTTGGCTCACCTACATACACATCAATGAGCGTGAGCGAAAGCCCAGTCAATAATATCAAGTAAAGAAGATACATGAACGAACTTTAAACAGTTACATCAGACGGCCTTAGGCCCAATTCATGTTTCTATCTAATGTATCAAACGACAAAGGTTCTAGACGTATCAAACAGCCTCGGGCCAAATTCACTCATACTCGACGGCCTTTGGCCCATTCATTCATGTCTAACGGCCTTTGGGCCAATCGTTTATATCTGACGGCCTTTGGCCCATTTCATTCATATCAAACGGCCTTTAGCCCAATCATTCGTGTCAAATGGCCCTCGGCCCAATCATTCATGTCAAACGGCCTTCGGCCCAATCATTCATGTCAAATAGCCTTTGGCCCAACCATTCATGTGTGTCAAACAGCCTTCGACCTAGTCAATTGTATCCAACGGCCTTCGGCCCAACCATATGGCATAACAAATATTTGTCTCCAATTCAATTTAACAAACTTATAAGACTTATATGGAAGTAAGCAATTGGACAAATAACATACTTCAGATATCTTTATTAAGATACTTCTCACACTGTTCTGCCGGTGGATTTGCCCTGGAGCTCGACCCTACACATTACATAACACATATGGGTCACAATTTGATTCAATCCGTTCTTAATTCATATATCCCACTTAGGCTTCTTTCTTATTCTTTTAATTCATTCATAATGCTCAATGCATGCCTAAGAGTACTTAGAAGTGAAAGAGAACGGAAAATAAAACATAAAACATCTTTACAAAATTTCTAAAACAGGGGTCCCTGGTCGAGCGTGGGTTCCACCGCTCGAACGGACCCTGTAGGTCTGCAAAAATAATGGTTGCCTCATTTTTACACTTGAGCGTGAATTCGGACGCTTGAGCTGAAGGTCACACTACATGGCTCCCCGCTCGAGCGTGCGTCAATGTCTGCAAAAGTCCTGGGAGCTCGCATTTCACGCTCGAGCAGCGCTCCCCCCCGCTCAAGCGGACATGACAATTTTTGGGTTTTCAAGAATCGTTCTTGATGTTCGAATTCAACATCCAAAGGCTTTAAACTCATGATTTTGGCTCAAAACATGGAAACACATTATATAGTATAAGGATGTAAGCAATATGAGGCCAATTATTCAAAATCCATGATCATACTCTCAAATTAATCAACATTTCTCTTCTATGGTTGAAACCCATGCATTCAAACTTCATACAATCTCCATATCTTTATCAAGCATGCATGCATATACATTCTTGACTCCAATTCTATTTCAATTACTACAAATGACACTTATAATCATGAAACTCATGAGAATTATGCATGCATGAGAGATTTGATGCTCAATTCTTCTTGTTCAACATGATTCATAATTGAACATACAAAATTATAACAATTATGCACATGCATCTTCATACAAGCTCCAAATTCAACAAATTCAATTCAAGTTATGTTCTTGATCACAATTAAACCTTGAATTTACAAAATTACAAACTCAAACTTATGAATCCACTCACCTAGGAGCTTCAAACACCCAAATTCTAGTTAATTCTTTGAGTTTAACCTCCAATTCTCAAGCCGTTAGTTCAATCTTCAATTTGAGCTCCCTATCTCTCTCTAAGTTCGGTTCTCTCTCTCTCTAGAGAGCAAAATCTGATTTGAGCTCAAGACAAATGAGTGAGAGTGCAACTTGGCCCTTTATATAAGCTCCTTTAATCACATTTCATTAACACTAATTAATTGAGTACTATTTCATCAATTTAATCTGATTTGAATTAATTTTCAATGAAATTTCACCATAGGCTCTAAAAAATTACGCTAATCACAATGGTGTAATCAATTTCGGGTTTTGTGGCCGATAGGGCCTTCAATTTAAATTCTAAAGTAGATAATCAAACAGGTTTTCCTACGGTGAACAGATAGAAATTCAAAACCATATATATTCGTATAAATGACACTCAAAATCATATCAAACACATAATCACAATCATAATTCAAATTAATTAGCATAATACGGACTAGGGTTATCACAAATAGGATGGATGAATTGGAGAAAGCCTTGAAGCAACCAGAATTTGAAATGAGGGCCCAACAAATTTTTCACCAAATAAGGGCTCATCAATTAGATAAGTCAAATTTAGATAGGACATTGGCAAGGTTGGAGAAAGAATGTGCATTTATTGAATTTTGCAGGACAAAGTTTCATGACCTTGTAACCTTGTCTATTCCTTATTTTTACGAAATTGAGAATGTAGCCGAATAGGCTTTCCCATTGTAGATGTTTACATCAATAAAATTGGGTTCTTGTTTTCCAATTGCCAATATACATGACTTTGGTCCCTCAACTTGTTCATATAATTAACAAATATTAGCTTCGAAATATACCATCTATCTCAAAGCCTGCAAGGTTTCCTTAAAAAAGTGATAATATACTCCTTCGAAGGGCTCTGCTTGGTAGAAAGTCCAAGAATGTGTTTTCATACTTTTGAAAGTTAAAGACATGGGTTTCACTTTTGCCCATTTGCAAATCTTTTGATCTGCAATTATTTTGCATCATTCCAGCAAGTATTGGCCTCAGAGTACCTCCTTGTTTTGAAGCCAAATAGAGCACTTAAAAGTACATTTCTTTTCCTCAAAAGGTAATAAAATATTCCTTCGAAGGAAATCTACCTTGATAAAATGCCTAGGATCATACTATCACTACCTTTGAATTGTTCAACATGCTCCGATTTTACTCGAATTAAGTCATAGCCTTCATTATTCTAGTAGAATGCTGGCTTCAAAGCCCACTACTTATTTCGAAGCCAAGCTAAACATTTTGAAGTATATTTCCCTCCCCTAGAAGGTAAGAAGATACTACTCTGGAGGAAACTTTCTTTATAGGAGTTTAAAAAATAAAGGCCTTAATCCCATCCTGGTCAAAAATAAACAATCAAATAACTAGCGTCTATTTCACCCATTAGGACAAATGGGTAATTTGGACAAAAAATGTATAAAGCCCCCAATTTCTCGCACCCTTACTTATTTGTTTGCCCAGTCTTTACTTTCACTCCCATTGTTGCTGACCTCAACTTCTTGCCCATCTCTTTCATTCTCCTTGCTCTTACTTCGATCCCTCATCAATGGCTTTTTCTTCTTCTATGAAAATACCAGTCATTGAAGGCATGTGTCCCTTAGTGGCTTTGCGAAGATGCATTGCCGACAAGATAGCCAAGCATGAGGGACTAGAGAGTCAAAGTGTCATTTATGGGAGAATCTTCATGAGGGCCAAAGGTGCCACCAGCAGGTGAAAGGCCTAGAAGGTGGCACATATCAAGAACAGTGGGGGCCATTATGCTACACTGGAATTGAAAGAAGTTAAATGCAGGGTTCCTCAGGAAAGGGTCCTCAGGAATGACAAACCTAGAAAG
The DNA here is from genome assembly GCA_030407325.1 of Camellia japonica. NCBI lineage: Eukaryota > Viridiplantae > Streptophyta > Magnoliopsida > Ericales > Theaceae > Camellia > Camellia japonica. The sequence continues at coordinate 165,015,915 of JAPPVO010000032.1, forward strand.
ACGAAGGGCATTGAGAATGCAGAGGTTCTCCAAATCTTGTTCCCGAGCTCCGATTACTCTATCATACCACTCTTCCCATTCAGTTTTCAACGTGGGCCAGCAACAGTGAGGTCTATTTACCTTCTAATTTCCACAGTTGAGGCTTCCTTCGTAGAGAAGGTAATGATCCTCCAAACGCAGATACAAGGAGGAAGTGTAGCAGGAGCTTCCTTGAAGATGAGGCCAAGAATGAACTCTTCCTGAGCATGGTGGCAAGGGACGAAGATTCTCCCATCAATGGCACTTTGACCCTCTGGTGCCTCATGCTTGGCTATTTCGTCAGCATTGCATCTCTGCAAAGCCACTGACAGACGCATGCGTTGGATGATTGGTATTTTTGCAGAAGAAGTAATTGATGAGGAATCAAAGTAAGAGCGAGGAGAATGAAAGAGAGGGGTAAGAAGTTGAGGTTAGTAACAATGGGAGTGAAAGTAAAGACTGGGCAAACAATTAAGTAAGGGTGCGAGAAATTGGGGGCTTTATACCTTTTTGGTCGAAATTACCCATTTGTCCTAATGGCTCAAATAGGCCCAAGTTATTTGATTGTTTATGTTTTACCTGGATGGGATTAAGGCCTTTATTTTTTAAACTCCTATAAAGAAAGTTTCCTCCATAGTAGCATCTTGTTACCTTCTTGGGGAGGGAAATATACTTCAAAATGTTCAGCTTGGCTTCGAAATAAGTAGTTGGCTTCAAAGCTAGTATTCTACTAGAATACTGAAGCCTATACCTTAATGTGAGTAAAATCAGAGCATGTTGAACAATTCGAAGGTAGCAATAGTGCGATCCTAGGAATTTTGTCAGGGGAGATTTGCTTCGAAGGAATATTTTATTACTTTTTGAGGAAAGGAAATGTACTTTTAAGTGCTCTATCTGGCTTTGAAACAAGGAGGTACTCTGAGGCCAATACTTGCTGGAATGATGCAAAAATTTTGCAGATCAAAAGATTTGGAAATGGGCAAAAGTGAAACCCATGTCTTTAACTTTCAGAAGTATGAAAGCACATTCTTGAACTTTCTACCAAGCAGAGCCCTTCGAAGGAGTATATTATCACTTTTTGAAGGAAACCTTGCAGGCTTCGAGATAGATGTGATACTTCGAAGCTAATATTTGTTAATTATATGAATAAGTTGACGGACCAAATTCCTGTATATTGGCAATTGGAAAACAAGAATCCAATTTTATTGATGTAAACATCTACAATGGGGAAGCCTATTTGGCTAAATTCTCAATTTCGTAAAAAAAAAAAAAAAAAAAAAAAAAAAAAAAAAAAGAAGAATAGACAAGGTTACAAGGTCATGAAACTTTGTCTAGAAAAATTCATTAAATACATGTTCTTTCTCCAACCTTGCCTCTATCATATCTAAATTTTCTTATCTAATTGATTAGCCCTTATTTAGTGAAAAAGTTGTTGGGCCCTCATTTCAAATTTTGTTTGTTTCAAGGCTTTCTCCACTTCATCCATCCCATCCATCCCACATATATCAACGTCTTTCCCAAACTCTTACTCAAACTTCTTCAAATCCTCATATTCTTCAAGAAGATTTGCTGCTTCATATTGAGTTTGGATGTGAACAGCAGAGATCTCATCTAGAGATTCGCGTATGGCCAAGGCATTTTTGTGCCAATTAAACAGCAAAGGGAGCTGGTCAAGAAAGGTGTGAAGCTCTGTTTGGGCCATTGGGTTAAGATTATGGCTTCGAGAGACAATGTCACAAGCCCATAGGAAGTTCTTGTGACGGATGTCATCTTGAAGGGCTTTGAAAGATAAATGAGAGAAGGCAGCAAGTAAGGTCTGGGCTTTATACTGCTGATAAGTAATTGGAGAAACTGGAGCCTGGTATGGAGCAAAATGCTGGCTTTCAAAGAGAGCAAATTTTAATTCCTCAATCCGGTCTGGATTAGGAGGAAGGGGAGGAGCAGTTGGGTCCCCTAAAAAAAAATGGTGGAAACTGAGGCTCATTTACACACTCGAGCCAGTCAGAAAAGCAAAGCTTTGCTTTCTTGGCTAAGAGTGAGGGGCTCATTCCTAAAGTTTCGATTGGGTAAGGGGTTTTTCAAACTATTTTGGTTGAGAAGGTGGAAGTATACCATGCAAAAAACAAGTTGTCTTCAAGATAGGGAAGGCGGTCAAATGGAGTATAGGAATACACCACAGAGCTGCGCGAAGAAGGAGGAATCGCAATAGGGTCATCAAATTCAACAGGTCTGTGATGGATTTGCTCCCTTGTTTGGGGTTGGGTTAGTGTTGGCCAAACACCCTAACCAGTAGTTTCAGTAGAAGAGGAGACCGCTTCATCCTACGCAGAAGGCTTTCGAGCAAATGAAGAGCTTCCAAGATCCATTCGGGCAAGTTTTTGGTCTAAGGCTCATACTTTGTGAAAACCTCCATAACTTGTATAAATGAAGGAGGATAAATACGGCTAATAAATGAATGGAAGTTCTTTCGAGATTGATCATCATTGTCCAAAGCCTCTTTGTATGCTTGATCAACGAAAGATAGGGTTTGATTAGCCATCAAAGATGTATCAGTCTGTTCATTTGCACAGGTAGTGAAGGTAGGGTTCAAGCAAAATATATGTTCTCTTTTTCGGCTTTCGAAGGTTAGCAATGTAATTCGAGCATGCCAACAACGATCAATGAGTCTTTACAAAAATTAATAAATGCCAACCAATTAGTCAGACGATTACTTCGAAGTTATTTTAGCCTCAATGAAGAGGACTTTACTGGTGGCTTGATTTTTTAGGAGAAAATTGAGAAGACTTATTAAGAAAGAAAAGGGGACCAACATTGTCATAAATCAATCTTTTATTAAGTAAACAGGAACTTACAATGGTACCTTCAAACTTTCACAGCTTCGAAGGGGATTACAGTAACAGACTAACTTAGAATTACTCCTAGGAATTTGAAGTGCAGCACAGGAATGTAAAGACTGGAATTTAAAGGACTGGAAAATGTAAAGTAAATAAACTGGTTTCTAGATCTAGTTCTGGGCCCTTCACTATTAGCACTCTCCTCTATTTATAGGCTTTGAAAATAACCGTCGAAGTAGGTGATAATCGTCGAAATGATCTCCATAACCACTCAATATGGCCTGAATAGTTTGCTCCCACTATTCCACTCCCACGGTTAGGCTTTCCTCCTGAATTTGAATTTGAATTGTAAGCAGCTGTTTTGACCACATTATCCTGAGTATCTTGACTATTCCCATGACTCGCGGATCCATTGCCACTGCTATAAGTTGCCATGCGACTGTTGATGATTGAGGACCTTTACTGATTCTCTAAATCGCCCTTCATGATTCACATGTCAAGCTGCGATAGGTTTGTAGAAAATATATAGCCAACATTACCCCCCGCACTAATTTAGCCAATACTTGGTAATATTACTTGATTGATGCTTTTGCCCATGTCCTAGGATGTACATGGTGATTACTGATGATGTGGCTAATGAAATTAACAAAATTGTTCTTATGAATTCAAAGTGCTAAGAATAGGAGATAACCATTTAAAATGCATAACTTGGCTAGGAAAATCCTATGCATTTAAATTAGTGGTTGAGAATGGCTTATCTTTTCAAATTGATGGCCAATTTTTTATTTTTTTTTAAGGCGCAAAATAATGATAGTATGTGTGCTTCGGTTGTAGTCGAACAATGGCTTTTCCATATTCAACTACAATCGAAGCACACATACTGTCATTTTTTTGCGCCTTAAAAAAAAAACAATTGGCCATCAATTTGAAAAGATAAGCCATTCTCAACCACTTATTTAAATGCATAGGATTTTCCTAGCCAAGTTAATGCATTTTAAATGGTTATCTCCTATTCTTAGTGCTTCGAACTCATAAGAACAATTTGTTAATTTTATTAGCCACATTATCAAAATTATATTTTGATGTCATCCATAAATCCAAAGTAGGTTTTGGACAACGAAAGTCATGACATAATATAGTCTTGGAAATTCAAATGCTTTGACATTTTCACCAATGTCAAATATTTTAAATCCATCAATAGTAGGTTGATCATCATCTTTAATCACGTTTAGTCTAAGAACATGTTCTTTGGCCAAATAAATTTCATCATTCATTAACAAATGGGGCTGTTTTTCTATTTTAGCCATTAACGGCTTATGAAAATCCTCCATGTGAGTTTTATCATTTCTTGGCCTAATGGGTTGTTTCATTTTAACCATTAATGGCTTATGAAAATCCTTCATGGACATGTTATTTCCATGGTTTGACTTTCTAAGAATGGGTTTTTCAACCCCCTGAGCCTTATATGGAACATCATTTTTTACCATGCTTGGCTCAACAACATGCTTTTTAGCCATGTTATTTTCATAGGTTGGCTCTTTAAAAATGGATTTTTTAACCCCTTGAGCCATTGATAAAATCAACTATTTTCTTTTGCCATTTTCAACACTGAAGGAATTCTGAAAAAATTCACCAATTCTAGTCATGAAACCCTCGGTTAAAGACTTGGTAGTGAGAGTTGACAACTTATCATTCCATTGGCGAACTTCCATATCAAGTTCATGAATTTCTCCAATTAAATAATGTCTTTTTTCTCCTACCAAATAATATTGTAATAGATGGAAGTTTGTTTCATCAAGAAAATGGATCTCTTCTTGAAGATCCAAATTTTTTTGTTGACGCCAAAAGATCTCATTTAGGCTATTTTGGAATGGACAAATCCATTTCCTTTTTTATTTCTTACACTTGACGTGCCACTGGGCGCACCAAAAATTGTTAGCTTATTTTTCCTACAAAGGAAAATATCATAAATATGAGCGTTCCAGTAAGGATTGAAAAATTCTTACAGATTAAATTCAAGCCAATTATCAACCGATTGTGTTGATGGTTATTTTTGCCTCAATGAAGAGGACTTCAAAATTACCAAGTGTAGAGAAAAGAAAAATTAAAAGAAGAAAAGGGAGACGGAGAAAGATGATTAAGTGAACAATCAACCTAACCATTAATTTATCTCTACTCCTATGCTTCGAAAATGAAATGCATAAAATAAAGTGTAGAGAACTTACCTCTACTCTTATGCTTCGAAAATGAAGTACATAAAACAAAATGCAGAAAACTAAGTGCAGGAAATATAAATGACAAGAAAAGTAGAATCAATTGTCTTTGATTTAAGTTTTGAATCCTTTACAATGTAGCCATGAATGGCTATTTATAGGCAAATATTTGTAGAAAAAAACTACCTAATAACTACCCTATTCTTCCATCTCCTCCATTTCATACTCCATGATCTTCTATAACTTCCTTCAACCTGCACTTCATGCTCTATGTTCTCCATTTTGTTCTCCATCATCTTTCTACATTTCATAACTTCTCATAGTGCCAAAAATATATGTTGGTTTTTTTGGCTTTCGAAGGTTAGAAATGTAATTCGAGTGTGCCAGTAAGGATTAATAAGTCCTTACAGAAATTAATAAATACCAACCAATTAGTCAGACGATTGCTTCGAAATTTTTTTAGCCTCAACAAAGAAGACTTCAAAATTGCCAAGTGTAGAGAAAAGAAAAAATAAAAAGAAGAAAGAGGGAGACAGAGAAAGATGATTGAGTGAACAATCAAACTAACCATTAATTTATCTCTACTCTTATGCTTCGAAAAGGAAGTGCATAAAATAAAGTGCAGAGAACTTTCCTCTACTCCTATGCTTCGAAAATGAAGTGCATAAAACAAAGTGCAGGAAATATAAATGACAAGAAAAATAGAAGTCAATTGTCTTTGATTTGAATTCTAGATCCTTTACAATGTAGCCATGAATGGCTATTTATAGGCAAATATTTGTAGGAAAAAACTACCTAATAACTACCCTATTCTTCCATCTCCTCCATTTCATACTCCATGATCTTTCATAACTTCCTTCAACCTCCACTTCATGCTCCATGTTCTCCACTTTGTTCTCCATCATCTTTCCACATTTCATAACTTCTCATAACCTCCAAATGAGTAGGAGGGTGTCATATGCTCTGTAATTATATAAATAATAAATAATAATAAAATTACAGATTTATAGTGCCAAAAATAGCCATACTTAGATTATTGAAAGTATAATGTAAGTAAGTGTGACGCACCTTTTGAATCCATAGTAGCTTTTTTTTTTTTTACTTTTCTTTGCATTTTCTTTTATTCTAGTTGAACTTTAATAAGCATATGCACTTAGAGATACATTTGAAGTTAAATGTCCAACTACACATGATTGTCTTGGTGCAAAAATATTTTCTCTCTATGATTATCAATCTACCAATATCTCATTTTAATTTTCTTAAATTTAAACAATTAAATTTTTTTTATTGGCTAACTTCAATTTAACTATGTAAAAACAAAACTTTAATTAGTCTATGATTGATTTGATAATCTCACATCGGGAAAAAAAGAAAAATTAAGTTGTCTCACTTATATAAAGTGAATCTTATACTCTCATTTAATATTATAGTATTGTGCATGTTTTAGTTCAATATAGTTTAAATTTTAAAATAAAATTTAAAAGTTTTAATTAATTAATTTTTTTGTAAGTTGGTTGGTCTTTTGACCTAGCCGATTAAGTTGAATCATTTTTTGTTTGACTGATTCATTGGTTTAACCATGATTTTAGTGATTGTATCAAAATATATTGGGTAGATTTGTTTGATTCGAAATAAACTAAAGATTGATCTGATTAAAGATTGAACGATTAAGATTGTTTGATTAGAAATACACTTCCCGCCCAAACAATTGTTAACTTTTATTTTATAATCCTACATCGAGAAAAGAAGGAAAAAGTGAATTGTTTCACTTATGTAAAGTGAATTTTATGCTTACATTTAATATTGTAGTATTGTGTATGATTCAATTCAAGACAATTTAAATTTTAAAATTAAAATATCATTTAAAAATTTTAATTAATTAATTTTTTAATAAGTTGGTTGGCCTTTTGACCTAACCGATTATGCTAAACCGTTTTCAATTTGACTGATTCACCAGTTTAACCGCAATTTCTCATACTGATTTTCTTAATTTTAAATAATTAAAAAAAAATCTCCATTGACTAGCTTCCATTTAACCATATAAAAATAAAACTTTAATTAGTCTATGATTTATTTTGTAATCCCACATCAGAAGAAGAAAAAAAAAAGTGAGTTGTTTCACTTATATAAAGTGAATCTTATACTCTCATTTAATATTATAGTGTTGTGCATAGTTCAGTTCAAGACAACTTAAATTTTAAAATAAAAATTTTAATTAGTCTGATTTATTTTATAATCTCACATTGGGAAAAGAAGGAAAAAATGAGTTATTTCACTTATATAAAGTGAATCTTATACTTCCATTTAATACAGTTCCGCTACATGCCTCGAATGAGGTCCACTGCGAATGGCCCAAATGAGCTGGCAGTCCCTTCTTGCACGCGTCGGCCACTTGCACCAAACCCTGTGTAGATTTCACGCACCTAGAAACCGAAAGAGAAAACAAATCAAAAAGAAAAGGAAAGGTTTCAAGTTGAACAAACCCCCGCATTAAAGATTTCATTCCTTTATTCTCTTCTTTTTTCTCATAACACAAGTAAAGATGAATCAATAACAATGTGTCAAAAACACACTTTTAAAGATTCTATATATATATATATATATGTATGTACCAATTTATTTTATTTTTTCTTCATAGGCTTTTTCATGGTAGTTTCCATCACAATTGCACACAGCATCTCTTTCTAAATTGTGATCCCACCTTTCCTCTTCAATCTTTTGAGCAAATTTGCTCGGTATGGTAATCTGCAACCCATTAATCATCACCCACACCACACCCATCATAAAATACTCATTATTCAAACAATTCCATTTTGTACCCATCACACCATTTTATCATTAAACAAACAAATCAAATCAATTGAGGTCTCTCTCTATCTCTGCAAGTGTTAATGTGTTTTGAATAGAGGGGAGAGAAAGAGAGAGAGAGAGAGAGAGAGAGAGAAAGAGAACAAGCCACAAATCAAACCAACCCAACTCTTTCTTTGTCCTTCAAAATAGTTTTGCTATTTTGCTTCTTTTTTTTCTGGTGGATCTGAGGTCTCTCTCTCTATCTCTGCAACTGTTAATGGGTTTTGAATAGAGGAGAGAGAGAGAGAGAGAGAGAGAGAGAGAGAGAAAGAGAAAAAGCCACGCGTTTGTTGAGATTCGAGGCATTCGAGCCTCGAAGTGTCGAGGCACTAAGCATTAATCCATTTAACATTATAGTATTGTGCATGTTTTTAGTTCAAGACAGTTTAAATTTGAAAGTTTTAATTAATAAATTTTTGTGTAAGTTGGTTGGTCTTTTGACCTTGCCGATTAGGCTGAATCAGTTTTGATTTGATTGATTCGTTCATCTGCAATTTTAGCGATTTTAGCAAAATATATTGGTTAGATTCGTTTGATTCGAAACAAACTAATGATTGAACGACTAAGATTACTTGATTAGAAATAAATTTTTCGCCCAAACAATTTTTAACTTTAATTTTATAATCCCACATTAGGAAAAGAAAGAAAAAATGAGTTGTTTCATTTATATAAAGTGAACCTTATTATAACGATTCCGGTTTTGACCCATCATTTATCGTATTCCGGGCTCAGTTGGTGTGCTTAGAATGGTTATTCATATCTTGTCTCCCTTGTCTTCCCCTTATTTTGGCTATCGGGTTGTAATTGTGCATTTGGAACATGTTGGTTGCTTGTGTTTCCAAGCCTATGATGCCCAGATTTTGGCTCTTTCGCTTGAGCAGGCTTCACAAATTTTGCTCCTTTGCTCAAGCGGCCATTATTGCACTCGAATGGGATTTGTCAATTCTCAATATTTTTGTAAGTCTGCAAATACTGGGATAGTGCATTGGATGCTCAAGCATCCAGTCTCACGCTCGAGCGGGGTCCTTCATCCGTAAAACTTCTGAAAGAGCGTATCCCACGCTCGAGCTCCACTTTTCACGCTCAAGCGGACCTTTGTGTTTGGTGCTCGAGCGTCACTTTCCACGTTACAGCGGACTGTGTGTATAACAGTCCGTGATGATGTCATTTTGAATCAATTTTTTTTTGTCTCTCTTTCTCTAAAACTTACCAAATATCTAGATCTTGAGTTTCTCTCTCTAAAACTCACATTCTCTCTTCGATTTCATCTAGATCCGTTGGGATTTCCATCCTAGTGCCTTTGAGGAAAAGGTAGAGCGCTTCAAGATCTTCATTTTGATCCGAATAGAAGTGGTTTTAGATGTTCTCGGTGTTTCACTCTTGCTTGGCTCGTCTTCACTCTTTGAGGTAGGGATTTTTTACACTCTCATATGGTTTTTAGCTTAGTTATTGGTGATTGTGTAACAATGGTGGGATTTGGGAGTAATTTGATCAAACTTAGGGTTTGGGGGTGAAATGAAAAAGAGGGGTTTTTGGTGAATATGAAGTAAATGAGTTTGGGGACTGAAAATATGTTCATGCTGTGTCAAAATGGTGGATTTTGGTACTTGGGCTGATATTTGGAAAAAGGGGTTTTTGCCCTAATTGAATCAAATTGTTATTTTGTATAAATAATTGAATTTGTCATTGAAAATGTGAAATTGGATGATCTTTGACATAAATGGTGGAATTAAATATGTATTATTTCACACCTTTGGAAGTTTTGAATAAATGACCTGTTTGAGATTGAATATCTGTTTAGAGATAACTATATTGGGCTATCGGTGAAGGATAGCTTTGACTGTTGTAGAAATTGCATATGGATTAGATGAATTGAAACTAATTTGTTGATGATTGTTATTGAATAACATTGTATATGTATGATTGTTTGAGAAGAGAAAGGGGATTGACTCCATTATAATTAAGTTGGTTGGAGTGTCCTGAATGAAAGTCTCAAAATTATATATGGGTGCCTAGCCCGCAAACGAAATATCCGTAAAATGGCAATTATAGTACTTGTATAGCCTACATTTACATGGGTCCGTTTGATGGTTGTACGCGGACGAAATATCCGTGAAATGGAAGTTTGAAGTGTTTACGTATATGTGTTGTATGATTTGAAAACCACTGAATTGTAGCCTCAGTTTGGTTGTTCAGAAATAACGAAATTGACTCATGAATTGAGAAAGATAAGTGAACGGAATATGAATTGAAGGAAAATGGGCTAAGATTTGAATATGATATCTTTCAAATATATAAATTACTGGATGTTTTATCACAAGGTGTTGTATATGCACTTTGTACTTATATCTTTGCTAAACCCCATATATTGTGTTAGATGATTCCTACTAGGTTGTGACTGACCATATTTGGGAAAAATATTTTCAGGTAATGATGAAATGCCTCCACCAAGGCAATAGTGTTGGAGGGATTTTCTGGAGCAAGAGCTTCTTATTTTGATTGCATATTTTTGTAAAGCTAAGGGCTTAAGATGTAATGAGCAAAGCTTACTTTTGTTGTAACCAAGCCAAGGCTTGGAAAAGTGTAAGCCAATAGGGCATTTATTTATGTTAAACTCTTTTGTATCTTTAACTTTCATGTAATGAAATGACTAATTACTCTGATTTATGCACTTATTAACATATGATTGGGTTGTATTTACTATATCATTTTGGGGGCGTGACACTTATACTCCCATTTAATATTGTAGTGTTGTGTATATTTCAATTTAAGATAGTTTAAATTTTAACATTACAATAATATTTAAAAGTTTTAATTAATTAATTTTTATATAAGTTGGTTGGTCTTTTGACCTAGCCAATTAGGCTGAACCGTTTTCAGGTTGACTGATTCGCTGGTTTAACCGCGATCTTATCGGTATTGTCAAAATATATTGGTTAGATTTGTTTGATTTGAAAAAAAAAAAAAACTAAAGATTGACCTAATTAAAGATTAAATGACTGATATTGTTTGATTCTAAATAAACTTTCTGCCCAAACAATTGTTAAACTTTATTTTTCACAATCTCACATTGAAAAAAAGAAGGAAAAAGTGGGTTATTTCACTTATATAAAATGAACTTATGCTTCTATTTAATATTGTAGTGTTGTGCATGTCTCAGTTGAAGATAGTTTAAATTTTATAATAAAATAAAATTTAAAAGTTTTAATTAATTAATTTTTGTGCAAGTTGGTTAGTTTTTGACCAATTTTAAAGATTTTATCAAAGTATATATATTGTTTTATTTCTAAAAAGTATGTTTAAGTTTTATGACAAACTTTAACATAGAATAAATTAAAACTAAAAAATTTATAAAACGAAATTTATTTTTTATTTTATCATAAATATAATTTTTTTTAATTTATTCTATTTTTTTCATCCTTACAAATTAAATTATGACATCTATTTGTTATTGTCACATTACCTGTTCGAGCGGGGTCCAGAACAGTCGAAGTGGAATTCCTAGTCGTGAAGCTCCCCTCGCTGTATAATGCTATAATGGGAAGAACCTGGCTACATATCATGAAGGCCGTCCCAAGCACCTACCATCAGATCCTGCGTTTCCCAACAACCCACGGCATTGAAGAAATACGTGGTCCCCTCAATCGGCACAGGCAGAGTTCGGACGAAAACCCTATCACTGACCCGATCTGTGGGCTCTGATAACTGTAAATATATTTCGCCTCTGCAATATGAACTATTTTTCCTCGACGCTGAAAATCATATGTCGATTCCCAGTGGGGCACTTGCCACGATTGGCCAAATTAAGTCTCCGGATTCGGAGCCCCCTTTGGCGCTTGCCGCCTCAGGGCCGATTAAGTCTCTGGATTCGGAGCGCCCTTCGTATATCACGATTGGCCAAATTAAGTCTCCGGATTCGGAGCCCCCTTGGCGCATTGCCGCCTTAGGGCCGATTAAGTCTCGGATTCGGAGCGCCTTCGTGTATATCACGATTGGCCAAATTAAGTCTCCGGATTCGGAGCCCCCTTTGGCGCATGCCGCCTTAGGGCCGATTAAGTCTCCAGATTCGGAGCGCCCTTCGTGATATCACGATTGGCCAAATTAAGTCTCCGGATTCGGAGCCCCTTTGGCGCATGCCGCCTCAGGGCCGATTAAGTCTCTGGATTCGGAGCGCCCTGTGTGATTCGTGGTATCACATTGGCCAATTAAGTCTCGGATTCGGAGCCCCTTTGGCGCATGCCGCCTCAGGCCGATTAAGTCTCTGGATTCGGAGCGCCCTTCGTGGATATCACGATTGGCCAAATTAAGTCTCCGGATTTGGAGCCCCCTTTGGCGCATGCCGCCTCAGGGCCGATTAAGTCTCCGGATTCGGAGCGCCCTTCGTGTATCACGATTGGCCAAATTAAGTCTCCGGATTCGGAGCCCCCTTTGGCGCATGCCGCCTTAGGGCCGAATAAGTCTCCGGATTCGGAGCGCCCTTTGTGTTTCACGATTGGCCAAATTAAGTCTCCGGATTCGGAGCGCCCTTCGTGGATATCACGATTGGCCAAATTAAGTCTCCGGATTCGGAGCCCCCTTTGGCGCATGCCGCCTTAGGGCCAATTAAGTCTCCGGATTCAGAGCGCCCTTCGTGTATCACGATTGGCCAAATTAAGTCTCCGGATTCGGTGCCCCCTTTGGCGCATGCCGCCTCAGGGCCGATTAGGTCTCCGGATTCGGAGCGCCCTTCGTGGATATCACGATTGGCCAAATTAAGTCTCCAGATTCGGAGCCCCCTTTGGCACATGCCGCCTTAGGGCCGATTAAGTCTCCGGATTCGGAACGGCCTTCGTGTATCACGATTGGCCAAATTAAGTCTCCGGATTCGGAGCCCCCTTTGGCGCATGCCGCCTCAGGGCCGATTAAGTCTCCGGATTCGGAGCGCCCTTCGTGTATCACGATTGGCCAAATTAAATCTCTGGATTCGGAGCCCCCTTTGGCGCATGCCGCCTCAGGGCCGATTAAGTCTCCGGATTCGGAGCACCCTTCGTGTATCACGATTGGCCAAATTAAGTCTCCGGATTCGGAGCCCCTTTTGGCGCATGCCCCCTCAGGGCCGATTAAGTCTCCGGATTCGGAGCGCCCTTCGTGTATCACGATTGGCCAAATTAAGTCTCCGGATTCGGAGCCCCCTTTGGCGCATGCCGCCTCAGGGCCGATTAAGTCTCCGGATTCGGAGCGCCCTTCGTGTATCATGATTGGCCAAATTAAGTCTCCGGATTCGGAGCCCCCTTTGGTGCATGCCGCCTTAGGGCCGATTAACTCTCCGGATTCAGAGCGCCCTTCGTGTCACAATTGCCTAAATTAAGTCTCCGGATTTGGAGCCCCCTTTGGCGCATGCCGCCTTAGGGCCGATTAAGTCCCCGGGTTTGGAGGCGATTAATCTCCTTAAGGCCAAATGGGCCCTGGATTCGGAAACGGATCATACAGTGCTAAGTGCTAATCGCGTCTCCGAATCCGGAGCAAACGTTGGCATGAACAAAAGATTGGTAATTGATCCTATGTAACATGCTAGAACAAATCATGCATTTGAAGTAATGAGCCTTAGTACACAAGCAAAATTCAGAATAACACGCAAATAGATTTAAAATAAAACCATTTATTTGATTAAACAGTTGTTAGATGAATACAACCCGCATTCGAACATTACAATATCGAAAGCAAAAAAAGGACAAAACATGCGGTAAAGTAGCATCGCCGGATCGACGACCGTCACCTTAAACCCCTCCACGGCGTGCACTACCTTGAACCAGTTATGCTTAAGCCCACGACTTGCATAAACGCCAAACTGCCCCTGACACCATTGACAATGTCAAGGCTAAGATCCAGGATAAGGAGGGTATTCCACCAGATCAGCAGACCATTGACAATGTCAAGACAAAGATCCAAGACAAGGAAGAATGAACTTGACAGTTGTTGACTCTCCTTTCGGGGTGATCTGCTTCGACGACTTGGAGACTCACAGATCTCAAGCCCTTCGCTTGGAGACTCACAGAACTCAAGCCCTTCGGATGATCTAACTCCTTCACGGATAGGTTTTCTGTCGCAAACCATCTCAACACCAAACTTGACCGAAATTTGAGCCTCTGTAACCAAAATCGCCATACCAGACAAAGAATGATGAGTCAAATGGGATTACTGGTGCGAAGGGCCCACTCCTTTTATTCTCAGCAACGATTGCGATCTTGAGGTCCCAACCCCGAGAAAATTTTATTAACTCCCAAAAACGCATTGGTCAAAAAAAAAAAAAAAAAAAAAAAAAAGCGTCGATTGACATTCGCCACGACCATCCCGACGGCTGGCCGAAACGCGCGCTGACTAGGCCAAAGCGAAATAACTTTATTAAAACCGGTCGGCCAAATATTCACATGCCGATCACCGTCGACCAGCCCATTAATCCAACTGCTCAAGCGTCAATACGCTCACCCAAATCGGAGATAAATGGCCGTTGAAACAGCCTCTATAAAACCCTAACGGTCGCCGCGGACGTGTCGGCCCTGCCCATGTACGGATCCTGCCGATAGGCCCGCGTCTTGCCGGGCAGTTAACGGCTATCTGGTTCGGGCAATATCTAGACATTCAAACATTTGAGCAACACGAAATACACATATGCCGAATATGAATGACAACGAAACAGTTATAATGAAACAATCTTTATTTAATAAAACAATAAGTTACATAGTTTCAAACACGCCCTACGTTCCAATCTTAAGACTATAAAATTCATACGGCGTCACCCTCATCCTCACTCTTCTCAATCTCAAAGGCACAAAACGGAAAATCTTTACTCCTGTAGCGTGGTGATGCCGAATCAATTCCCGACGCTCGAAGAGCTTCTGTGGCTTGAGATGCCTTGATCCAACCGTGCCTGAACCCGCGGTTTTCACATCGGCATACTTCTTCAGCCAGCGTTTCCCTGGTTTTCTCGATTCCCACCTTTCGGCCCTCATGGAAACCTTTTTCGTAGGCCCTCCCCTTCGCACTCTCTATTGCGAACATACTAGCCGTCTCTCGATCGGCAAGTGCGGAGCTGATAAGCCGACTCGTAACCCTCTCTTCCACAATTGGGTTCGCGTGTGCGGTGGGTTGGGCCTGAGCCGCCTTGGCCTTCCTTAGTTCCCGCTCAGCCGCCTCCACGCGGGCCTCCAAACTTCGAATACGTTCGTCCTTCTTCTCCATCTCTTGACGGGCAGCGCGCAGACGCATGCCGACTTCATAAGCAGTGTAAAGCCCCTTCACTGCGCCGTGAATGCCCTCGCGAAACACTTCGTAATCCTGTCGACCCAGCATTGATTTCTGAACCTCAGGCGGAAATATTTGTCGGGCAAAGTCGACCGCTACATTTGGATCTCGAACGATCGAGTCCGCCTCTGTCATGGGTCTATTCTTCACGAATACCGCAAAGCTTAATGGGTACGGTTTCGCGTCGGACCTCCCCTCGACTCGGGACTGTGGAGCCTTACCCTGCGACTGCTTTTCTCGCCTGGGCAATCTACTGCGACGTCGGGGAAACTGACGCCTCTCCCGACCCCTGGCACTCCTACTTCCTGCCCGCGAGGGTTCACCACCCCGATTCATATCTCCGCCAAGCTCAGCCAGGGTCTTCGCTTCCCCTTTGCTATTGAAGAAAAGTCGGTTCAACATCCGCGCAATCAGTCTTTCCCCAAGAGCTCAGCTTAATTGTCTACCAAGCTCATAAAGGATGTACGTTTCCTCATTTATCCTTCACAGAGGCAGCACGTTCGAGGCAATCTCATTAATTGGAGATCTTGAATCGCCCGACGCCGGCTAAGTCAACGGCAGGGGCACGATTCTACCATAATCCATCAATCTATCCTGCCCAAGTACCCCAGCCGGCCCTCGACCCCGCAAGGACCGACTGGGGCAAGGGCAGATTCACCAATCTAGCCGGCTCAAGTACCAGTACCCCAGTCGGCCCTCGACCCCGCAGGGACCGCCTGGGGCAAGGGCAGATTCATCAATCTAGCTGGCTCGAGTACCCCAGCCGGCCCTCGACCCCGCAGGGACCGCCTGGGGCAAGGGCAGACTCACCAATCTATCCGGCTCGAGTACCCCAGCCGGCCCTCGATCCCGCAGGGACCGCCTGGGGCAAGGGTAGATTCATCAATGTAGCCGGCTCGAGTACCCCAGCCGGCCCTCGACCCCGCAGGGACCGCCTGGGGCAAGGGCAGACTCACCAATCTATCCGGCTCGAGTACCCCAGCCGGCCCTCGACCCCGCAAGGATCGACTGGGGCAAGGACAGATTCATCAATCTAGCCGACTCAAGTACCCCAGCCGGCCCTCGACCCCGCAGGGACCGCCTGGGGCAAGGGCAGACTCACCAATCTATCCGGCTCAGATACCCCAGCCGGCTCTCGAATTGACAGTTCATAATTCGAATCCAGTCGGCACGAGAAAGACGAATCCATATTGACAGGATATTCAATCCCTAAAAGCTGAAACTCAGCAACAATTTTACACAAAGAAGACAAATCAATGTTGACACAGGATATTCAATCCCTAAAAGCTGAAACTCAGCAACAATTTTACGCAAAGTAGCAAAAGGCTTTGAGCCAAACTCAGCGAAATGTTTCATTAACATAATCACACAATTGTGCACAAAGTAGTGGCATTACAGGAAATGTTCATTAATAAATTGCGTACAAGTTAGTAACCAATTTATATATGAAAATTACCCCGAACCAACAAAACCCTTCCAAGCAAAAAAAAAAAAAAACACTAGGAAACGCCTCCCAAATCACTCCTCGGTGTCGGATTCGAGTGGCTCAACATCCACCTGCTCGTAAGGAATTGGCAAATCCGATGTAACCCCAACGGCAGCAAGGGCTTTGAGCCACCCATGTTTGAACCCCCGATTCTCAAACTTCGGAACTTCATCAACATATTCCGTATAAGCGGCACTTTTTCCCGCCTCGAAAGCATCGGATTCGGCTTTCCCCTTGGCCGCCTTCAGCTCCTCTACTTGAGTCTTCGCCTTGGCAAGTTCGTCATTTGAGAGCTTGAGCGACTCCTCACTCGCATTCGCTCTCGCCTCAGCATCAGATCGAAGCTGTTCAGCAGTACAAGCCCTCTCCTTCTCCACTTCGGCTCGTGCGCTCTCCATTGCGGCCCTCATTTTTTCAAACTCCGCTCTACTCTTCTGACCTTCCACTTCGGCTTGCAAACGGTCAATCCTGCCAAGAGCATCATGCAGGCGGCGGCCCAAGTCGGCAATCCTGCCGACGGTCTGCAAGGATAAGGGATCATTAGATACCTTTATAAAAAATAAATTCAGAAATAAATATAAGATTCCTACCAAGAGTGCCGACTGGGCAGATAAGGCTACGGCCAAAATATCCGGCACGGCGCAAAAGGCTGCACTGTCAGCCGGCAAGGAAATCGAAGCCTCCAAGCTCAACGCAACGGCCGAATCCTCAATGGCAGAAGCATTGGAAGAAATCGGCGTATCTCTGATCTTTGGCTAAATAACAAAGGGAGCAACCACGTCCGATTCTTCGAGGCGAGGCCGTTTGTCAGAAGGACTAGCTTCTGAACTGGCTTCCCCCTCGGCGCTGCGTTTTTGGCCGCGCTCCTCCGGAATTTGCCGTTCTTCAACGGCCCGCTGTTCACCCCCTTTTTCCGTTTCAACCGGCGTAACCTGAACCAGCCCTTCAACAATGGGTACGGAGGCCTTAGGCAAGCTGGGATCAGATTCGCCGGCCTCGGCCTTTTGACGAGCAGCCATTCGCTCGGCGTTTCTCCTACGCGCCATTTGCGAAAGGCTTTCCTTCGCCATACCTTCGAAGAAATCGCCGGGTAGGTCGCCCAAATTCGCGAAAATGTCTCCGGAAGAGACTTCTGCCCGACCCGACGCGGATAGTGAAGGCTGATGGAGTCCGGCAGCCTCAAACGCCGAGCGCACGGCCTCGTCAACTTCTTCGGCCTCCTCAGTGAATTCTCTTGCCGGATCGGCAACTACTTCTATTACCGGCTCTACGTCTCGCCCCGAATCAGAATCTTCGAGACCGATTTGCCTGAGGTTCTTGTAGCTGGGGAAGATAAGAGCCGAGAGCTGCTGATCGCCAAATGGAATCGGAATGTTGTCCGCAGCCGAGAACGTGGTATAAGTGGGCTCGTACCGAAGTAAAATGTGGGCGGCTCTCCCCTATTTTTGCACGTTTGGGCGGCCAAAGTAGTCGAGTGCAATCTTAATATCCCTAAGGACCGCTTCGTCAACGCAAGTCAGAATCTTCTTCAATTTATTACCTGCAAAAGATGAGTGATTAAGGAAAGAAAGCCGATTAAAAGATAAATCATTAAACACAAGATATTACGTGGCAACCTGGGTCACCCTTATGTCTGGGAATGGGGTCTAGGCGATCTTCGCCTTCAGCGAACTCCCAATTACCTCGGACATCGACCATTACATCGTCAACCCTCTTACCAGAACTGGCAAGCATAGTCACCAAATGATGGTCAGTATCCTTGGCCCTAAGGAAGTACCGACCCAGCCGACCAGAGGATTTGGCTAAAGCGTAGCAGTGCCGAATGGCCGAAATTTCGAGATCGATCCTAAGACGTCGATTTAATTCTATAACACCCATAATGATCCGAAAGAAATTTACATTTGGTTGAGAAGGAATCAGACTCCAATAGCGAAGGACAGCCCTAAGTAGTGGATGTAGGGGGAAACGGACTCCGCCTTCCGCTATGGACAGGAGGGGGAATACGATTGTATTCTGATCCTCCCTCTCCATATCCAGAGTACTGTCCGTTACAAGAGTCAGATGGACGTCATCGGGAATGGAAAAATGTCGTCGGAATCCGGAAATACGACTCTCAAAAAGGAGGTCCTTCAAGTGTTTAGCCATTTCGACGGGGACCCAAGGATTCGCCGAAAGTAAAAATGATAAACAGAAAATAGGGCTACAAAGGAAAGGGAAGAAAACTTACGAAGAGCAGATGATGCAAAGGTAGACGGACGAAAGTTGCAGAAAATGCGAATGAGAGAGGGGATGCGCGCTGGCGGTCCAAACGTATCAGATGATCAACGAAGCGTGTACCAAAAGGGACTGAAGTTTCAAATCGCAATAAATGCGAGAGACGCATGAATGAAGCGGGAAAGTGCAATGATAAACGAAAAGGCGCACCTTCTGACATTTCCTGACGCCTTGGGATATGCGAAGCCGCCCGATCTGTGATGGGCTCTTTGAATTCTAAATCAAACACGCCGATTAACTACCGTCAATAGGGAGTTCGAGGGGCAATTGTGGGAGCCGAATATATGGCTAAATCGGAAAGGGCATGTTTTAGTACTGACACTAACCGGACGTCCAGCAAATATTAATCGGCCCCATCCTGCGAGACTAGGATGGGCCGAATACGATACGTAAGCCGATTAAGCTGATTGAAAAAGATCGTTAGGGGCCGAATATAAGAACGGGTAATGATTGAAAACCAAGCTCAGGCCTCGAGGCCTCAGGAGGAACAGATATAAATAAAGAAGCAGCGTTCTTGGAATGGTATGTAAAAAAAAAAACACTTCACTAAATTAAGTAAACAAGCTTTCTTGAGTAGAAAAACTAACTTGCCCGTCGGAATGCTAATCCCGGCACCCCCGACCGGAGTATTTGTCTTTGCAAGTGATTAGCTGAGTATCAAGAGCGTCTCCCAGGATCTGAAGAGTATTTCCAAAATCACTTCCCCACAACAGGAATAGCAATGCTTGGATAGAGAATAAATCAATAGGAATCCAACAATTTACGACATGGCATAAATTATTCGATTCAAGATACCAAGCAATTTACCAAATTGCACAAACAAGTCAACTCAACATATAATAATTTATCCAGGATCAAATACTCGGTCCTACTCAGCACATGACCAGTGACCGGCCTAACCCATCTCACCTAAGCACAACAGCTTATCCGGGCTATTGGTCCAAGCTATTGGCAAGGTTCACTTGATCCATGTACGAAGCATTTTCACGTCATTTAACCAGACAAATCAATACTGACTACACAGAATAACTTCATATAATTTGTCAAATAACCAGGATAATCAAGAGAAGTACAAATGAGAAGTAATTAAAATAAAAACTCTTTGCAAAGAGATTTAGAGAAAACATATTGTATACCACCGGAATTATCTCAAAATAATTCCATGGCCACTTGATGCAAAATCCCTCCAACACCAATACTTTTAATCATTCGCTATATCACTATAAATCTCCAAAGGTTGTGAATCAAAAAGGTATGTAAAGTTTAACAAAATCTACAACTCTTCTCTTAAATAAAATGCTAACTCTCACCCTAAATATTCTTAATCTAAACTCTAAATTTTGATCATAAAGAGGGAGAGAGAGAGAGAGAGAGAAAGAGAGAGAGAGAGAGAGAGACCAAAAAGAAGAACCACAGAAAGAAGTTGAGAGGATGAGTTCAAATCTATAGGCAAAATAAAGAGTAGCCTCCAAGTAAACTTGGAGGCAAAGAAATGTTACTTGGAGGGAAAGAAAAGAACATTTTCTTGGAGCCCAAGCAAACTAAAAAAAATAAATAAGTAAAAGAGATGAATAATGATAGTAATGAAATTGAGGTAAAAAGGGATAAAAACAAATAGAGAAAATAAGTTAGGTTCTCATCTAAAAATCTCACTATCAAACTACCACCAATATCTCTCACTAAAATATTAATATCTCAAAGATACAGGATTTCACATAACAACTGCAATATATATATATATATATATAATTTAATAAAATAGTTAAAATTTAATTCATTATAAATTATTTTTCTATACTTTTTAAATACATTTTATGTTATTATTTAATTTTAAAATTATTTATTTAGTCCGTGCGTCGCATGGGTTGATATGCTAGTACAACTTTTAAAGTTAAAGTAAGAAAATAATCAAACATAAATGGTCAAAGTGTAATTTTAAAAAAAGAAAATCCAAATTATTTTGCAAACACTAAAAAATCTAAAGTCTAAAAGATCAAATATCAATTATTCATCCAACGGTTAACATTCCATCTCGCAAGAGAACACAGAACAGTGTGATGCATACAATCAGTCAATCCACTTCCCGTATAAAACAAAAACAAAAATACTTCATACCACTAATTTAACACTACTAAACAGACCACTAATAACGTGACGAGATGTGAAACCCACACTGATATGATAGTTTCGCCTTTAGTTTATTTTTTATTTTTTATTACACTCTTTATTTAGTGCTGCTTCTGAATCGGAACTCAAACAAGAAAAAGGATAAAACAAACAAGCTAATCAAGGCCATCTATTCTCATCACTAATCAAGCTATCTGCTCCAAAATTGGGTCTTTCATACACGAGATCTGAATCGGTAACTCTTTCCAGTTCGAACTCGGTGAGGCGACTCTTCTGCTCTTCGACTCAGCTTCAACAAGAAGATCAAGTTAACCCTAATAAGCTTGAAGAAGAGGAATCAGAAATCAAAGAGAAGATTCAAAACGAAAAGGACAACGAAGACGAAGATGAAGATGACGACTTTGATATGAACAAAGAGACTGGTGAGATTGGAGGACTAGAGGTCCCGAGCCCACTCGTTACGGCAATTGGGATCGAAACGGTCTGTGCTTTGATTTCTATTTACTTTTTGATTGATTGTTTGTTTGCTTGTTATTATTTATGTTGAAATCTTGATGGATTTAGGAACTTGAAATGTGATGTTAGGTTTATATTTTGGTTGAGTATAATAATCAAATTAATGAATAAATGAATGATTGAATCAATCAATTATATTTTTTTTTTGGCGGGATTGATTGTTCATAGTTATTACTAGTAAAATTGTTCGAGTTGTTGATGAACCATGTTATTAATTTTGTTATATCACTATGTGGTGCCCCATCTTGATGTTAATTGTTGGATTTTAGAGAGGACTTGACGAGTTTCAAGTGATAATTGAAAGGATGTGGAACATTGCTCCATCACAAGAAAATAACCTCTTCAGGGTAAGGGGAGGAGAAAATATTGAGGGTAACGGTGACATTATTTTATATGGTGTCATCAGTCAATAAAAAAGGCTGCAAATGAAGTTAGATAGACAAGTCTCGTCTTTCATTAACTCCATAATATTGTTGTCTCTACCGTAAAATAAAATTATTTATTGAATAGTAATACAATCGTGTAATATTATTGATATATCCAATATTTACCAGGGAGGGAGAGGGCAGCCTGGGGTGCCATGGCCACCCTTGATTTTTGAAAACCCTATATATAGTATAGCGCAAAGTACCTACTCTCCTAGGTTATAACCAATGATATTTCTCCTTACCACCTTCGTTTTGAAATATTTTTTTATATATAATATAATGTGAAGACTTTACAACTCACTTAATATGAGAACCTCCACTGCATTATAACCATTAATCAATTAAATTTACCATTCATGTATTGCCCTATATAAATTTTAAGGAAAGTTTTTTTGTGTGTGTAGGCTGTGATATAAAGAATTTGATATCTTTCTCTTTGTATTTTAGAATGTAAAATTGTGTTGTTATTTTACAAAATTTTTGTAACGCCCTCAAAATAAACTCATAATTCATACATTCATGATACAAGAAAATGACAATATATATTCCATACATCAGAATGTTTAGTACAAAAGTATTACATGTTGACAACAAAAGTAAATGCCCTACAGGCTTACAATTTTCCAAGTCAACACCTGGGTTCAACAAAAGAAGAGTTCTAACTCTTTATACAAATAGGCCCTTGGCTTGAATTTACATGTAATACACAAAAAGATAACCACAAAAGTTCTTCCGCCTCTAAGCCTCCCAAGCTACGTCCTTGGAGGTGGCATATCACCTGAATCTGAAAATGATGTCCCATGTAGGGTGAGCCAATGCCCAGTAGAGATATACTAAACCAAGTATGAGAAATAACTAAAATATTAGCATATGATAAATGGCTAATACTTGTGAACCATCTTACAACACAATTCAGTTCCATGACAATTATGTACATGTTTCATTCCATTTTCCTTTACTTAACCAATTCAATTCATAAACATGGCTCAGAACCTGGCCAAACAATTAGATGAGATAACAACTCATATAACAACACTTCCAATAACCATAATTCAATGAGACTACGGCTCATATAAAAACACTTCAATTAATACACATATTCGCTGTATTAATGGAGTCCATCCCCTATCTCCTCTCAAACCATGGAGTACATCCCATATTTCCTCCAAAACAAAATACATATACAATGATCAAGCAATACACATATTCGTTGTATTATTCCAACCATCATATTTAATGACATAACACGTTCGATTAGTTTCAGTTTTCCCTAATCAACATACAGTGTCTACAACAATCAAGACTATCCTCCACCGATAGCCCAAAGCAGTTATCTCTAAACAGATAATAAATTTATCACACAGATAACATCTCAACATTTTCATGGGTGAGTGATTAATTAATCCAACTACACCATTCAATCTCATAATTTCCCAATTTCATGGTTTCCAACTCAATTTCATATTTCCCCAAATTAAATATACAAATTAATTTATCACAATAATTAAGGCATTTTTCCCCTTTTTCAAATATCAACCTTAAGGCTCAATTTTACCAATTTAACAACAATGATCCCACTTTCCAAGGTCTCACGCCCACATGGAGTTTAACAATTTAAAACCCCCTCTATCTAACTTCAAATCAAAACCCTAACTTTCCCAAAATTACCAATTAACACCATCAAATCAAAATGACTAAAATTTATGTCAAAACCCATAAGGAGGAGTAGAATATCCCCACCTCAAATGAAGAGAACAAAGGAGTTGATGAAGAAAACTCGAAGTGCTCCAAATCCACAAATTTTCGGATTAAAAGATAGCCTACACCAAGCTCTACACTTAATACAAAGGAACTAGGGTAGAAACACACTAGAAGTAGATGAAATCTTAGAGAGAGTGTGTGTGTGTGTGTAGAGAGAGAGGCAGCCGGGGCTAAGGTTTGAATAAAGAAAAGTTCAAAAAGTGAGAGAGAAGACTGCTACTGTGTAGACGCGCCCCGAGGGCCTCATGCTACAGTTCGGACTCAAATGTCACGGTTCTTAATTTGATCTCACAATGTGTGATGTGAGATTGATAAATCACCAAAGAGTCCAAATCCGGCAAATCGTTTTGGAAAACTGATTTTTTTTAAAAAGTGCCAAACATGGGCTGCTCTACCAGATACAGAATCGCCACCTAAATATTTTATTTTGGGAGAATTTAGGAAACCCTGACTCGTGCCTAAGGCCACATGTTCGTCATCACCAAAGTTGCCTCGGCTCGGGAACTTGGGTACGATTGGGAAAGTCATGCAATCAGCACCCCTGCTCGCCCGATCAAAGATCGGCCACTACTAAACATGATATTTTGTTTTTGAAAACACATGCGTTCTTACCTCGGTTATTAGCCTAGAATTACTATGTGATGTGCACAACACATAAGTATAGACTAGATCGCCTAAGTTGGAACAAAACATCTCATGTTTGTTTGTTTGAAAATGGTTTGAAGGTGCTACTCACAAGTAGGCTAAGACGTGGATTTGCCACCCTCGGGTGGGCCTAGAAAACATGATTTTGCCACTCTCAAGTGGGCTTGAAACTCGCATTTCAATGAATTGTTCCAATTTAAGTAATCTAACCTTCACCCACAGGCATTCAGGCAGTTATATCACATAAGCAAATAGCCTCATGGCAAGCATGCTGTCATGGCAATCAGTAACACACATGCAAGTTGCTAAAGCATAAAAGTTTACCTAGTACTCCGAGCCAAAACTGCAACTAGTTAGTAATCAATACATGATCCTAGTTCATGTTAAGATGGCTAATGCAACACATGCAAAATGCAACTAGAGATAGGCTCGGCTATTCTAAGATGGCATATGAGATGCGATTAGATAATCATGTATTTAATTTGGAATTGAAATACAATGCATTTAGTATAATGCGCTGAGCCCGGTGCATGCAATACAGATGAATGATGAAAACATGCATAGCATAAGAATGCTAATCAAAACATGACCTAGAACTAACCATCAAAAGCAGGCAAGTAAAAGGGAGAAAGACGTGGGGTTGGAAGACATTCACACACTCACGCACACTTATTACAAAATTCGTCCTTTCGACGGAGGGTTCGAAAGAATAATACAAATCAACTAACTAATCAACTAACAAGCTAATTAATTAATTACACAAACAAATCGAAATAAATAACTATTCTACGTTATTAAAACACTGAAATGGCCTCGTGATGAGGGATGCATGCGCGCTCGGTCGGCTTCACTCAGAAATCCATTGCCATGCTACATGTTGCCTCTATTTGCACTGTTTTGTACCTCTGAAGACTACACAAGTCTCTGTGATGCTCTAGAATCACTTCCTATACACTGTGAGAGGCCATCGGCCAAGAGGAGTGGTCATCAGCCAATGAGAAGGTGCCATCGACCAATTATGATGCTATCGGCCATCCATGGTTAGCCGATCGGCACTGAAAGTGGCCGACCGGCCATTTCTTCCTGCAGAATGCTGTTTTGCTGCAGCAGAGGACAAACAGAGGATGGCAATGCATTTACAAGGCAATGTTTGCATGACCACCCTCCTTCTCATGTTTGAGGCTCAAAGGAGTGTAATTCTCGACCCTCGGGCCATCCATCACGCATCTCGATGCATGATGGCCAAAGGAGCCAAGTGTGCACATTAATGTGAAATGGATGCACAAAACACATATGAATGCTTAGAACTCTATCATGCTTTGATCAAGAGTGTCGGCGATTGGGGATTGAGGCACGTTTCATCACTTCAAGTATGAAACATCCCTCGCTCCTCGTGTTTGGCTTAACACCCAAGCCAAACACAATGCAATGCATGTATGCCAAATATAATGCAACATGGAAATGCAATGTGACTCAAACATGCAGACAAGGCTAAGGCAACATGCATGCTAAGTGCAATGCAACCTAAACATACAATGCGACGAAATGAGAGCTAGCAAGCATGCAAAATGTAACTTAAGCATATGATGCGATAAGCATACAACAACTACACCAAGAACAAGCATGCAACAACATGTAATGCGATAAGCATACAATCAACACACAAACCACATGATCTATGGACTTATATTGAAAATGGATAGGCCTCAGCCTCAGCAATACCAAAAACAATGACCAAAGTGATGAATTAAGGCACCGAAAGGGCAAAACACACATGTACACACATTGATCCATAAACTATGCGATAATGCACAATCCTCAAACATGAGCGAGATGTGATAAACATGAGAATGTGACAATGCAATAAGCTCTGAAATCATGCAAGGAGTAGTGCCAAACCACTCAAACAAGTCGGGTAAAGCATGCAAGAAAGCCTAAAGCTTAAGGTTTACCAAGGGACTCACACTATGGCCACATCAACCAAGCCCCAAAGGGCCAAGGTGACCCAAAACAGTCCCAAGGCAGACCAAAACAAGGTTAAAACATGTATGGAATAAGGCTGAAACATGTTAGAAAGGTGGGCACAAAACAAGACGCATACAAGGCCAAAAGGGGCAATTGCACTACACCTATTACAACCAAACATGGCATGACTTAGGACAATAAAATCAGAGTTATGGAATGTTAGAATGAGCCCAAAAACCCACTTAGATGGCATCCCAAAGGCCTAAGCATGATGGCATACACAATGACACGTTCATGAGGCATAAAACACAAACCCTTTAAAGAATCAAAGGAGTGATAAGTGCAAGCATGTGAGCATGAAACATGGACTGAAATGACATAAAAAGTGATTCCAAATCACTGAAATGGCCCAAGCAAAACATGCTAGTGACTTGGACTCTCAAAGCTAACAAGCTAAAATGCATGGTGACTATACAAAGCATTGCACACATGATCCAAACAACACCAAACAGAGTTTAATCATGGTAAAACATGAGGGAAAGCTCCTTGGAGTCGAGCCAAAACATGCAAGAATAGTGGTCCAAACACAAGATGCATGTTATGCAAACATGCAAGATTACTCTACAAGTATGTGAAGCATGCAAGATGCTATCAAACCAACATGGAGTAGAGTTAAGGCAGGTCCTAAAAGTCACTAAAAAGTGCTGAAATAGAACCAAGACATGCTAAGTAGATAGGCTAACATTATGAGGCATTGTGCTAGCAAATGAGAGACAATGAGAGGGGGGTGTCCCTCTCCTATTCAAGACTTCAAAACCACTTCTCCACCACTGAAAATCCTTGGATTTTAGTGGGGAGAAGGTCAAAATGAGATGATACCAAAGCTCAAAAGTAAAGGCACAAAACAAGGCCAAACAAGGCCTAAGAGGGGGTAGACAACCCCCAACCAAAAAGTGACCTTAAACAATCATCTTAAGCACACAAAAACAGAACTTTTTTCAGTTTAGAGCCAAGTTTAAAACAATATGCAAATAGGTCTAAAGGCTTAAGCCAAAATGGGGAAACAAAAGGTAGTTTGCTCACCCTTGAAGAACACCTTCAAGAACACAACTCTAGCAACTTCCTTGGATCAAAACCAGCCCAAGAACTCTGAAACCAACTTCCTAATGCCTCAGCAACAAAAGAAAGGTGTCCTACTCGGTGCTATAGTGCAAAAGTATGAACAAAATACATTTTTAAGGCACCAACACACATAAATACAGAGAGAGAGAGATATAGAGAGAGAGGGATATATGAACTCTATATCTATTTTGTTGAACCTCTGAGAAGGGAGGAGGAGCTTCCTTCTTATAGAAATCCAATTTGCAAAGCTTCTTGGAGAAGCTAAGCAAGAGGCAAATCCCTTCATACACGTGTATGGAGGGGGGAATTGTGCGTGCCAGCTGTGCCAGCTGGCACAAAATATCTGCATAAAGCAGATGAACAGGGCTCGACCAGAAAATATGGCCGATCGACCAACATGAGGGGCCGACCGACCAAATATAGTGCCGATCGGCCAACACTTTTGGCCGATGGCAAGAAAAAGGGGCCGATGGCTTCATGCCTTGGCCGATGGGTTGAGGGGATGGCCAACAAGCTACTTTGTTCCCTCAAAATCAAAAACACAAGTCCTTGGTCCACAACCAAGCACCAAACAGACAAGTTGAGAGATCTTGAGGATAGGCGCGCGGCCGAGACCTCCGGAACTCAAAATGAACACGAGCATGGATGATCATCGAGTGTTCAAACGATGATGTCCAAGTCTTGAGGACGGTCAAAAATGGGGTGTCTACAGTTGCCCCTCTTTGACAGAACTCGAAAGTCATAAAATGACGAGAGTGAATGTCAAAGCCCAGAGATGACCCATTTTTGACAAGGCCGAAGACTTAGACAAGCATACAAGATAACGAAGATATGTGCCCGCAGGCAGGGGCAAAATGCAAAGGATATGCACGGTGCCGAACATGACTTATGATCATGCAAAAAAAGCTGTAACGAAGCAAAAAATGCAACAGTTTAAGCAAGCGAACACAAATCTAACTACATTACATGCAGAAAGGATGTAAGGAAAAGATGCAATTCACGCTGCGTCTCACGTAGAGAAGTCTAAAAACGACTACTGATGAAACCCGGAGCCTCAAACACAACACCTCCCAACGTATCACACGCAAGAGAGGGAAGGGGTAACAATTCTCAACGTATCACACGCAAGAGAAGGGAAACAATTCTCAGCGCATCACACGCAAGAGAAAGAAGGCAATTCTCAGTGTATCACACGTAAGAGAAGAGAGGCAATTCTCAGCGTATCACACACAAGAGAAGGAAGGCAATTCTCAGCGTATCACACACAAGAGAAAGAAGGCAATTCTCAGCGCATCACACGCAAGAGAAGGAAGGCAATTCTCAGCGTATCACACGCAAGAGAAGGGAGGCAATTCTCAACGTATCACACGCAAGAGAAGGGAGGCAATTCTCAGCGTATCACACGCAAGAGAAGGAAGGCAATTCTCATCGTATCACACACAAGAGAAGGGAAGCACAACACTCAATAAATCACATCGAGCGCGCCGGGGTGTCTCTAATTGAAACAAAACGAACTCAAAGGACAGGAAAGGTCTTACCTGGAATTACTCTGAATAAACTGCACATACGGTGACGTTTGGTTGCACCTGCCTCAAATGAACCGTACATACAATATCATGCCCTGCATAAGAAAGAAACTTGACAGGTACAATATAGTAACAACACGTATCCAACGTCACGTCAAGATACAATTCCAATACGTATAGCAATGCAAGTTGAAAGACGCGTAGCAACGCGGGTGAAAAGTTCATAACGATGTAAGTGAAAAGTGCATAACAATGCAAGTGAATAGTGCATAACAATGCAAGAATGGTGTGCGTGACAACGCATATAGTACGTGCATAACAATGCGAGAGATGCACGATTATCATAACCGAGACAAAACATTGTAATACAACGCATTTAAAGCAGTTTCTAAATCTCGCAAGATACAAAAGGATACGAAAAAAGGATACACCTTGCGCGTACCGAGCATCGCACTCAGAAGGCACGATTCGAGGTCAACACGAAGGCCGGTTGAGCGTCAAAGTCTACTTTCTTGCACTGTCTCAAGGAATGAAGGTCTCAAACAACCTAACTGACCCAGACAATGGTGTGGGAGGTGCATCGACCACAAGGGGAGGCCACCGGCCATCCATCGGCCAAAACATGAGATCATCGGCCAACGATTTGGCCGATCGGCCAAAAATGGCAATTTCGGGGCAGTTTTGTCCTTTAGCCACGGGTCTTTAAGTATGGGGTTCCAAACCCCATATTTTCACTTCTCCAAGCTCGAAAATCCTTCCTCTTTCTCTCTAGGTGATTTTCCCGCCTTCGATCTTCGTTTTTCTCTTGTTTTTTAGCCTTTTTCGTTGCTCGATTCGCGAAGCCCTTCCCGTTTTGCACACTTTAAAACGAACAAAACTCGGTTTTCGGTGTTTCTTTCTTGGTTTCCAGTACTTGGGGTTTGTTTCCCCCCGAGTTTACTTGGTTTTCGTGCCTTTTCCACACTTCAACCTTTTCTCTCATTTTTATCCTCTCGGGGTTGACTTTTGGGTTGACCTTTCGCATTCTTGCTCATTTTTCACATTCTCGGCCATTTTTACACTCCTTTTGAGATGGAAGACGACATTCCACGTGGTGGGACTCCCTTGGAGATGGACGTAGACCCCGAGGTCGAGCCCTTGCCCCTCCGCATCTGGCCGTTCGATCCGGCGATTTATAGGCCGGCGATACACGTGTTGCCCCCTGATGGCATCCGCCACTTCAGGAGCTATGCGCGGGGTGCGCCACTGGAGCTTTTGTTGCTTGAGCTAGAGTCACACCTGTCTTACGGCGCCGCTGAGGTATATTCTTCTGTTGTTTCATTTTCTGCAATGTAGAACATATAACTGTGATAGTCGATTCTGTTCTTTAACTGCTTAAGTCAGACACACTGATACGTCACATGCTGTAGTTTACTGTGAGCACACCCACACCCGATATCTGTTTAAATCTGAACACATGCACCGGCACTGCGTTTTCATCAATTCTGAGTGCACCCAAACACATGCACACACACTGCATTTTCAACTGAATAACCCAAACAGACTATTACATCGTATGCTTAGCCCACCCAATATCTGTGTAAACTCAAACATATGCACCCACACTGCATTTTCCCCTGAATAACCCAAACAGACTGTTACATCATATGCTTAGCCCACCCAATATCTGTTTAAATCTGAACACATGCACTCGCACTGTATTTTCATCAATTCTAAAGGCATTCAAACACCGTACATCTAACACTGCTTCGCATTTGTTTGTCTTTGAACACAGGGAGATTCCCATGCCTTCCGGGGGTATGGGAATGTCGTCGCTTGAGGATGGTATATGGAGCTACCCAATGCAGTTCGCCATATTGTTGACCAAACCGGCTTTGGGACCTTCTGCATGGGACTCTCGTGCCTCACTACAAGCAGGCCCCTTCTTGCTGCTTTGGTGGAGAGGTGGTGGGACACCATCGACTCCTTTCACTTTTCTGTCACCGGGGAAATGACGATGACTCCCTTTGACTTCTCCATGCTCACAGGCATCGGAGTAAGGGGGATCTGATCGCCTTTGATACAGATATGGACGAGTGGGACGCTGTTCAGCTATACTTGCTTGGCACTCAGCCACCTCTTGCCCGGCCAGGGTTTGTGAGGTACTCATGGTTCGAGGATCACTTCCAGATCCAGGCGCCCACTACTCGGGAGGAGGAGGAGGAAGAGGAGCAGTATGCTCGTGGCTTCATCATGTTCCTGCTAGGGACTACGCTCTTCGCTGATCGGACGAACACTATCGCCCTTTACCTACTAAGCGCACTTGTGGACGTGACGCGGATCCGCGGCTACAACTGGGGTGGCGCGGGCTTGGCCACCCTTTACGAGTATATGAGCTCATCCTCCCGCCGTAGCAGGCAATTGCTTGGAGGCTACTGGCGAGCCTCAGAGGTATATGTTCCCTTTTCTGTCTTTTCAATTTTGTTTTTCATTATCTGTACATCACACACACTGCGCGTACGCAATCTGCTTTACACTGGTTATACACTACACACACTGCATAATACACTGCACACACTGCACTTTGCTTTATCTGTATACTGCTTTATCTAATAAGCATACTCATATCTGCTCTGTTACATTCTGTAGTTGTGGGTGTATGCCTACTTTCCTAGGCTCGCCCCAGTGCCGGATGAGGAGATGCCCCCCCATGGTTCCGTTTTCCCACTGCTTCGATGTGAGATGCGAACGGAGGCCACGGAAGTCTTTCATGTTCTTCCGCCACTACTTTGACACCATCACCGCGGCCGAGGTATGTCAAACATTACAGTTTATTTAAGCTTCGCTTTATATTGTACTCTCAATAACAGTAGATAACAAACTGTGTATTATTTGCAGATCACCTGGCAGCCTTGGGCTCCGTTACCTAACGTAGTTCGGGAGCGGTATGCCGGCGCTCGAGAGACTGCCTGATTCAGGGTCTTGTTAGAGGGACTGGTCTGCCGCGCTTGGTACTTTGGGGAGCGCTTCCTGCGGCAGACCTTGGGCGTGCTAGAGCAGACAGTTCCAGCACCTCCTCCTACCCATACGAGGCACACTGAGAGGTACACCTTAGAGGAGATGATGGACTACACGATTGGCTGGAGCTATGAGTGCTTTAGAGACAAGGGCGATTACGTCGAGTACATCTAGGCTTATCTCATGGGGCCTCTGGCCGGTGCTCGTCGAGTCGAGAGGGAGAGGCCTGCGGCACCAGTGGCCGGAGTAGGAGTAGCGACGGCACCTGAGGCTCGTCGTAGGAGTGGGTCCCAGAGAGGACAGGGGGTTGGATGGCCAGAGCTGCCCACCATGATGACATGCCGAGGACAGGGTGGGGAGACTTACCAAATACCCATCGCTCCTCCTCCGGCTGATCATGAGCTTGTTGGAGTTTATGGTTCAGCCCCGGTATGTACTTTATACTTTGCATTCTGTACAGTCATTTCAATTCATTTGATAATTCGCAAACTACTAATTACTTCAGCACTATTGCAGGCTTCGATCGAGTACACCCGTCAGTCTCTGGAGCTGACTACCTCAGTGATGGGGATGCTGCAGCGGAGCATCGACCTGTTGACCATTTATGGTATCCCAATGAGTTCTTTCACCCCTCATCCCAAACTTTGCACAATCTGTTCCATACTGATTTGATATACCACATTGTCAATACGGTGTTCGATACATTGCCTCCACGTACCACTCACAGCACTGATACACTGTAGCTCACATAATGCTTGCGGCATTCATACATTGTACTCATACACTGCATTGGACATTCGCACACTACTCACAGCATTCATACACTGTACTCATATACTGCATTGGACATTTGCACACTACTCACAGCATTCATACATTGTACTCATACACTGTATTTGGCATTTACACTTGACTTTGCATAGCATAATTGATGCGTATGCCAACTATTCCTTTTAGGCCCCATTCCAGATACCAGCTGCAGGGAGTGTTCCAGCAGGACCATCTGCACCTGCCCGAGGAAGAGAGAGAGCAGGGCGAGGGACCACAGTATGCCCCCGCACCAAAGCCGGGGCGTACTCACCTTGGGAGCAGCTCACTGGTGCCGATTCCAGATGACGATGAGTTTAAAGCAGAGGTAGAGTCGTCTGAGAGTGGGACTGGAGATGGCTCGGGCTCGGGCTCGGGCTCAAGCTCGGATGGTAGGCCTGGCGGCGACGCTCCTGGACCTTCGTCCAGGAAGAGGACGAGGCAGACTCCCATACTTGAGATGATTGATGTTGATCCAGACATTTGCTGCTTTTCTTATTTTTCTTTATTCAGACATTTTGTTTCTTTTCCTTTTTTGTTTTACTTTTCTTTTTACTGGTAGTTTGAGCACATTGTACTACCTCAGGCAGGTTTTATTTTCCTCAAAACTATGTACTTTTTGCAAAAGAAAAACATGATGAAATGAAACAGTTGTTTTTGTTCTAAAAGTGTTGCATCTGTACATTCTGAGCATTGCATCGCATCGCATCACATTACATAACAATGTAAATGAGATTGGACTTTGTTTTGAAAACCAAACACTCGAATTGCAATTAATCAGGTAGTGAACCAACTAACGACAAAACAACTTGATAAGCAAAGCAAAGGACTCGACATTTTCTAGCTTCTTGGTACAAGTTATTTTCAGATTGGCTAGAATATTCTCCAAGCAAACATTATGCCTTTTGTCTTCCTTGCTATCTTTTTACAAAACCGAATGGATGCACTACTTCTAGCGTTTTCATTTCTGATAGATTTTCTTCATGGAAGAAAGTCAATAGTGGGAAGAATTGTGCTTTCTTAACTCATATGGGAAAGGGTCCTAATTCATTGCACAGAATTACTGTTAAATCTTGCCATGATTTAACAAATCAAGCGCAACACATTGAGAAGATAGTTGAGAAACAAACTTCTCAACAAGTGGCAAAAAACCATTTGCGGTTGAAGACTACGATAGATGCTGTCAAATGGCTTACATTTCAAGTTTGTGCATTTAGTGATCGTGATGAAAGTCATGATTCTAATAATCGAGGGAATGTCATTGAATTGATAAAACTCTTGGCATCTTATAATGCAGATGTGGCAGATGTGTTGTGTTACACAAAGCTCCTCAAAATACTTCATACTACTCGCATCGAATTCAAAAAGAGATTCTTAGTATTTTCTTTGACAAAATACAAAGATTCATTCGTGAGGAGATTGATGAAGCAAAATTTTGCATTATAGTAGATGAAGCTCAAGATGAATCAAAGAGGAAGCAAATGGCCATTGTTCTAAGATTTATTGATAAAGATGGTTTAATAAAGGAGCGTTTTTTTGACATAGTTTATGTATCAGATAAAACATCAGCAACTTTGAAAGAAGAAATATGTATTGCCCTATCTCGTCATAATCTCAGTGTACAAAATATTCGTGGTCAAGGGTATGATGGTGCTAGTAATATACGTGGAGAGTGGACTAGGTTGCAGGCCTTATTTCTTCATGACTGTCATTTTGCGTATTATGTTAATTGCTTTGCTCATCGACTCCAATTAGCATTGGTTGCGACAACAAGAGAGGTTATACCTATTGCCTAATTTTTTTTTTCTTATCTGGCTCTCACTGTTAATCTATGTGGCACTTCTTGTAAAAGGCATGATCAGTTGAAAGTTACTAAAGCTGGAAAAATTGCAGCAAAACTTGCCATTGATGAAGTTGAAACTAGTAAAGGTAAAAATCAAGTTGGGACATTGAAACGGGCTAGAGATACTTGATGGGGTTCTCACTTGGGATCTATTTCTAGTTTGATAAATATGTTTAGTGCAACTTGTTCAGTCTTAAGTAATGTCATCAATGATGGAGCCACCTCTACTCAACATGCAGATGTAGATGGAGTTTATGATAAGATTACATCTTTTGAGTTTTTGTTTATCTTACATCTTATGAGAAATATTATGGGGACTACTGATGATCTTTACCAAGCTTTGCAACATAAATCCCAAGATACATTGAATGCAATGCATCTAGTGTCAACTACAAATTCACTTGTTCAAAAATAAAGAGAAGATGGATGGATTCCTTTGTTGGAGAATGTTCAACTATTTTCTGGAAAATATAACATAGATTTTCCTGATATGAGTGCTCGTTACACATCTGGTAGAGGTTGTGCTTGTCACCAAAGAGATCACATTGCTATTGAGCATCATTTTCGGGTTGATATTTTTACAATTATATGTGATTCTCAATTGCAAGAATTGAACAACAGATTCAAAGAAGATGTGATAGAGTTTCTTATTCTTAGCTCTGCTTTAGATCCTAGGGATGATTACAGTTCATTCAAAATTGAAGATATATGCAAGCTTGCAAATCAATTTTATCCTAATGACTTTACAGAGCAAGAAAAAATACATTTGAAATTCCAATTGCAAAACTACGAGATTGACATCCTTAAACATCCTGAGTCTCAACAGTTGTTGACAATTTCTGACTTGTGCCAAATGTTGGTAACAACAAGAAAGTCAACAATTTATCCTCTTGTCGATAGATTAATTTGTCTTGTTCTAACTTTACCAGTTTCTACGGTGACAACAGAACGTGCATTTTCAGCCATGAAAATTGTAAAAACTATATTACGCAACAAGATGTATGATAATTTTCTTTCAAGCTACTTGTTAACATATGTTGAGAAAGACATTGCTCGAGATTTTGATGTAGATTCCATCATAGATGCTTTTTATATTATGAAAGAACGTCGAACACAACTTTAGATGCCTAAGTAGATATGTAGAGCAAATAGTTGCTTTTTTGAAAATTAATATGGATTTACTAGAACATATCTAATTGTATTTTGATAATATTTTGTAATTATATATGATGAATGGAAATATCTAATTATATATTTTTGTGATATTTGGGTAGAAATTGATATTGTACATCACATGCTCATTATAAATTTTTTGATTGCATATATACTCGCCTCCCGATATTAGAATCCTGCGTCCGTCCCTGGGTACGTGGTCTTCCTACCTCTTAAGTCATGGGTTCCAATCTTTTTTACTTTTTATTTTTTAAAGTTTGTCTTGATTTTAGTTTTTTCATTTTTAAATTTGTGTCAATTATTTTAGGTTCATATAGTGTAAAAGGACTTAAAGAGTGAAAAAAAAAAAAATGGCTAAAGACTAAAAGAAAAGTGTTACTTTTTTTTAAGTGGACTTTTTCCGTACTTTCTGTTTTTTTTTTTTTTTTTAAATTCTTTTCTAGCCTCTCTGGTCAACTAGAACTTAAAAGGGTAAAACATTTTGAAAAAAAATATTAAAAAAAATAAAATTCACAAAAACAAAGGCTAAGGCAAATTGAGCATAATTACACTGACATCCATTTTAAGTGTAAATAGACCAACACTAATGTAGATTAAGTAAAATCAAGAAAATAAAGGGGGGACTTACATGCAGCTCGTAAAAGGTACACTTAGAGACATTTTTTTTTATCAGATACTGACAAAAACGTCATTAATTGTTAATTTTTAGTGACAGTTTAAAAATTTTGTTGCATAAAATGTAACGGATTATAAGTTTTAGCAACAGTTTAGAAAAAAATTCACATATTAATGTTACTAATTGTCAGTTTTTAGCAATAAATTCAGAAAATTATCACAATTTTTTTTAAGCAATGATTCTGATAAAATTAACTTTCATCGACGAATTAAATCTAACTATTACAACTTACTAATTTACCCAAGATGGATAAGGTCAACTATAGTATTACATTTTAATGTAAAAAAATGAATAATAATGACATTATTTTTCTATTCAGATGACTTACGGATTTACAACGAAAATAAGTTAAGTAATATATGAATTAAAACATTAATAAAGTTCAACGTAATTATGTGAAATTTAGAAAACTCATTATATATATTTTTAAATTTTAAAGAAATAATATATATATTTAACTAATGTCCAACGAATTCCCTTGTGCAAATTTTATTTTTTATTTTTTATTTTTTATTTTTTCTTTTCCATTGTAGACTTGACTAAGTGGGACTCTGCATTGTTTTCTATGGTAGACTTGACTTTTCAACCCTCATATAAATGCGTAGACTAGACTTTTCAACTCTTATACAAATGAGTAGGCTGCACACATTTTTCTCAAGGGTTAACTTAAACATTTTCAAAACGTTGGAAACCTAACAAATTTTAAGATTTTTAGCATTACTCTTAGGTGGTGTTTGGGAAGAAAATGAGTTGGATTTTTTCTTATTTTTTTTACTAAAAGACAAAAATTTTGCAAAATCAAAAAAATCACATTCAAATAAAATATCACATCTAATCCCATAATCATTTCACTTTTTCTCTCACAAACATCACATCCAACTACAAAAAAAACCAAACTATCTTTTCAAACACAAAAAAAAATTTATTCAATAATATCCTACATCTAATAAAATTACATAAAAATCCATTTCCCAAACACCATCTTAGTGAAATGGTGGTTGAGCGGAGACCACAAATCAAAATGTGTTGAATGTTCAATTTCTTAGCCACCACTTGGAGAAGTATTTGGGTGGCTCTTGATATAATTCCAAATTCTATATATATTCATATTCTCTCAGATTTTATTTTATTTTTTAATTTTTAATTTTTCTTTTCTAAATTAGACTTGACTATGAACCCTCATATAAATGTGTTGACTTGTCTTTAACCACACATTTTCCAGAAAGGCTAGCTTTAATATTTCGTGGATTGGTGGCTGAGTGAATGCGTCAAAGTTCAACTGCTTAGCCACCACTTTAAGAAGTATTTAGGTGGGTTTTGATATAATTCAAAATTCTACTATCCATATTCTCTTTTTAGATGTACATATTTTTGATCATGATGTTTTGTAATATTATTTTTTAGAAAGTTATAAAATAGTTATATTAAAATAAAAATAAACAAACATACAAGTTAAGAAAAATCAGAACAACAAGACTTTAAAGGGTCAAACAAATATCCTAACAAAAATTACAAATAACAAAAATAAAACTACCAAAAAAATAGTTATGATAGCGGAAAAATCACCAATCTTCTCATGGATGTGATTTGAAAAGGTAAGATTTCGATCAAACCAGCCATCGTTGTCGACGTCGTCCCTAGCGTTCGATGGCCAACTCCATCGCTATTGCTGTCGCCGTCGTACTTCAATCACTGCCAAAAGTCAGAGTTGAAGAAAAAGAAAACCCACAATAGCATCAAGGATGGATCTAGAGGGGGGCGGAGGGGGGCGGCCGCACCCCCAAAAATTTGAAAAATATCATATATTATACTAGAAATTTTAAAATAATTTAAAATTATAAGAGTTCGCACCCTCAAATTTTTTTTAGATAATTTCAAAATTATATAGAGTAGCCCCCTCAATTTTTTAAACTATTTGGAATTTTTTTTTTTTTTTGGAATTAGTTAACATATATAATAATCTATTTTAAATTTCATGTATATGTATTTTGTAAATTAGGTCAAGATGAAAGTAAAATTTTAGAAACTTTAATAGGTCAAAGTGTAAAATATGAAACTTTTACAAATATATAAACTATAAGGCTTGCTAGAGAAGCTTGTTCAAACAAAGCACTAAGATTAAAAAAGAAAAGAAAACAACTAATCTGAGAGACTTGTTGCGATTCGAAATAGAGGAGAGGAGCGAAGAGATGAGGAAAGAACCGGAGAAGCTTTGTTGTCGGACTTCGTCAGAGCTAGTCGGTGTGGACGGTGGAACCGTAGACTCTCACTGGTAAGTTATCTAATATCCCTTCAGTTTCAATGTGATTATTTTGTTTTTAGACTGAATATTTTGATTGATTGTGATTTTAGATTGAATAATGCGATTATTTTGCCAGTAATTTGTTATTGGTTGTTATTGATCGCCCATAAGCCTGCAGACAACTAGAAATCTTCAACCCAAGTTTCAGTTTTGGTATCCCAAACTTGACAACCCAAATCCCCAACTTCCTATGTCACATAACCTACAATTACTCCCCCACTGTCAATAGATTTCGCTTCTCTCTTCAAACACTCTTTTATTTTACTATGTCAATCGAAAAAATAAATACACATACACTCTTTCAACACACACATCAAAACCCACCACCTCTAACATTATCTGGGTTAGCAATTGATTTTGAATTTTTTTAAAAATAAATAATAATTTAATGATAATGTGGGGCCAATGCAAGCTGGTTGTTTTTTTGGATGAAATTATGGTAAAGAGGCTGGCATAGGGTGGAGAAGCCAGGAGTTGCAATGAATATCTGATAATTGTTGTTGGTACAATTGTTAACTAAATATTGTGAATTTTTTTTTTAATACTATGATTTATTGTAATTGGTAGGTACTGTGTTGTGTGATTTCTTGATAATTGAATAGGCTTTTAAGTTATGATTTGTTGATTTCCTCTAAGAATTTGGATAAAAATCTAAATGTTATTTTGTGCTGCCATATATTTTATGACTTTTAGGAATATGATGGAAGATGGTTTTCTGGCTAGTTACTTGATTACGTGCATTGAAAAAGACATTGCTCGAGGGCTTGATGTAGACTTCATCATTCATGCTTTTGATATTATGAAAGAGCGTCGAGCTCAATTGAAGATGCCTAATTTTAGTAAATAAATGCATGTAGAAATAATTATTACTTTTTGTAAGTGAATATGGGCAAAAAAATATTCTCAATTGTATGATCATCTTTTGATACTCAACTATGTTGACAAGAAATATATAGTTCAATATTTTATCGTAACATTATTGATTTTTTTTCATGTTAATAGAAATTGGTATTGAGCTTCAACTTTATTGGTTAGAGGTTAAACGTACTTTGACCCCCCCAAAGTCATAATCCTGGATCCGTCCCTAAATAGCATGGGAGGAGGATTTAAAAAAGAATGAACTATTATGAGTGTCGAAAATCTAAAATTTTTTGTCAAAATCAAAAAAGAAACTCTCAAACCCTTATTCTTAGGCATAAAAAACTCAAGTCTACATTTTGAAAGCATTTTGAGAGCTCGCTGAAGACATGCCAGAAAGTTCCCAGAGGGAAACTGAAAATTGCCTAGCGAGAGAGCCTCTCCAACGCCCCCTAGGTTCGATGTTTTGTAATCATTTCATTAAAAATTAAGTAATGTGTAATTATGACTCTGTATGGTTGTAGGGTCTAAATTTTTTTGAGTTATGAATCAATGTAATGTTAGATATAATTTATTGTAATTTTTATTTTAGTTACCAAGAGATATTGGATTATGTCTCAATTGGATCGCCTAGGAAGTGTGGTAGTCAAAGCTAGTTGGTGGGAGTAGATAAGGTTAGGATTAAGTTTTGAGAAATTAGTAATAAGAATTAAATTGAAATTTTATAATGGGAAAAAATTGTAATACAAAAAAAATATAAATGGGTGAGAGTTTAAAGAAAAAAATTTGGTGCTATTAACAGTATTTGTTTAGTTATAATCTATTATAATACTTTAATAATAATCGAAAGCGGCAAGATTATGCAACAAAGTTGTGTCAAGACTAAAAAATGTCATAACCTCTCTAGGTGATAATATATCAAAAAGTAAAGAGACAATAGAATGTTTGACTTTTTTTTTTTGTATAATATGTTGATTTTTTAATTTTTTAATATTTTTTTGACTTTTAAATTAAAATCATAATTACAAACTACTTAATTCTTAATTAAAAATTACCAAACACATATATGGTAATAGAACTTCGAATTTGCAATACTTAAGACCCACCCAAATACTTGGCTAAGCAATTGAACGTTCTACATGAGATGATTGTGGTCCCCACTCAACTCAACCACCCATGAATCCATCGGAGTAGTTGCCTGACTTGTCAAACACGAGACGCATTAATTACGGCTTGGCATAAGATTATCCGACCCGCTCATACCGCAATACTCAAACCAACCCACACACATATAGGTGGTTTCACAAACACAAAAGGGTCGGGTGCGGTTTGGATTCTGGCTGATTTTCAGATTGCCGGTGGATTGCAGGTTTTAACTGCACCCGCCACAACCCGCCCTGCATTAATATATATTTTTAAAATCTAGGCGGGTGTGGGTCTTGATATAATTCCAAATTCTATATACATACATATTCTCTCATATTTTATTTTATTTTTTAATTTTTAATTTTTCTTTTCTGAATTAGACTTGACTATGAACCCTCATATAAATGTGTAGACTTGTATTTAATCACACATTTTCCAGAAAGGCTAGCTTTAATATTTCGTGGATTGGTGGCTGAGTGAATGCGTCAAAGTTCAATTGCTTAGCCACCACTTCGAGAAGTATTTGGGTGGGTTTTGATATAATTCAAAATTCTACTATCCATATTCTCTTTTTAGGTGCACATATTTTTGATCATGATGTTTTGTAATATGTTTTTTAGAAAGTAATAAAATAGTTGTATTAAAATAAAAATAAACAAACATACAGGTCAAGAAAAATAAAAACAATAAGACTTTAAAGGGTAAAACAAATAACCTATCAAAAATTACAAATAACAAAAACAAAACTGTCAAAAAAATAGTTATGATAGAGGAAAAATCACCAATCTTCTCACAGATGTGATTTGAAAAGGTAAGAATTGGATCAAAGCAGTCATCATTGTCGACGTCGTCCTTAACGTCAATGGCCAACTAGTTAGGGACGGCGTCAACAACAACGTCGACAAGGATTTAAAGAAGAGTGAACTATTGCGAGTGTCGAAAATCTAAAATTTTTTGTCGAAATCGAAGGAGAAACTCTCAAACCCTTCTTCTTAAGCATAAAAAACTCACGTCTACACTTTGAAAGCATTTTGAGAGCCCGCCGAAGACATGCTAGAAAGTTCCTGGAGGAAATCAAAAATTGCCTAGCAAGAGAGCCTCTCCAGCGGCCCCCTAGGTTTGATGTTTTGTAATCATTTCATTACAAATTAAGTGATGCGTAATTATGACTTAGCATGGTTGTAGGGTCTAAATTTTTTTGAGTTATGAATCAGTGTAGTGTTAGATATAATTTATTGTAATTTTTATTTTACCAAGAGATATTGGATTGTCTCAAGGGGGGATGCACCAATAAATCCCAAATTAATAA
Organism: Camellia japonica; assembly: GCA_030407325.1. NCBI lineage: Eukaryota > Viridiplantae > Streptophyta > Magnoliopsida > Ericales > Theaceae > Camellia > Camellia japonica. The sequence continues at coordinate 165,058,072 of JAPPVO010000032.1, forward strand.
CTTATGCACTGTTTAGTCCTAAAAGTTTTCTTATAGACTGAAAGGTCCCATTACAATGTTAATAACATCAGATACAATGTTAATAACATCAGAGTCATGTTACAAACATTAGATTTCAAACATCTAATGTTCATCAAATTTCAATAATGTTTGAAAATATAGGATGAAAAAACATCTAATGTTCATCAGATTTCAATAAATTTTGAAATTATAGAATGAAACATCAGATCATTTACATCATCATCATGCTGATGTAAAAATGGGACTAAATGGAGTATAAGAAAACTTTTAGGACTAAATGGTTCAACGTTTCAAAAACTAGGACTTATGGGTAAATTTTCTAGGAAGGGGAGTGTGGTGGTCAAAGCTAGTTGGTGGGAGTAGATAAGGGTAGGATTAAGGTTTGAGAAATTAGTAATAAGAATTAAATTGAAATTTAATAACGGGATAAAATTGTAATACCAAAAAAATATAAATGGGTGAGAGTTTAAAGAAAAAAATTGGGTGCTATTAACAGTATTTGTTTTGTTATAATCTGTTATAATACTTTGATTATAATTGAAAGTGGCAAGATTATGCAACAAAGTTGTGTCAAGACTAAAAAATGTCATAACCTCTCTATATGATGATATATTAAAAAGTAAAGAGACAATAGAATGTTTGACTTTTTTTTGTATAATATGTTGATTTTTAATTTTTTAATAATTTTTTGACTTTTAAATTAAAATAGTAAATTACCAAACGAGACCTAAGTCATAATTACATACTACTTAATTCATAATTAAAAACTATAAACTATCATAAACACATATATGGTAACAGAACATCGAATTTGCAATACTTAAGACCCGCCCAAATACTTGGCTAAGCAATTGAACGTTCAACACGGGTTGATTGTGGTCCCCACTCAACTCAACCACGAACGAATCCATCGGAGAAGTTGCCCGACTTGTCAAATACGAGAGGCATTAATTAGGGCTAGGCATAGGATTATCCGACCCGCCCAAACCGCCCTACCTGAACCGACCCGCACACATATGGGCGGTTTCGTAAACACAATAGGATCAGGTGCGGTTTAGAATCTGGCTAATTTTCGGGTTGCGGGCAGGTTGCGGGTTTTAACCGCACCAACCACAACCCGCCCGCATTAACAATTTTTTAAAAATTTGTTTTTAAAATCTGGGCAGGTGCGGGTCTTGATTTAATTCCAAATTCTATATATATTCATATTCTCTCAGATTTTATTTAATTTTTTAATTTTAAAATTTTCTTTTCTGAATTAGACTTGGCTATGAACCCTCATAAAAATGTGTAGACTTGTCTTTAACCACACATTTTCCAAAAAGGCTAGCTTTAATATTTCGTGGATTGGTGGCTGAGTGAATGCGTCAAAGTTCAATTGCTTAGCCACCACTTTGAGAAGTATTTGGGTGGGTTTGATATAATACTTTGAGAAGTATTTGGGTGGGTTTGATATAATTCAAAGTTCTACTATCCATATTCTTCTTTTAGGTGTAAATATTTTGATCATGATGTTTTGTGATATTTTTTTTTAGAAAGTTATAAAATAGTTATATTAAATTAAAAATAAACAAACATACATGTCAAGAAAAATAAAAACAATAAGACTTTAAAGGGTCAAACAAACAATCTAACAAAAATTACAAATAACAAAAACAAAACTGCCAAAAAAATAGTTATGATTGAGGAAAAATCACCAATTTTCTCACAGATGTGATTTGGAAAAGTAAGATTTGGATCAAACCAACCATCGTTGTCGACGTCGTCCCTAGCACCGCTGGCCAACCCCACCGTTGTCGCTTTCATACTTCAATCACTGCCAAAAGTCAGAGTTAAAGAAAAAGAAGAAAACCCACAATAGCATGGGAGGAGGATTTAAAGAATAGTAAACTATTGTGAGTGTCAAAAATCTAATTTTTTTTTTTCGAAATCGAAGGAGAAACTCTCAAACCCTTCTTCTTAGGCATAAAAAACTCAGGTCTACACTTTAAAAGTATTTTGAGAGCTCGCTGAAGACATGCCGGAAAGTTCCCGGAGGGAAACGGAAAATTGCCTAGTGAGAGAGCCTCTCCAGCGCCCCCTAGGTTCGATGTTTTGTAATCATTTCATTACAAATTAAGTGATGTGTAATTATGACTTAGTATGGTTGTAGGGTCTAAATTTTTTTGAGTTATGAATTAGTGTTGTGTTACATATAATTTATTGTAATTTTTATTTTAGTTACCAAGAGATATTGGATTATGGTCTATTTTGGGAAATGGGTTAAAAGCCACTTCCCAACTTTTAATTCATTTTCCCCTCTCACAAAAAAGCCAAAAGAAGCCAAAAAGCAGTTTTTAACCATCTTTCCAAAACACCTTTATTATGTCTCAATTGGATCGCCTAGGAAGTGTGGTAGTCAAAGCTAGTTGGTGGGAGTAGATAAGGTTAGGATTAAGGTTTGAAAAGTTAGTAATAAGAATTAATTTGAAATTTTATAATGAGACAAAATTGTAATACAAAAAAAAAATTAAATGGGTGAGAGTTTAACGAAAAAAAATTGGGTGCTATTAACAGTATTTGCTTAGTTATAATCTATTATAATACTTCGATTATAATTGAAAGTGGCAAGATTATGCAACAAATTGTGTCAAGACTAAAAAATGTCACAACCTCTCTATATGATGATATATCTAAAAGTAAAGAAACAATAGAATATTTGACTTTTTTTTTTTTGTATAATATGTTGATTTTTTAATTTTTTTAATAATTTTTTGACTTTTAAATTAAAATAGTAAATTACCAAACCAGACCTAAGTCATAATTACATACTACTTAATTCATAATTATAAATTATAAACTATGATAAACACGTATGTGGTGATAGAACTTCGAATTTGCAATACTTAAGATCCACCCAAATACTTGGCTAAGCAATTGAACGTTCAACACGGGATGATTGTGGTCCGCACTCAACTCAACCACCAATGAATCCATCGGAGTAGTTGCTTGACTTGTCAAACACGAGACGCATTAATTTGGGTTGGGCATAAGATTATTCGACCCGCTCAAACCACCTTACCCGAACTGACCTGCACACATATGGGCAGTTTCGCAAACACAATAGGGCCTGGTGCGTTTTGGATTCTAGCTTATTTTCAGGTTGCAGTAGGTTACGGGTTTTAACTGCACCCGCCACATCCTTTTTTTTTTTTTTAAAAAAAATCAAGATCGTTCATCTATACCCAAACAAACCGAAAGTAAACCCTACTCTCTCAAAAACACATCTGCACAGTTGTTCTCTTTTCTCTTATCCCATCAATTTGTCTCGTTTTTCATTTCCTCACAGCTTTCTTTTCATCGCACCGATCGACCTTCTCAAGATCAACTCTCTCTCTCTCCTACAACTCTCAGGTAAGTGTCTCTCTGTCTCTGTCTCTCTTTGTCTCTATCTGTCTCTCTCTCTCTCTCTCTCCCTGATCTCTGATTTTTTTTAGGCAATCAGATCTGTCATTCTTTGTACACAGCCTCTCTTCTAATCTCACTCTCTCGTTCTTCCATCTCTCTCTCTCTCTCTACGTCGACCGACGAAGCGACCGATTAACCCTTTACAAGATCGACTTTGTTCTGCAACTCTTAGGTAAGCGTTTCTATGTCTCTCCTCTCTCTCTCTCTCTCTCTCTCTCTCCTCTCTCTCCGATCTGTGATTTTTTTTTAGGTAATCTGATCTGTCTATCTCTCCGGCCTCCAAATTTTTTTTTTTAATGCAATCAGATGTATAATAACAGATCTCTGAGTTTATTTGTTTATTTCTATTTGTGTGACTAAGATTCTGTTTCAATGGTGACTAAGATTCTATTTCAAATGGTGATTAAGATTTTGGAAATTGAATTTGAAATTGAAATTGAATCTGTTTATTCTCTGAGTTTATTGAATATATTGGAAATTAATTAAATCTGTTATTGGAATTAAATCTGTTATTGAATCTGTGATTGAATATGTGTTAAATTTGAGAGTTGGAATTAAATATGTGTTATTGGAATTAAATATGTTATTGAATCTGTGTTAGAAGTGGAAATTAAATCTGTTATTGAAATTTTAAATTGAATCTGTTATTGAATCAGTGATTGAATCTGTTATTAAATATGTTATGTTATTGAAATTGAATTTGTAATTGTTTTTGTTTTTTGTAATTTTTTTTGGGAGTTTTCTAGTATTGAAATTTATTTAGAGGGTGATATGGGGAAATTGAATTTGTTAATTTCAATAACAATTCAATTTCCATTCTAATTTTAATAACAAATTCAATTTCCATTCAATTTCAATAACATGTTTGATCTTTGCACTTAGGGGAAATTGAATATGTTAATTAGTTTTTTATATTATATTTATCATTTAGTTGTTATAGCGATTCTAGTTTAGACCCAACCCATTGGATACTTTGGACTCAGGTTTTATGGTTCTGTATTGTTGTTCTTGTCTTATTCATCTTTTCCCTCATTGAGTTTAGCTTTTGGGATGTGTTGGTTGCGTTTGGAACATGTGGGTACCTTGTTTTTCAAAGACCTTGTTGTCCGGGATTTTGTTTTTATGCTTGAGCGCCACTTTTTGTGCTTGAGCGGACTTTGTGAACTCTCAGTACTTTTGCAGGTCTGCAAAAGTACTGGGACTTGTTATTCTTTGCTCGAGCGAAACTCTTTGCACTTGAGCGGTATTGCGCTCGAGCGACCATTTTGCCTTCAAGCGTTGGCCTTCTGTCTGTAAAACTACTGAGAGTGTGTATTTTACGCTCGAGCGTCACTTCCTGCGCTCGAGCGGTTACACCTTTTTCATTGTGCCTTGGAGCTCGAGCGTTACTTCTTGCGCTTGAGCGGACTGTGCGTATATCAGTTCGTAAAAGCTACTTTTTACATCACTTTTTCATCTCTCACTCTCTCTAAAACATTTTAAAACCTTAAATCTAGAGCTTCTCTCTTTAGAACTTACTTTCTCTCTCTCTACAAATACAACTAGGTCTACCAATTTCTCCACCCTACTTCTTTTGTTAAAAAGGTAGAGCTCACTTGAAGCTTCGTTTTCATTCGAGCAAAGTTGGATTTTGGCTTCTTTGAGATTTCTCCACTCTCTTCTTGGTCATCTAGCTTCGAAGTAGGGATTCTCTACACTCTTTTATTAGTTTTAACTTAACTATTTGTTTTTATAAAACAATCTTGTGATTTTAGAGGATTTTGAACAAACCTAGGGCTTTGGTTTAAAATCAAAATAGGGGTTTTCCAATGGTTGTATTGAAAATGGTTGTGAGAGTGAAAATGAGGTTGAATTGTGGTAAAATTATTGATTTTGATACTTGGAATGAATTTTGGAAGAAATAGGAGTTTTGCTCTAAATGTCTCAAACATTTATTTTGTATAAATAAATGAAATTGATATTAAAAATGTGAAATTGGATGGATATTAGTATGGATGGTGGAGTTAGATATATATTATCGCTCACATCTTGAATTTTGGATCGTTTATCTGTATTGGAGATTTTATATCTGTTTATAAATATATGTTTTGGACTATCGGTGGATGATAGCTATGATTGTTATAGAAATTGCATGAGGATTAGGTGAATTAAAACTAATTTCTCATCCATGTGCATTGAACATTGTTGCTCACTTAATACATTGCAACTGTATATGATTTTGAGAAAAAATAGGTGAAAGTGGGAAAAAAAGTGTGTATCACCAAATTAAGTTGGCCTGTGTGTCCAGGATGAAAGTCCTGAAAAACGCGCGTATACATGGATGCCGATTCTCGCAGAAGAAATATCCATAAAATGGCAATAGTAACGCTTGTATAGGCTTCGTTTACATGGATGTCGTTTGACGGTTTCCCGCGAACGAAATATCCGTGAAAGATTGTACCGATATGAGATTTCCTCCTTGTTTTCTATTAGAAAGGACATGATTTGAAAACTGTGATATAAACTGAGCATGGCATGATTCTGTGAAAGAAATGTAAAACGTTTTGACATGGGCATTGCATATCCATTTCACATTTATATCTTTATTAAGATTCATATATTATGTTGGATTATTTCTACTGTGATTTGGCTCACCCTATATGGGAAAACCATCTTCAGGTGTTAGTGAGATGCCTCTGCCAAGACAGTAATTTGGGAGGATTGGAGCAAGAGTTTCATTTTGTTTACCTATTGATATTATTTTGTACAAGCCTAGGGCTTTATCTGTATTAGATTTAAATCCATTTGATATAACCAAGTACAGTATTGGAAAGTTGTAGCCTTCAGGGCATTTCTATTATTTGCTTAACTTCTATTTCATATATTTGTTATTGGCACATGCTATAGATTCAGGGTTATGACTTATAAATGTATATTCGCATGTGTCACCTTTTTTGTACAACTGAATCTTATGCAATGGAAGGATGTTATACTTTGATTTATATTATTATTTACTTATCGTCATGGTTGGTTTATTGTATTTATATCAGGGCGTTATAGTGGTTATTTAATTTTCATTCTAATTTTTGTAATCCAGTTTAAATAGAGGATAGTGTTGAATCTCCTGCAATCAATGTTTTACCTCTAGAATCCTCTAATTCTCAAATGAATCCCCCCTTAGCCGAACCCGAACCTAAACCTAAGCCTCTTAGACCCCCAAAGAGAAAGAGTGAGGGTGGCGGGGGGAGAACACCATCCACCGTTTGGGATCATTTTGATAAGGTTGTAGGGATCAATGGGAAACATAGAGCCGTATGCAAATATTGCAAGAAAGAATATTTGGCTGACTCTAGACTTCATGGGACTAGTAATTTGAGAAGTCATACACCCAATTGTAAAGAATATCCAAATAGGGATACAGATGGTCAACAAACATCAAATCTTAAACCAAAACAAAATGAAGAGGGTGTTGAGGTTGTAGCAACAACTTTTAATTTTGATTCTTGTAAAAGGTCTCTTATGGAGATGGTGGTCATTGATGAGTTGTCATTTAGATTTGTGAAGGGAGTTGGGTTTAGAAGATTTTGTAATGTCATGCAACCCAAATTCACACCAATTCCCTCCTGTCAAACCATATCTAGAGAAGTGCTTGACATATTCAAGAATGAAAGGGGTAAGTTAAAGAAGGCCATGAAGGGTCATAGAATTTGCTTCACTACGGACACTTGGACATCTATTCAGAATTTGTGTTACATGTGTTTGACTGCTCATTTCATTCATGATAACTGGAAACTTCAAAAAAGAATCATAAATTTTCAACAAGTTGAAGATCACAAAGGAGAAACATTGGGTCAAAAAATTGAGTCATGTTTGATTGAGTGGAACATTGATAGAATATTCATCTTAACAGTTGATAATTCTAGTTCTAATAATCTTACCATTCAATATTTGAAAACGATAACCAAAGATTAGAAGGGGACTATTTTGCAACATGTGTTTATTCATATCCGTTGTTGTGCACATATTCTTAATCTCGTTGTGAGTGATATTAGACTTGCGGTGAGATATGTGAGGTCTTCTCCTCATAGGCATGATGTTTTTAAGAAGTGTGCGGCCACAGTTAAACTTGATTCAAAAGCTCTTGTATGCCTAGATGTACCAACTAGGTGGAACTCTACCTATTTGATGTTAGAGGCTGCCGAAAAGTATGAGAAGGCTTTTAACTGCTTGAAGTTTGTGGATTCTAATTTTGATCCTTATTTCAAGAATGTTGATGGTTGCATAAGGAGAAGTCCGAATAAGTTAGATTGGAAAAAATGTAGATTGTTTTTTAGGTTTCTAAAATTATTTTATCTTGCAACTAAGAAATTTTCAGGGTCTCTCTTTGTTACTTCCAATGCTTTTTACAAAGAAATGTTTGTTATTGAAAGCAAAATTAACCAATTAATTTTGGAGGAGGATGATACTTGGAGCACAATGGCAAAGACTATAAAACAAAAGTTTAGCAAGTATTGGGGGGGATAGAAGTAAGATCAATTTGTTATTGTATGGTGCGGTTGTTCTTGATCCTACCAAAAAAAAAAAAAAAGGCATACTTGGAGTTTTGCTTTTCAAATTTATTTCTTGGAGATATTAAGAAAGTGGAAGATATGGTAGACAAGGTTAAGAGTTGTTTAAGTCATTTGTATAGCTATTATGTCATACTTTATCCTTCAAATGAAAAACTTTCAAGTGTGAGTGAAGTTGTGAATATGGTGGAAGATAATGATGATGATCCTTATTCTTTGGTTGACTCTCAATTTAATTCCTATTTGGAATGGCGATGCACTAGTGGATCTAAGTCGGAATTGGAACAATATTTGTCTGAGGTTGAACATTTTGCAAAGAATCAAACATTTGAAATTTTGGATTATTGGAAGGTAAATGCAACCAAATATAAAGTGCTATCGCAACTTGTAAGGGATGTGTTGGCCATGCCTATTTCTACCGTTGCGTCGGAGTCGACTTTTAGTACCGAGGGAGGGGGTGTATTTTGCCGCATTTTGTAGTTCACTCTCGCCTTCTATGGTTGAAGTTCTTGTATGTACTTAAATTGGCTTCAAGCAACCTTCCAATTTCTCTTCGAAAGGCAATGGATGATGTGGAGGAATTTGAGCATACAACTCGCGTAAATGAGAATTTATTCATCTTCATTTTTATTTGTATTGTTCATTTTCTAATGTAAGTTTTATTAATCTTCTCTTGTTGACTCCTAATTAAGTTTTTTGGAGTCAAGCTCATTTTCAAGTTCAACCTATTATGTTGATGCTATAATTGAACTCTAATATCCATTAGCTCATTGGTAATTTTTTCATATACTCAACACATTTTCTTACTATATTGAGATGCAATATATAGACATTTGTTTATCTTTTCATTACTTTATTCTTTTACACTTTTTTTGTCAAAGGAATTATGAAGATTAAATATTAACGTTTGTTGATGAACCGTCAACAAAATGCATGGAATTGAAATTTTTGAAAGTTGGATTGGATGTGATTCATGATGGAGTTTGAGATCTTGGAAATATTTTTATTTTATTTCATGGGTTTGAATTGAATGAAGTTTGACAACAAATTTTTTTTTTAATTACATTTTGGATGAATGTAAAAGTTAATGAAGAATTATTTATTTATTTATTTATTGCATTTTGGATCAATATAAAAGTTAATGAAGAATTACTTTTAGGTAAACTTAAGATTTTAAATGATTTTATTTTGATTGTATTGTTGGGATAGTAGATTGTGAATGGGATGGATGATCTAGTTTAGGATTTTGAAATATGTGTTTGTATTAGTTTATGATTTGATTTAGGATTTTAAATGATTTGTTTGTGTTAGGAATTGATTTTGTTGTGTTTTTAATTTTATAAGTTTTAATTCATTAATTATTAATGTTGGAGCATTTTGAAAATGGGAGGAAAAGGGTCCAAAATGAATATTTACAAAATGGGAAAAAAAAGACTCAAAAATAAATTTTTGAAGAAAAAAGTCCAATCCGCAAATCGCACGCACATCCGTGAATCTTATCCACACAAATCACAAACTACATTGTGAACAGTTGCGGGTTAACTTTTTTCCAAACCACATAAATACAGATAGGTCCAAACCAATTCACAAACCGTCCAAATTCGAACTGTGAACTTATAATACTGATGCTATATTTGATGTAATCCAAGTCAAGTCTACATATTTATACGAGGGGTTATAGTCAAGTCTACATTTCAAGTCAAGTCTACTTTAGGAAGAAATTGCATAAGCTACTTTAGAAAAAGAAAGAAGAAGACTTTTCTTTCTTTATTTTCTTATTTATTTATTTATTTTGGTGATAAGGTGGTGTTCTACTTAAATGCCAAATTTTGACATATTTTTCTCATTCACAATGAAACTTACTAATCATTTTAATTAATTTTTTTTTGTATGAAAAAAATAAAAGAAATAGCTAGTACACCATTCACATTACTAAAATTCAACATTTTGATACTATGATAATATCAAAATTTAACGTCTTATCATTTATATTTTTACTAATATTATGGTGATACATCAAATAATAAATATGATTCCTACTAATTGGTGAGACATCAAGGGTTGGCATAGCGAGTATAACTTGGGATATTCTTTTTTTTTTTTTTTTAAGACTAGTTCATACAAGATATTTGTTTTGACTTTAAATGAGCTCCCGTAAATAGATGGTGGGATTGATTTTCCAAAATTAATTAAGGTGCGTATAAATTAACCAGAACATTTGATTATCAAAACAAAAAAATAATAAATAAAATAAGATAAGAAAATAAGTTATCATAACATTATGGGCAAATTACACTTGAAAGCCTGCAATCCACTTGATCTCATGACATTTAAAAGGTGACAGTCAAATATTTAAATTTTCGTTCAAGGTTCAATCAAACGCATCTCAATGGACATGACATTTAAAAGGTGACAGTCAACTATTTAAATTTTCGGTCAAGGTTCAATCTAACGCATCTCAATCGACATTAAATCAGCAGACTGAAAATTATTATAAAATTGAGTATTGCTTTTTTATCTATAAAAAAAAAAAAGTAATCAACACTTGTTAGCAAACTAAAGAGTAATTAACATTTGTTAACAAAGTAAACAAATAAAATAAAGAATAATCAACACTTGTTAACAAATTAAACCAAATACAAGTAATCAACATTTGTTAACAAAGCAAACAAAAAACAGAGTAACTAACAAATTTTGTAATGAAGTCCAAAAGTTTAAAATTAAAAAAAAAAAAAAAAAAACCGTAATTAACACTTTTTTAAGAAAACCAATAATTAAAGTATCAAGGGAGAGCAATGTAATTATGTTGAAAGTGCTACATTAATTGAATTTTTTTATTTTTTTAAAAAACTTTAGGGGTAGGTGAGGGTAATTTACGGTGTATTGTTTTGGTTATAAATCTCAATTAGGAGACAAATGGTGTTATGAACCAACGTGGCTACTTGTATTGGAAGCCTTGTTTACATTTGTAAGTCTCTACAACTCTCGTGGTGGGTGGCCAACAGAAATTTATGGTTCTGTTTCCTTGTTAAACCTCTCTGTGTGTGTATCCATGTTTAGGGGAAGGCTCCTCTTTGCTGCTGGTTACATAAGCCTTCTTGTTCATATTCTCTTTTGTGTAAATTGTTGTAATTCTTCTTCTTGTGGAGATATCCATAACATCCGTTTCCCCTTTCGACTCAAATCCGACCCAGTTGATAATTGTGGATACAAGTATGCGGAACTTGAATGCGAGAACAATCGGACAGTACTATACTTGTATTCTCGTAAATACTACGTGCTGGCCATTAACTATGAAACTGACGACCGCGGCAGCATCAGCCTGGTGGATGTGGGGATACAGAGGAATAATTGCTCTTCTCTTCCTCTTCCTCTTCCTCTTCCTCTTGATTCGTTTAATCCTAGCAACTTTACTAAAACAGTAGGTCCCATATATTACAGCGTTGACTATATAGAGTCATGTGTAGCGTTAGTGAGTTGTGAAAAACCAGTGAAATCTCCTCTCTACATAGACACTACTAGTAATATTAGTACTGCTTTCTGTGAAAACAAAGGAGGACGAGGAGGAGGTGGAGAAGGAGGAGTCAGACGTTCGTCATCGTCGAAAAAGCATTCATACGTTCTGGTCGGAAGCGACAATTATCTTGATTGGTCAGATGTTGCAAACTTATGCAGCGTCGACATGCTTTTTCCGACAAGGCCGTCGTGGCTTCCAGATGGTCGTTTGCGTAACATGACGAGCTTGTTGGAGGTCCACAACGCGTTGGCTGATGGATTTGATCTTGACTGGGATGTCAGCACCTACGAATATTGCAGACTTCAGGCGCATTGCTCCTCCAATCATACTCAAAACTACACCGCCGCCGTTTGTCATGGTCTACGTGGGTTTTCGGCCTTTCTAGGTGCGTACGTCCAAGACAACCCTTTTTTTCAATCTTATTTTATTATTATTTTTATTTTTATAATGAACATTTTATTATTATCAAATACAAAAATATGGAGAAATAATCTCTTATAACAAAATAAATATTGAGTTTTTAATTTTATCAATTTAAATCTTAATTTCTATAAAAAAAATCTCAATATAAATTATTCGATTATTTTTGTTAAGTGAAACTGGAAAAAAAAAAATATTTTAATTATTAAAATCAATGTAAATCTATATAAAATGTCTAAAATATTTTTTTTCCTCCAATTTTACTTATAAAAAATGGACAAATAATTTAAATTGAAAATAAATCAAAAGATTTAGAGTTTAAATTGATAAAATTAAAAATGTACAATTTATTTTGTTATAAGGGTAGAACCCTGCCTTATTTTTGTAATTTTTTCAAATAATATTACATGGAGTTGCTTATAATTTGCATCTCTAAAAAAATGCACATGCTATACACTTTCATTATTTTTTTTTATAAAATTTCGTAACATGATTATAACATGTCATAATTTTTCTTACCACAAAAGCTACTAAAACTTTTCTCTCCTTAAAATGTTATAACAAAAATTACAAAGTATCATAACAAAAATCACAAAGTATCACAATTTCACCATTCATAACTTTAAAATGCACACCATAAATTTATTATTCGTAACTTTACCACAAAGTATCATATTACATATCACATTCATAACTTTCATTTCTTACCATATATACCTTTTTAGGGACGTACGCTATATAGTTTTTTCAATATTACAATAAAATTCAATACACGTACCTACATACAATTATGAAAAGAAAAAAGAAAAAAAAATTATCCCTCAATAACAAAACATAATGTATGCATAAAAACCCTCACTATATGTATATGTGTAGAATTTATTTTGAAATAAGAAATTACACTTGAAAAGTGGGTTTTTCTATTCTACATATTAGTGATGAGCTGATATCACGCTTACAAAAATACAAAAGATACACATGGTGTATCTTTATTTGTAGCTATTCAAAGTTCTGCATAGTTTATTTGTACAAATTCAAAAACAAGAAGCTAGATGGAACACATAATTTTGAAATAATAGACAATACGACGTTGTAAATTTAAATGAGGAATCAGGCTTTGGGCTCAACTAGTTAATTTCTACTAATTTCTACCAGTCTCATGTTCTCGTTTTCACATTAATATACTCTGTATTTTAAGGGGACTAGTAATGTTTTTGACCTCTAACACTATTTATTCTTTCAAAAATGGCAGATGGGTTGAAACGTTACTTGAAGTGTAAGTATTCCCCTCTCCTCCATCTATGTCTGTTTCATTTCTAAGCAATCACATAACGTTTATTTCAAATTTTGTCTACAAGAAAACCCAAAAGGCTCCCCTGCGCCGGACGCAGCTTCCGTAATACTGATTCATTTTCTCAACTATTTCACAAATCTGTGTGAAACTTAAATTTTGACTTGCTTGATTTGATCATTCTAGAGATGTTTTAAAAATTTATAGTGCAAATTATCATTTTCACCCTCTAACTTTTATTCTTATGTTTTATTTTTTACTTATTTAAAATAGTCGGTGACAGAGAAACACATTAAAACAAGAGTGATTTTTTCACACAGCCGCATTAAAACAAGAGTTAGAAATCTAATACTTAATCAATGTAATTAGAAGATATTTAAAAAAACGAGGGAAAAAATTGTTTGCACTCCAAAATCTCTGGGCTGGAGAGTGTTGTTCAAGTCCATGGGACCCATCCCGAGTTTTATTTTGATAATCTGAATTATTTATTTTATAGAATCCTTCATGTACAGAAAAAGAAAAAAAGAACAATTTAAAAATTACAATCTGTTCAATTTATTGAAATGTCTCCAAAAAATAGACGATAAGTATATTTTTTAAAATAGACTATTTCTTTTTTGGTTGACAAACACAATAAATTAAACAAGTTAGGATTATCAGATTGAAATATTTTTTTTTTTCTTTTGGGTAGATGATATACATGAAATATCTTAAAAAATGAATGGTTTAAATTATCGAAATAGAACCTGTGATGGGTCTCACGAACCCAAATAGTATCTGGACAGAAGGATAGTCCGGCTCCGAAAACAAAGTGACACTATGAGAGTGTAATTACCCTGGAATATACATTGGGGATTGTTTTTTTAAATACAAAAAATATGATATGCAGTTAATCCGCAGGATCATTTTGAAAGTAAAAAATTCTTATTGTACAAATTTAAAAACAAGAAGCCAAATGGAACACTAGTTTGTAAAATTAAAGGAGAAATAAGGCTTTGTGATTGACCTTTTATCTCTTAGTAGTTAATTTTCACAAGTTTCTGTCAGTTTCCTGCTCTATTTTTTCTTTTTTATTTATTTTTTCTTTTCTTGATGGGGACTCATGTTCTATTTTTCACCCCTTAATTGTTGTGTTTTAATAAAATAATCATTTCATTTCAATGATCAAACATGAATAATGTTAGATTTGTCGCATTTTTATATCACTTTTAATCTATCACATTATGTCTCAACACTGCATTGAAAATAGACAGAATTGATAATACTTATTATCTATATTCCACGGAATAGTAATGCTTTGGTCTAACACTGTTTATTTCTTTCAAAAAATGCAGATCAGTTGAGTAGTGACTACGACTGTATGTATTCTCCCTTCTCCATTCATATTTGTTTCAAAGTCATTACAACCTATAAGAGTGTGAAATTTTTGTTGCAAAACATATTTAGGAATTAATTCATGTCGTTGTGATAATAGTCATTAAAAAGATGTTTTGAAAAGTCAAAAACATGATTTTTAGCAGCAAATAATTTATAAATGTCGCTAATAAATGCATTTTAGTGACAAAATAATTTGATCCCAAAAAAAAAATTTAGAGGCAAACTTTGGTCGTAAAATGATAATACTAATGTTAAAATTTCGTCGTTAAAAATATAATAATCACGCTTCTGGCAATAAAAATATTTCTTCCCCAACAAGTACTTTTATAATTATATTTTAATCTTTAAAATCTTAATTTATTGTAGTGAGCAATCACATAATATTTAATTCGAAAGTTGTTTGGAAGAAAACAATAAAAACTACTTATTAATTTTCAAAATTTTATCACTAAAAACTCTGTTTTTGACTTTTTAGAACAACATTTTAACGATTATTCTTGAGATAATAGGAATTAATATCTTTTGCAATAAGATTTTTGTTTTTAAGGATCAAAAATATTAAGGGGGACTTATGTAGGTCTTAATAAATGGACTTATTGTCCTATGATAATTTGCGACATTTTTCATTAAACACTATTAAAAAAATGTCACTAATTGTTAATTTTCAACGACAATATGAAAATTGTCACAAAAAAATGTAACTAATGATAAGTTTTAGTGACAGTTTAAAAAAATCATCACAAAAAGTGTCACTAATTCACAACTTTTAGCGATAATTTAAAAAATTCGTCACAGAAAAACGTCAGTAATTGTAAGTTTTAATGACAATTTATAAAAATCATAACAAAAAAATTCACTAATTATTAATTTTTAGCGACATGAAAAAAATTGTCACAAAAAAATTATTTTTAACGATGATTTTACCAAGATTTATTTTCAATATGACTTGATGAGAATTAAGTCCAATTATTAGGATCTATTAGTAGTTTACCCAAATATTAATTCCTAAAACTCTTATAAGACGCGGTGCAATTTTATCATACCAATGCTCAAATCGTTGGATCTCATATGGTTACTTTTCTCATTCCTATCAAGATGCTTTTGATCACTTTGATAATTAAGACTAATTGAATATTTCATTATGGTTAGTTTTAAGGCGGTGTGTCTTTCAAGATCAAGTTCCAAATAACAATCCTTCGGATTGTCAATGTGAGTTCCTTTTTCGTTTTTGGATATTCGTTTAATTTATTTGTAATTTTTATGCATGTTGGCTGATTTTTGTTGAATTTTTCTTATAGATCATAATTGGGGTTACGAGCTCAAATCCATAGGTAAATCACTCCCCTTTTTAACTGGAAAAAGTTGTTTTGTCAATTGATTTTAAGGTGGATTAGGGTTGGGCACGCCCTAATGGGCTGTCAAGCTTGTTTTTTTAAGACTTAAGATTGATATTTAAGCTCACAAAGTTGGGTTAGGATGACTTTTTAAGCCTGCTTATTAAACGGGTTGATTTAGGAATGTTTCTTGTGACCTGATTTGACCCAATTGTCAACATATATAATGAGAAATGTTATATACCATATGTCCCGTAATTACAACATTTATAGTATTTGATTATGACCCAATATGATATTAATTATGATTTAATTATATAACTTGGTTATACATATTGTGGTGTTAGTTATGACTCATTATAATATTAGTTGTAAAATTATTTTGGTTATGATTTAAAAACTTTTTAGTTATATCTTATATGGTGTTTAGTTATAATTTTTTTTTTTTTTTAAATTATAACAACCATAGAATTGAGTTATGACATTTGTGGATATTAAATCCACAAATGTTATAACTTGTTTATAATACACACCTTTTTACCATAATATTACCTATTAATATGTATATACCTATAGAAAATTTATTTATCTAAATTTACACCTAGGATATATATGGCTTGATATTTAGTTTTTGTGGATATAAAATTACTAATTCTGAGTTTTATAATATTAGTTTTTATTTAATCTATGGGCTTGTTTGGTGGGCTCAGGATTGTAATACTATTTTAGGGTTGGATTTTGGATGAGACTTCTAGGCCCAAAGTCAGAGTAGGTTGGACTTGGGCACAATAGTTTTCTATACATTTCTTAACTTAAACTCGATTGAGGCCCCGTTTGGAAACATGCTAATTAGTAATTTTTTGACTATTTTGCTAAAATATGAGTTAAAAAAAACTAGCATGTTTGGAATGACTTTTTAGTTTTTTACGAAAAGATGTGCAAAAAGTACAGAGAAAAGAGAATCTTTGACTTTTTAGTATGGATTGTTGACTTTTTTAGTAATTTTTTAGCTTTTTAGCTAAACCGGCCCTTCCCAAACGAGGCCTGAGCTTGAACCTGACTCGATATGTCCACCACTGAAGTAAATACTTCCAAATTCTAACAATGGCAAGACCAAAAAAATGATTTTTAATTTGTCATCTTGTGATTTTTATATACAGGAGGAATCCTTTTGGCAAGAATTCTATTTGGCTTATGTGCTTTTGCATTTTTAATCCGTAAGTTTAAGAGAAGGCATTTATCGATGTTCGATAACATTGAAGGTTATCTGCGAAGTCAAAATCACCTCATGCCAATCAACTACTCTTACTTAGATATTAAAAAGATGGCCAAAGGCTTCAAGGACAAGTTGGGAGAAGGAGGCTATGGTTCTGTCTACAAAGGAAAGCTTAGAAGTGGTCATCTTGTAGCGATAAAAGTATTGGGAAAGCCCAAAGCCAATGGACAAGAATTTATCAATGAAGTTGCTACCATAGGAAGGATTCATCATGTTAATGTGGTTCAACTAATTGGATATTGTGCAGAGCGATCTAAGCGAGCTCTTATATATGACTTCATGCCAAATGGATCTCTAGAAAAGTATATATTTTCTCAAGAAGGATATATACCATTAAGTTGTAAGCAAATGTATGAGATTTCTCTAGGAGTGGCTCGCGGGATTGAATATTTACATCGGGGTTGTGACATGCAAATTTTGCATTTTGATATCAAGCCTCACAACATTCTTCTTGATGAGAATTTCACTCCAAAAGTTTCCGACTTTGGGCTTGCAAAATTGTATTCAACTGATGATAGCATTGTGACTTTGACTGTAGCAAGGGGGACAATGGGTTATATGGCTCCAGAGTTATTCTACAAAAACATTGGAGGCGTTTCATATAAAGCTGATGTTTACAGTTTTGGAATGTTGTTGATGGAAATGACTGGTAGAAGGAGGAATTTGAATGCCTTTGCTGATCATACAAGCCAAATTTACTTTCCTTCTTGGATTTATGATCAATTCAAAGAAGGAAGGGACATAGAAATGGGAGAGACTAATGAGGACGAAGGGGTGATGGTGAAGAAGATGATAATAGTGGCTTTGTGGTGCATACAAATGAAGCCTAGTGACCGTCCTTCAATGAACAAAGTTGTAGAAATGCTTGAAGGGAATGTTGAACAATTGCAGATGCCTCCCAAACCTTTTCTATGCCCACAAGAGATGCCAGTTGAAGATCATAAAATTGACACAAATCCTACAAATTTGCCTCTGCCATCAGGTGAATGCATAAATTCCATCACTTTGAATGTAAGTGAACCTTAAATGGTTTCATATCAAATGCTTCATATTTAAGTAAATTATAATTGTTGGCATCCTCTGTTGCTTATGTATTATTGAGGCAGCCTTATTAAACATATGATGGGGAAACTATATATGCATAATTAGATTAAATTTTTGTACATAAACTTAGTATTTCGTTATTAGATAGCTTCTTTTGGATTGCATTTCAATTCTTCTTGAAAGATTTTCCTAGTTAAAACTAGCTTGATTGGAGCTATGCAAGTATAAATTTTTGTTTAATTTGGATTCATTTGTCATTGTTTAGAAATATTGTTTTGACACTGTACAATAACACCTAAAATTTTTAATTCTAAGTTATGGCATTTACAATAAAGAGAAATAAATTAAATACACAAATTATAATTTAAACTTGATTCGGCAATATGGTTACGTTCATAGAGGGAAGGAGATCAAATCCACTACATAGAATAAAAATTACAGAATTTTGAACATCTAAACTTAACCAATCTACAATAAAAACCTTAACAAAAAATATAACATATATGATATACCTCTAAAACTTTGGATCAGACCTCAGACCTCTGCATGGGCCTAGGTGAAGCATGATTTGGCTTTTTACTCCGATTTTTAACTTCAACCCTCACTTCTATAAAAAGCCACCTACAGTAATTTTGAATGTGTAGTAAAAATATAAGACAAACAAAAGCTTTCCCCTTAAACCAAAAAAGTAAGTTGGAAAAAATTGTCACGGCCCCATTCCGCCCCTAGTAGAATGATGCCATGATGGTCAGTAATTCGAGATTACCAAATGCCAACTTACAAAGATTCATTAAAACAGAGTATACATATGGGGCTTACATTTGCCGAAGCAAATTTAAATCTAAGTGGTCCATAAGAGTTGTGCATAGATCAGATGAAATGAATACAAGTTTCATGCTTTTACAACTTGAATACAAAATAAAATAAAATACATCTTACATCTTGATCAAAAGGCTTCTCAAGTCGAAACATACAAAGAAATGAACTATAAAGCTAAGAATCATAATCTTCAAGATGCTACAAACACATGAAACAAAACATGTTATCCACAAAGCTTAGGCAACATCGCCTTCTTGATCATCACCTACATATATATATATATATATATTTATAAGGGAGAGGGATGAGCTGAAAACTTAGTGAATAATATAAGTAATAAATGTTTGAATGAATGATATTTGAGATCTTTATCAAAACAATATATATCATAACTTGTAACAAATCATGGGATGAACCAAGTTCATCAATCAAAGTCTTTCAAAGCTTATTGGGATGTTTAATAAGATCCACATAATACAAATGATGACATTCCTGACAAAACAAAGGAATAACTGACCCGGAATCAAAAGCACACCCATTCATGACTGTCGGTGGCCGACCTGGAATCGATTAGACAAACCCACCCGTTCATGAATGTCGGTGGCAAAGGAGATATCTCAAACGTGGGTGCTACATGTATTAACGTCCCCTAGCACGAAAGAATCTTCCAAGAATGTCATCAAAACAAAGATGATATTTGATACAAAAACTAATGGATAATCATTCATACTTGATCAAATACTTTTCCAAAACAAAGCAAAGCTTTTATCAAAACATTATAACATAGCTTTATTAAAAATACCACTTACAATAGCTTTTCGGATGTAGGGCTTAAGGCAAGGATCCATTTCAAGAAGACAAGAAGAGATACTTAAAGATGGGTATGTAATGCGCTCTTAAAACAAGTTTCAAATGAGTAAGAAAGATCCCAGCATTTCTTTCTAAAACCAAGTCAAAATAGAGTAAAACATGTGCTGGGAGTCAAATCAATGTTTATCTTCTTGGAAAAGAATGCTGGGTACAAACCAAGTCTCAAAATAGATGCACAGAGATGAGCTGGACCGAAATGGCCTAGCTAGGTAAACTCAGGAGGTCTTGGCCGAGGTTCCATACCTTTTGGCTGAGGTATGGTCTCCTTGGCCTAGGTGTGGGTTGCCTGCCGAGATGTTACAAGGTGCTGACAAGGGTGTACCATGGTCGGCCTAGGTATGCAGTGGTTGGCCTAGGTGTTCATGCAAAGTAGACCAAGGTGCAAGTGATCATGCAAGGTAGGCCAAGGTAAGATGCAATACTTGGCCTAGGTGTGAGGTCTGGACAAGAGCGGGTCTGAGTGACCATAACTAGGGAAAAGTGAAGTATGGAAATCTAGGTTTCCTATTGAAGAACATGAATGCTAAAATCATAACTTCTTATTCAAAATATTAGATTTCGTGATAGGAGTTCAAAAACATGGACCTGGGCACCCATACTTGGAGGTTTCATGAAAATAAACACAAAAACATAAAACTTGATACAAACTTTTGGATCAAAACATGTTTTCTTTCAAGAACACAAGAACATCACTTTCTCTTTCTAAAACAAAACTTTGAATCAATGGATGGCTTATGAATCATGCTGGATCATGTAATGTGATTAGATTAACATAAAGGACAACAAAAGTGGATCAAGAATCTAACCTCAAAACACAAATCCAAGGAACTCCTTCTTCTTCCTCCTAGAGCTTCTCTCTCTACAAGTCAAAGATATGACAAATGATATGTATAGCGATTCCGATTTTTGACCCATTACTTATTATATTCCAGACTTGGGTTGGTTTGGTTTTGAATAGTTATTCTTATCTCATTCCTTTGTCTTCCCCTTCATTTTGGTTATCGGGTTGTGGTTGTACGTTTGGGACAGGTTGGTTGTTTGTATTTCAAAACCTGTATTGCCCAGATTTTGGCCTTTTCACTCGAGTGGGCATTCTCATGCTCGAGTGAGCTTTACAATTTTGTTCCTCCGCTCGAGCGGCCATTCTTGTGCTCGAGTGGGATTCGTCAACTCTCAGTATTTCTTTTTGCAGGTCTGAAATATTGGAAGTGTGCATCGAACGTGAAAAATCTAGAAACCTCCTAGATGTTGATTTGTGATTATGTATCAATTTTAAGCAGAATATAACAATCCCCAATCAAATAATCAAGACAAAGAGACACAACGATTTTACGTGAAAAAACCACAATTGGACACCTCCAATTGTGATAAAAAAAACCACGGGCTACAGCCACAAGAACAATCCACTAAGAAGATTTAAAGAAATTACACAGGTATACTCTCAATTATCTAGCGAATCCACAATGCCTAATTGAACCAACCTCTATGTGCCTCTTCCAACTCCATCTTCACCACGGAATTGTCTTTCTGATGAGCCACTCCAGAATCCACCGAAGCTTCAGGCTCGAATTCTTCAGAATCCACTGAAGAACAACTCTCTCTCTCTCTCTTGTGTATAACAAACAAAACCTTTGATGTACTCTTTTTAAACCATGAGTTGAATACTCAATAAAACATCAAAGAAAACTAACAAAATATCCCCAGATATAAACCTTAAAAACCAAAAGAAGATCTAGAGGAATTACTCTAGTTTTAGGAGAAAACCAACTACTTATAGAAAATCAAAGTAATCCTAATTTTGGAAGAAAACCAATTCCTTATAGAAATCCAAAGTAATCCTAGTTTTGGAAGAAAACCAATTCCTTATAGAAATCCTTGTCAAACGGGATTGCCAAGAATAAAACCTAACAGGACGCTCGAGCGTCCACTTCCACGCTCGAGCGGGGACCTTCATCTGCAGAACTTCTAGAAGTGTGCATTCTACGCTCGAGCGCCGCTTTTCACGCTCGAGCGGAACTTTGTATCTAACGCTCGAGTGGGGCTTTTTACGCTCGAGCAGACTGCGTGTATTTCAATCTGAAAAGATGATATTTTGAATCACTTTTTCTTTTCTCTCCCTCTCTAAAACTTTCAAAAAAGCTTGTTCTTGAGCTTCTCTCTCTACATTTCACCTTCTCTCTTAGATTTCATCTAGATCCATTGGGATTTCCACCCCAGTGCCTTTGAGAAAAAGATAGAGCTTGTCAAGATCTACATTTTGATCTGAATAGAAGTGGGTTTCGGCACTCTTGGAGTTTTTCTCTTGTGTGGTTCATCTTCTTCCTTTGAGGTAGGGATCTTTCTACATTTTATATGGTATTAACTTAGTTATAGTCTCTTGTGTAACAATGGAGTAATTTGGGGAGGTTTTAAACAAACCTAGGGTTTGGACATAAAATGGAAAGAGGGGTTTTGGGTGAAGGTGAAATAAATACTTGAGGGGTTTGAAAATGATGATGTATTGTATAAAATTTGGTGATTTTGGCACTTGGCTAATATTTAGGGAAAATAGGGAGATTTTGCCCTAATTGAATCTAATTATTATTTTACATAAATACTGGAAATTGATATTGAAAATGTGAAATTGAAAGGGTATTGATATGAATGGTGGGATTGGTTATTTATTATTCCATTCTTTGGTAGTTTCGAATAAACTATCTATTGTGAGATTTTATATCTGTTTAGAAGTAACTGTATTGGGCTATCGGTGGAGGATAACTATGATTGTTGTAGAAATTGCATGCGGATTAGGTGAATTGAAACTAATCACTTGTGCTTGTCATTGAATATAACTATATTTATATACATTGTATATGTATGGTTATTTGGGAGTGGAAAGAGGATGTACTCCATTGTTTGAGTTCATGTTTAAATACATTGCATATGTATGAACGATTGTTTCGGAGGAGAAAGGGGATGGACTTCATTATACTTAAGTTGGCCGGAGTGTCCTAGGTGAAAGTCTCGAAATTATACATGGGTGCCTAGCTCGCGGATGAAATATCCGTAAAATGGCAATTGTAGTGCTTGTATAGCCTACGTTTACATACGTCCCGTGTGACGGCTGCCTGCGGACGAAATATCTGTGAAAGAATACATGGGTCTCATCTGACGGTTGCCTGCAGACGAAATATCCGTGAAAGAAAAGTTTGAAGTGCTTACATGTTAATAATGTGCTTTACAATTTGTAAGTTATAGTCTCATTTCGATTGTTGGAAAATAATGAAATGGACTTATGAATTGGGTCAGATAAGTGAATGGAACATGAATTGAAAGTAAACGAATTAAGACTTGAAATAAATATTTTACGAGTGTATAAAGTTATGAAAAGTGTTATTATGAACATTGTTTATGCATTCGTACTTATATCATTGTTAAATTTCATATACTGTGTTAGATGATTTCTATTGGGCTGTGGCTCACCCTACTTAGGAATAACTTTTCAGGTAATGATAGCATGCCTCCACCTAGGCAATAACGTTGGAGAAATTTTCGGAAGCACGAGCTTCACCTTTTGATTGTATATTTTGTAAAGACAAGGATTAAGATGTAATGAGCGAAGCTCACTTTTGTTGTAACCAAGTTAAGACTTAGAAAGGTGTAAGCCAATAGGACATTTATTTATATTAAATTCTTTTGTATCCTTAACTTTGTGTGATGAAAGGACTACTTATACTGATTCATGCAGTTATTTACATATGGTTGGGTTATATTTACTGTATTATTTTGGGGGTGTTACAATATTGGTTCCTCACTGTTAGCTGGCAAATACCCACTTCTGGGACACGTGGCACTATCTGACAAAATCTCCTCAAAAAGGTGCCAGAATGAAAAGACAAAGGTATGACAAAGTGTGTATAACAAGTAAGATGGCATGAGCACTCTGACAAGGCAATGATCCCGAATCAAGACATAGGCTTCGAACAAGTAAGGTCTCTTTGACCTCGACTAGGAGAAGATAACACTTGACCTAGGTGTGCCATACCTTGGCCTAGGTGTGCCACACCTCGACCTAGATTGTACCAGTTCAGGAACAAGATTGCTAGGTGTTGACTAAGGTGCACAACAAGGCTGCAAGGTTCAAGGATTAACGATGTTGGATGCCTAGATGATAAACATCTCGGCCTAGATAATACACATTTGGGCCTAGGTGATGCACACCTCGGCCTAGATAATGCACATCTCGACCAATATGCCAAGCGTGACGGTGTAAGTCAACCAAGGTGGGTCCAAGATGGTCCTAGGTGTTGACGCACAATGGCCTAGGTGTAAGAGGTTCAAAGGTGTGACCTAGGTGTGACCTAGGTGTGAGGTAGCAAAGATAGATGGCCTAGGTTCAACACACAGAACAAGGAACAAATCTTGCAAATAACACTTAGGCAAAAACATAATAGCACAAAACCAGATAGGAACCTTCACTTAGGCAAAACAAATCAAAGTCTGCAGATGCAAGCTTAATCAAGACAAAATCATGTAAATTCATATGGGTATGACTATGACAAGAATGAGGGTTGTTATAAAAATAAAGATGAATTTTCCATAAAAAAAACTTTTAAAAGATCAGCATTTTATAGGATGATAATAACTAGGAAAATATTTAGTTACATTTTTTTTCTTTTTAACCTCATTAATCCTTGGAAATTTGTATAGATTTAGTGGTGTAGCTTGCTTTTCGTGCTTTTTTCGGATACGATAGCCCTACAGTTCGGACTGTTGTGGTTCTGAATATGATTTTACAAGTGCAATGTGAAATAGATAAACACAAATGAGTCCAAATCTGGCAATTCTTTTAGAAAATCAATTTTGAATCAAAAATGTCAAAAATAGACTGCTTTGCCAGATTATAGAGTTACCACCTAAATATTTTTGAAAAATTTAGGAAACCCAAGACTCGTGCCAAAGGCCACTTATCCGTCATCACCAAAGTGTCTCAGCTCGGGAACTTAGGTACGAGAGGGAAAGGTCATGAATTGAGCACCCCACTCGCCCGATCAAAGATCGGCCTCTACTAATCATGATGTGATTCTTATTTACATTGTATGCTCTTGTTCCGATTATTAGCTAATTTACTATGTGATGCATACAAGTAAAGACTAATTTTGCAAAAGTTGGAACATTTTGATTTCATGTTTTGTTTGAAAACTGGTTTGAATACGCGTCACTTGAAAAATGTGAGTTTCTATGTACATTAATCAATTCATCCCAATTTTATCATTTAAGAAAATAGCCTCATGGAAAGCATGCTCAATATGGTAACAATTACACACATGCAATATGCTAAAGCAATAAAGGCTCACCTAGTACTCCAAGGCTAGCCAAAAGAAATAAAATAGTTAGAAAAATGCATAATCCTAACTAATGCAATGACTAATGCAACGCATTCAATATGCAATTATAGGCCCGGCTACTAACATGACATGTAAATCAAGTTGATAGCATGCGGTTTAAGCATGTATTCAAAGAAGTAATAAATAACAATGTGAGTTAGAATGATAAGCCGAACTTTTATGCATGCAAGACACATGGAAGCAAGGCATGGAAAATGCTAAATGAAGTATGATATACTATGCTATCCATCATAAGCGAGTAAATAAAAGGGAAAAAGAAATGGGGGGTTGGAAGACATACACACATTATTACATTTGCCCTCGTGCAAGAGGGTCTGAATAATGTCCTAGCTAATTTAAGCTAATTAACTAGCTATTGCAAATCAAATGAAATAAATTAAATAAATTAATTACACTATCTAATTATTACAACACAAGATAAATAGCTATCTAGTTAATCTAATGAATTAATTACAAAGCAAAATGAAACTATTCTAACTAATTAATTAAGTACAACATAAAATTGAACTAGCTATTTACAACACAAATTAAGTTGCTATTCAAACTAGCTAATTAATTGCAATACACTACTAGTGAACACAATTTTAACAGGCCCCGAGAAGCGAGGAGTGACTCATGTATGCACGTAGATCTCCACTTGAAAATGCTCTCTGTTTGGATGCCAAAATACTTTTGTTTTGCAGTCAGAAAAAATGCATTGTTTTTACCTCATCCTCTGCTCTATTCTGCCAAAAAGGGACACTGCTGGTCTAAAATAAGTGGTCGGCTGGCCAAGAGAAGATGGTCGGCCGGCTGATTGCTGGCCGGCTGGCCACTATTTTAAGGGTCTGCCTTGCTACAACAGAAAAGAGATAGAGTGCAAACAAAGTACTTTCAAGAGGTGTTTGCCCATTCTGCCTCTCCTTATCATTTGGCAGGTCAAATGAGGGGTAGAATCAATTCACAAACCCTCAATATGCAAGATTATCGTGTGATGATCAAGGAGTCGATAGGACAAATTTTAATAAATGAAAAGCAAAGACCAACAAAAACCCCTCCCTATCATGATGATATTGATCAAGGGAATGTGGTTGACTATGAAACTTGAATCATTTCATCACTAACAAGTATGAAATGACTCAAGATTCAAGAGGTTCAATTAACGTCCGATTGAACCTAGGTTGATATTATTATCTTGTTCCATTTTAGCCCAATTTTAATACCTCTTTTAAATTACCTTTCATTCATTAGTCAATTAAGTTCAATAATGAAGATTAAGTCCACTAATGAAAAGAAGTATCAAACAAAGGGTTGATTTAGGCATGAGAGAGATATCATGCCGTTGGTAATGAACCTTTGAGGAGATTAAACCAATAAACACAACGATCTCTATCTCAGGCTTTAAACAACCAATTGGTTGAGACAACTTTCAAGGCAATGAAAAGCTAAGAAATAAGGGAGGCACAGAGACGATTAGAGGTGAGCACAAGTATGTAAAGCTTGAAATAAATACTATTAACTCAAATAGGTCTGTGTCTAATGCCTAAAACACCAAACCTATGAGGACTATTACACTACAAGCCTATCAAACAAAGCATGAATGGAACAAACACATAAAAATAGTCCTAAAATAGGCTAAAACAGTGCTGGAATTGAAGTCAAAGAAGCTAAAAGAGTAAGCTACAATAATGGAGAATTTAAACTAGTAAACAAGCATAAGAAGGGGTGGCTAACCCCTCCATTTTTGGGACTTTAAAACTACATTTTTAGCATATGAAAATCTCTAAAATTCAATGGTAAAAAGCTCAAAAAAATTTGATGAAGAGATGTGAACCACAAGGATGAAAGCCTAGGAAGCAAGGTTCAAATAAGGGTGGTCAACCCCTTTACCTTTAATAGCCTTAAACCACAAGTTTTAGCCCATAAAAAACAGTCCAAAAATAGTTCAGAAACAACCAGAAAAGAGAAGGAAGAAATAATGTAAAGATAATCAAAGTTATACCTCTTGAAGATGAGTAACTCCTTTGTTCCCAAACCATAAGGTATTTACTCTCAGGGCTGAGATTTGAACTCAAGAACCTCAGCAAGAAAAGCCAAATTTTTGGTTTAGGAAGTGTGAAGAGAGAGTGTGTAGGTTGCAACATAGAGAGAGAGAGAGAGAGAGAGAGAGAGAGTGCTATGCAAGTTTTTGTCCTTAAGGAAATTTTTCTAACCTTATTTCCAAGAAAAGTGGTCATATATATCTACCAACCGAAAAAATGGTCGGCCGGCCATAAAGTGGACGGCCGACCACTAAATTTTGCCCTATCGGCCATTTGTTGGCTTGCAAGCCTCTAGGTGGTCAAGTATGGTTTAGGTATGAAACAAACAGGTTTTTGGAAACCAAGACAGGTTTGGTGCAAAGATATGCACAATTCCAGGCTCTGAAGTTTGGAAAACGGAAGCTCTTGCTGAGAAACTTGAGCGTACAAAGCGTAACATTTCATCATCGAGTGATCAACTTGAGGCGTACAAGTCTTAAGGGCGGTAAAAAATGGAGTGTCTACAAGTGGTCTTGCTTTACTTAGGTAGTTGACTTGTAAGTCAGCTTCCAACTCTCTATCTCAAATCTATTTGAACAGCTAATTGTTTTTTACTTAGTTCTTAATTCTATAGTAATTAGCTTCTTTCACTTTTTTTCTTCTTCTTGCACTATGTCCATACTCGACTCTCCAACACTACTAATGCTTTAGAATTTTTTTTTTTAAAAAAAATCTTTATTTTTTAGTTTTTAGGATAATGAAAAATGAAAAATAAATTTATTTAAATGAAAAATATTTTTTAGTTTTAAAATTGTAAATTATTTTGGAATTAAAGTTTTAACAATTCCATTCTAATCACTTTACTAATATGATTTTTTTCAATAATAACCTATACTCAAATATTTAAGAGAAGAATTATTTAAATTTTCAAAACAACACTGGTGAGTTCAAAAAGCGTCCAAAATTATAGCAATACTCTCTGCGGTGTAGTGTGGTATAATTTGACAATAAAATTATAACCAAATTATGGGTGGTGACAATTTATTATCGGTAATCAAACCGCGATTTAGACAGTTTTAACTTGTTAGTTAATTTAAAAATAGTGCACATAATGTATAATACTATTTTACATAATATTTTGTATACATATAACACTAATTTGCAACAAATTCTACATCTCAAATATCACTCACATTTATTTTTAATTTTATATTTCATTGGAAATAAATAAATATATATTATGTATATATGAACTATGGCTGAGGGTAGGGTAGGGTAGGGTAGGGTTGTGCAAAATATTATCCAATCTGCTAAAACAGCCCAATCTTCATCGATTCATCTACTAATCGCAGATTAAATTTTGAAATTTATATTCGCCTTCAAAACCACTCTGTTATAGTTAATGCATACATTTTTTTTTTAATCTCTAATGAAATATCAAAATAAAAATGAGTGTGAGAGAGATTAATGTGAAATTTGTTGCAAATTAGTAGTTATATTTATGAAAAATTAGTTTGTATTATGTATATGAAATGTATTATGCAACTTAGTGTTATATATTATGCAAATAGTTGATAATTGTTTAAGAATATTCTTCAATAAACTAGCAAATTGAAAACGCTCCAAACTGTCCAAACCATGATTTGATTATTTGCCAATCTGCCATTCACGGTTTGATTTATAATTTTATTCTCAAGCCGACCAAACTGCATCGCAAACACCCCTAGTAGAAGGGGACGATTTCATAGACTGATTATAAATTTGAAATTAATATCAAATCAACTCGTAATTAGCAAGTGAATCGGTGCAAATTAAACAATTTTAGCTAATTAAGCAATATTTTTCATAAACTTACTCTTCAATTTGATCCTCTTCATTCTATTCATGCGATGAAAGATTTTCATTTCTTATCTAATGATTATGAAAAATGAACGTAAAATTGTAGTTATTTTAACAATAATATTTGGTCAACAAATTATCAGCCTGACTATGCCCAAATTACGTAGCACCAACAAAAGCAAAAATAAATGAGCCACGTGTTTCTTTGCTCTGTTCGTCTACACCAACTGTCCTCTCTCCTCTCTTCTCTCTCTCTCTCTTAAACAAATAGTGGTCTCTCTCTCCTCTCTTAGATATGAATTGTGAAGAAGAAAAGAAGGGAATGGGTGATTGGAGAACTGATCTCTGTTAGGAAAATATATGATTTTCTATAAGTAAATCAATCAATGAGAATAAAAATTAATGTGAAAAAATTAAATCAACGACATAAGAATTTTACGTAGTTCCCTCAATGTGATGTATGTCCATGGAATAGAAATCCTATTCCACTATTAACCAAAAAGTTTCCAAACGATTATAAACGAGACATGAATGGTCTCACAAAATCATCCTTAGGTGAATTCCAAATAATTACAAATAATCAAGAGGAAAGACCTCACCAAATAAATGAATAAATTGTTTTTGAAACAGAATTGAAGAAGGCCACAAATCTGAATCAAAATAGCTTCACCGAATTGAATTCCAACGAATTAACTTTGATTAAAAAATCACCCACATAGCAAGCTTATGCTTCAACCCAAACCCGACAAAGACAAATCAATCTGTAGCAGTCGCACAACACTTCGGAACAGTAGCGAAGCCACAGTGAGTCCAGGGGGGTCACGTGCCCCCTGGTTTTCGGAATAAATTTTTTTTTTTGTGCAAA
This sequence comes from Camellia japonica, assembly GCA_030407325.1. Lineage (NCBI taxonomy): Eukaryota > Viridiplantae > Streptophyta > Magnoliopsida > Ericales > Theaceae > Camellia > Camellia japonica. Next base: position 165,088,126 of record JAPPVO010000032.1, read on the forward strand.
CATAAAGAAAATATTTTAAATTAAAAAAATTATAAAATATTATTTAAAGTGAAATATCAATGACATTTTTTTAAATTATAAGAATAATAATGGTTGTTTTTTAATTGAAAATAAAAATATTACGATAAGTCATGTTATTATTTATGAAAATTTCAATACAATAGTGATATCTATCATTATTGACATACAATTATAATTAATCTCAACGAAGATGTGAAATTTATTGAATTGTTAGTTACATTTGACATTTGGGGTTCATCCTCTATGTGTTTCTTTACTATTGGTTAGTGATATCATATGTCAATGATAACATGATATTACTATTATATTGAATTTTTACTGAAATTTTGTATAAAAAAATTACTTTATCATTATATAATTTATTTTAAAACTTATATCCATTACTTTTTTTTTTTTATATTGTCTATGATACACTAGCTACAAATAATATATATATATATATATATATCTTTCTTTAAGTCAATTGTAAAATTTATATGAAATATTTTTGTAAAATTTTTTGATGTTATAATTAATAAGTGCCCTCTCTGATTTAATTTCTTGGCTCCGCCACTACTTCGAAAGAATGAACGATGTATATATCCGAAGCACTATCTCCCAGAAATCAATTAGCTGTCGCACTCCTTCGGAAACACAATGACAATATTTATATATATTATTGTTAAATTTTGGGTTTTTTTTTTTCAGAACTCTAGTTGTTGTCCAACTGAATATTAAATAACTATTGGACCTCCAAAAGGTAGATATAATATATTAAAAATATATTACAACCAAAACCAAACCAAATTAAATTCTTTTAATAAACCAATCGGGTCCCATACTCCAATAAAGAGGGATACCCAACCATCTCTACACCATCGTTGTCACTTCTCCGCCGACCATCGTGAACCACCTACCCTCTTTCATGAACGTCGTTGCTGCTGTTGTAGATCGTGAGTCACTGCGCTAGACTGAGAAGCAAGAATGGTAGGAAATGGTGGGTTTAAAAGAACCATTTTCACTCTCTTTCTTTAAAACTCTAGTGATCAAAACCCACAAGGCCTCCATTTTGACACATACTCCACATCTTTTCACCCACATTCTTCCACACACACACACACACACACACACAAAAACTAGCTTTTTTTTCTTTCTACTCTAGGCTAGTTTGTAAAAGCAGAACCACTACTCTCAACTGACCTTAGCAAGAAAACAGAGATGGGTTGTGTTGCCTCTAAAATAGGGATTTCATCATCTAAAATAATTTAAATTTAAAGAAATATTTTATCCACAATTTTGATAGTTGCATCCACACCACTCCATTTTCTGATTCTTTTATTAATCTCTTGGCTCTTACTCATTATTAATGTGTATATGGTATTCTTAGATATATTAATATCTTGGCTCTTGCTCAGGAAAACGGAGGTAAAAGGGGTTGAGAGCAGTTGGACTCAAGAGAGAGAAAGAGAGAGAGAGAGAGAGGTGGCCGGTGGTGGATGGTGGTTGTGTTGGAAAATAATCAGCTTGTTTGGTTTTGAAACTTAGGATTCACTTTTCAAAAAATTTCAACTTTCTATTCTTTGTATTTTTTTAATTTTTACGAATTTTTTATTTTTATTTTTAGATACACCTAACATAAATACACTTCTTTAAAAAAATTCACAAAATACCAAAAATATAACCAAATAAATAAATAAATAAATAAAAATTAAGTATATTTTTTGTATTCTTGTGTATTTATTGATTTTTTAAAATATTTTTTACAAATATCTTACTATTTAATACATCTAAGTAAGGTGTATATAAAAAACTAAAAAAATTAGTTAAATTTTTTAAAATATTCACTAAAAATACAAAAAATACAAAAAATAAAAAACTCAATTTTTAAAAAATTGAAACCAAACACAGTGAATGATTTTTCGACAACTTTAATTCGAAATTAAAGTGGGACCAAACCGCCGGTTGAGGTGGGTCCTAATAGTTTTGTATTTTCTTAAGTAAGAAGATTATAATATAAAAATGATGGGCCAAAACCATTAAGTTGTGAATGAAAATTGTCTTATAAAGTGGGTATCAATAAAGTTGGGCTTAAATTTGAACTTAGTCTTGGTTTGGATTGGGCCTAGGCTTGTGCTTGTGTATAGGCTAGTGTAGACTCGACTTTCTTCGCACGCCCCCCTTTCGAGAGGCTCGAATTGGTCCTATAGTTCGGACTCCTGTCACAGTTCTGAATCTAATCTCACAAAGTGCAATGTGAGACTGATAAACACCAAAGAGTCCAATCCGGCAAATCATTTTGGAAAATCAGATTTTAAATCAAATAATGCCAAAATTGAACTGTTTTGCCAGATTACAGAGTCGCCACCTAAATGTTTTATTTTGAAAAATTTAGGAAACCTTAACTCGTGCCTAAGGCCACGTGTCCGTCATCACCAAAGTTGTATCGGCTCGGGAACTTGGGTACGAGAGGGGAAGGTCCTGAAATGAGCACCTCCGCTCGCCCGATCAAAGATCGGCCTCTACTAAGCATGATATGTTGTTTTATAAACTTCATGTGTTCTTATTCCGATTATTAGCTAACTTTACTATGTGACGCACACATACAAGTATAGACTAAATCGCGAGAATTGGAACAAAACAATTCATGTTTGTTTTTGAAAATGGCTTGGAATTGCCACTCGTAAGTGGGCTAAAGCGCAGATTTGCCACCCTCAAGTGGGCTTAAAAATATGATTTTGCCACTTCGCAAAGTGGGCTTAAAACTCACATTCGATGATTTGTCCCAATTCAAATAACAAAGCCTTCACCCACAGGCATTCATGCAGTTAATCATTTAAGCAAATAGTCTCATGGCAAGCATGCTATCATGGCAACACTCACACTCATGCAAGTATGCTAAAGCGTAAAACTTACAGTATACTCCAAGCCAAAACAAAAGCTAGTTAGAAATATGCATGATTCCTAACTATACAAGATGCCTAATGCAACACATGCAATAATGCAACTAAATAGGCTCAGCTATCTAAGATGGCATATGAATGCAACAATTTGATACACGTATTCAAATATGTATTGAAACACGATGCAGTTTGAATGATGCGCCGAGCCCGGTGTATGCAAGACAAATGAATGATGCAAACATGCAAGCATAAGGTATGCTAATTAAAATGTGTCCTAAACTAACCATCGAAAGCGGATAAATAAGAGGGAGAAAGAAGTGGGGTTGGAAGACATACACATACACGCACGCTTATTACAACATTGTGCCCTCGCGAAGGAGGGTCCAAATGAATAAGCTAAGCTAATCTAAGCTAAGCTAACTAACTAATCTAATTAAACTAATTAGACTAATTATTACAAACCAATTGAATAACTAGTAAACTACTTACTAATTATTACAATACTTTAACTAATTAACAAGCTAGTTAATTAAAACAACTAACTAAGCATGCAAGATATTTAAATTAGGCTGCCTCAGCTCTGCCTTGGGTAATGAAGGATGCATGCTCTCGGTTGCCGCCCCGAAAAGCCCTCTGGTTTGCTCTTGAGAGGCTCTGTTTACAGGGTTGCTCCAAGAACTTTCTGATCCACCTTACCAATTCACTGCTGAGGAACGCACCAGTGGCTTGCCGGCTATGAGAGCTTGCTGCCGGCCAAAGAGAGGCACTACCGGCCAAGGATGAAGCCTTGACGGCCACTGATGAAAGACTGCCGGCCACTGGTGTGCTGAATCACCATTCTGCAATAGAGCTCAAATAGAGGAAAAATGGAGGGTCTCCCAAGGGTATATTTGTACTGTGCCATTCCTTATCATCTCAAATTATCAAAGGAGTTGCACTATTGGATCCAAAACCATCAATCAAACATTTTTAATGCATGATGGCCAAAGATCCAACTTGTACACATTCAATAAATGCACAAAAACAAGACTCTAGGACCACCACCCTATCATGCATGATCAAGGGCAATTGAGACAAAGGAGATTGGCTCATTTTCATCACTTTGAGTATGAAATGGACTAATCTACCTTTGTTCAATATAACGTCTGATTGAACACAATGCAATGCAAACAACATGCTTATCTTGGCCATGTTTTACTTGGTTGATTTTGTTTACACATTTTAAGTTACCAAACCATTCTTTAATCAATTTGTCCAAGATGATTGTCCTCTACTGAGAGAGGGGTCAACCAAAGAATGGTTTAAGACATGAGAGAGATCATGCCTTTGACTAGGAGGAACCCTCATAAGAGGGTTAAAGCCATTGAGCACAAGCCTCAATCTCAAGCTTAAACACAACTTTAAGACTAACCAACCCTCAAAACAAATGGAAAAATGAAGAAATGAGGGAGGTTGCAGAATTTCAGTGCTAAAATGGCATGAAGAATAAGACTATAACATGCAAACAACTCATGTACAACATGTTAAGAGCCAAAAACACTAAAGCTAGTGAAGAGCACTACACTCGAAGCATGCAATATCAAGCTCAAATGACCAAACCAGCTCTGGACAGAGCTTAAACATGCCAAAATAGTGGCTAAAATATGCTGAGATGGTAGCATGAAAAACAAGAAAAACATGCTCATGTATTAGCTCATCAATAAGGTTCAAAGCACAACTCTCAAAAGCAATGAAAGAGTGAAATATGTGAGAGTGTGACAGAGCTATATGCACTGAAATCACATGCTAAATGATGCCAAAACATGTAATCATCACATGCACAACATGTTAGAAGCCTTAAAACTCAAAGCTAGTAAAGGCCTTTGCATTACAACCATGCATAACAAGTCTCATATGACCAAGACCACTCAAAACAGAGTTAAAGCATGCTAAATCAGTAGCAAAAACATGCTGGAATCAAACTAACACAAGCTCGAATGATAGGCTAAATCATCAAGTATGCTAGGCTAGTAAGCATGATTGCACTACAAGTACAAAAAGAAAGCAAGAAGTGTTCCAACCAACCAAAAACAGAGTTGAAGCATATCAAAACAAAGCCAAAAACATGCTTGAACTAAGCTACAAAAGGGTAGAAAAGCATGCTCAAATATTAGGCCATCTATACATACAAACAAGATACAAGAAGGGGAGGCCACCCCTCCTATTTTGGACCTCAAAACAAACTTTTTACCACTAAAAAACCTCTGAGTTTCAATGGTTAAAAGGCCAAGCAAAGGGTATTTCAAAAGCTTTGAAAGATGTCTCAAAAGGCTTTTCAAGCTAAAGAGCAAAGGGAGGAAACCACCCCCTAACCAAAAAAGGCTGAAACCACCATTTTAAAACCTTAAAAAAAGGAGTTTTTTAGAGGTTAAAACCAGCTTCAAAGTAGCATACAAAGGTGGCCAAACAATGAATTAAAACAAAGCTTAAAAGAGTTAAGTTCTTACCCTTGAAGCATAGCAACAAAATAACAAGAGTTCCAAGCTAAAACCACTCTAAGAAGCTCAAACAAGGCCTCCAAGAACCTCAACTCCAAGGTGAAGGTGTTTGGTCAAGGGGTTGTATGCAAAGATGTAGAGAATTCCCACTTTCAAGCCTAAAATAGAGGGAGAGAGAGAGAGTTCTAGAGAGAGAGAGGGGAATTTTTTCTCACCAAAATTTTGTAACCCTTTGTATGCAAGAAGATGACCTCTATATATAGAAGATACAAAGGCCCTTCAAAGAAATCCAACCATCCACGTGCAAGCAGATGGGTCAATCTGTGCAAACAGCTGTCAAAAATATCTATAAAATATCTACTGATGCACTGGTGGCCGGCCGGCTATCATGATGGCCGGCAGGGCCTCACTGATGGCCGACAGGGCACATCAATGGCCGGCAGGCCAAAGCCCATGGCCGGCAGCGCTTAATCATGGTCGGCAAGCCATCAAGAACATCACTCTGCAAAGACCAACACATGGTCCAAATATGAGACAGAATGGAAACAAGGTTTGGAAAGATCAAACTTGGAGCATTTTGTCGCAGAATTCGAGTGCTCGACGAGCAATCAAACTTGTCGCTGGTTGTACTTACAAGAACATCCAAGTCTTGAGGATGGTCAAAAATGGGGTGTCTACAACTAGGTTTGGTTTTAGACTTGGACTTGTACTTAATCTTAAGCTTGGGCTGAGCTGTACTGTGCTGGGCTTAGCTTGTGCATGTGTTTGAGATTGGAGTTAGAGCGTCATGTGCTCGTCACATGGATCAATTTCGTCACATGGATCGATTTCGGTGATCGGACGAAGAAGAGTAATGGAGGATGCCCTGAGAGTGAAGCTAGGGCTTCTAACTAGATATACGAGAAATTTTGAATTCTTCGGCGTGTACGATGGACATAGAGCTCAAGTGTCGCGCACGCTTTCTGTGACCGATTACACTGGTTACTGGTGAAAGAGATTGAACAAGACGAAGAAGATGGAGTGGAACTGACGTCGTTCAATTGGGAAAAAGTGAGGGTGGGGTGTTTTGAGAAGATGGATGAGGAAGCGAATGATTGTACGAGGGCGGTGGAGAGTAAGGCGGTGTGTTCGGTGGTGACGGTAGGTTCAACGGCGGTGGTGGGAGAAGAGGAGGTAGTGGTTGTGTAAGACTCCTGTTCTGTATTATGCTAATTGGTCCTTAATGTGAGTATGATTATGTGTTTAATATAATTTTGTGTGCCATTATGTGAAAATATGTGGTTTTGAATTTCTATCTGTCCACCGTAGGAATATCTGTTTGATTATCTGCTTTGGAAATTAAATTGAAGGCCTTATCGGCCACGGAACCCGAAATTGATTACGCCATTGTGATTGGCATAATTTTTAGAGCCTACGGTGAAATTTAATTGAAAATTGATTTGGATCAGATTAAATTGATTAAATTAAGGAATTAGTGCTCAAATTGTTTAATCTTAAAATAATATGACTAAGGGAGCTTTAAGGGCCATTATACACTCTCCTTTTTGTTTCCTTGAGCTCAACATCTGAGATTATGTTCTAGAGAGAGAGAGGAGCCAAGTTTAGTGAGTGAGGAGGCTCAAGGTAGAGTTTTGGCTAGAGAACTTGGTGGCCTTGAAGCTATATTCAAGAATTGAGCATAAATTGGAAGGATTAAAGGTCCTAGGTGAGTATTTCATGGATTCTAGTTGTAATCTTGTAAATGCTAGTTTGAATAATGGTCAAGAACATGGGTTAAATTGGTTATAAGGAATTTGAGTTGGTTTTGTTGGATTTAAAGTCAATAGATGCATGCATGTAGGAAATTACTATGAATTTCCATATTTGAACACAATGTGTATAATCTATGTTGAATCATGTTTGAAATCCATGTATTTCATCATCTCTTCACCAATTAAGTTGATATGAATGAATATTTCTCACATGCAAGAGTAGATCATGGAGGTATGAGCTTTGCATGTTTGAATTTGATGTATTGGTGAGGAGTTTGGGTTAATTTGAGGCATGCAAGTAATTCAAGAAATGGAGCTTCATTGTGTTATGATTTGGTGTTGGTATCATGTTGGTATATGTATATGTGAAATTTGAGCCATGGCATGCAAGAAATGTTGGTTAGAAGGTTGAATTCGAGCTCAAAAACCATTCTGGAAAACCCATAATTTTTTATGTCCCGCTTGAGCGGGGGAACTGCCGCTCGAGCGGGGATTTCGAGCTCCCAGTATTTTCTTGCAGGCATGGTTCCCGCTCCAGCGGGGAGCTATGTAAAATGAACTTCCGCTCGAGCGTAGAAATGATACAACCAGCACTTTTGCAGACCTATTGGGTCCGCTCGAGCGGGGAAGTCCACGCTCGAGCAGGGACCCTGTTTTCTGAAATTTTGTATATGCATTCTGTGTTCTGTTTTTCGTTCCCTTTCACTTCTAAGCACTCTTAGGCATACATTGAGCATTGTAATTGAATTAAAGAGATAAGAATGAAGCCTAAAGAGGAATATGTGAATTAAAGAACGGATTGAATTATTTGTGACCCATATGTGTTATGTGATATGTAGGGTCAAGCTCCAGTGCAAATCCACAAGCCGATCACTGTGAGTAATATCTGGAATATGTTGTTGTCCAATTGCTTACTTCTATGTAAGTTTTGTAAAGTTCATTAATTTGAATGGTGGACAAAGTTTGAAAGGCCTAAATGCCAGTTTGATATGAAAGTTTGAAAGGCCTAAATGCCAGTTTGATACGAAAGTTTGAAAGGCCCAAAGGCCAGTTTGATATGAAAGTTTGAAAGGCCTAAAGGCCAGTTTGATATGAAAGTTTGAAAGGCCTAAAGGCCAGTCTGATACGAAAGTTTGAAAGGCCTAAAGGCCAGTTTGATAGGAAAGTTTGAAAGGCCTAAAGGCCGGTCTGATACGAAAGTTTGAAAGGCCTAAAGGCCAGTCTGATACGAAAGTTTGAAAGGCCTAAAGGCGAGTTTGATATGAAAGTTTGAAAGGCCTAAAGGCCAGTCTGATACGAAAATTTGAAAGGGCCAAAAGGCCAGTTTGATATGAAAGTTTGAAAAGGCCAAAGGCCAGTTTGACATGAATGAATTGGTCCCAAGGCCGTCTGATGTATAATGTTTCAATGTATTTTCTTTATTTGATATTATTCACTGGGCTTTCACTCACGCTCATTCATGTATTTGTAGGTAAGCCAAGAGAGGTCCAGACCCAGCCCCAGTGAAGTCTGTATGGAACAACTGGGTTTTGGAGAGTCAGCCCATGTGTCTCACGCACGAGACTCGCCTTCGCCTTGTTGTCATTTTGTTCTATGTTGTCATGTTGGCGAAGTCTTTGTATATGTCTGTATATAGTTTTCATGGGTTGACTTAGTTTTGGATGATCCTGTCTGTACAGAACTTTATGGTACTATATTTCTGTTGTGAGTTATTAATGTATATATGTATGGTTTGTTTTGATGTGCCACGTAAGCATAACTCTATGAACAAATGTTTGAACTACTTCCGTTTGGCCCCCTTAACTCCGTTAAAATACCTTTGTTTTGGTTTGAGGTCGTAGGTAATCTCATGATTACTGGCTGGTTATGTCCTTAATCCACGGGGGCGGGTTCGGGTCATGATAGAGTGGTATCAGAGCACGAGTTAATAACTCACACACTTGTCCAAAAGAGCAATACGCGTCTAGAAAAGATCTAGGATGCATTCATGTGATAAGTATGAAATTGGAAGCATCGAGAACATGCTTAAATGTTTTGATATGAATAGTTATGTGTTATAAGTTGTGATCTGCTTGCATTGTAAATTATTTGAATACCTGTGTATATGTATGCTCTTTAGTATATGCATACCTGTGAATCTTCTGTATAAAACATAATGCAAGTTTAATCAAATGTTGAGAACATGTGATTATATGAGATATGAATTGTTGCACTAATGTGTACAAGAAGTTTGTTTTGTTATAATGCACATACATGAACATATGAACCATGAAAAGTTGCCTATATGCATTCGATTCTGCCAATGGGTGTCTATGTGAAATATGAACATGATTTGAGTATATAATTACTTAGTAAATGTTCAACATGCGATATCTGATAAGTATGCAATCATCTGTTATGTATGTGATTAGTTATGTCTTGACGATACATAAAGTGAGGATATAATAATGTGCCTATGTGCGAATGTACGCATGTGTATCTGTATTTATTTTTGTATTGGGCATCCCAGTGTTTGGCAAGGCTTAATAAGAGTTTGTGTAGAACATGGATAAAGTAAGGGCATACGAGTTGGCAGACTCTTTCACAGCCCGACTTGATAGTCTAGAAGGAATAGTACAAGAAATGGCAGAGATCTTAAGACAACAACGTCAGTTGCCGCTACGGCAAGAACCTTGCCACCACTAGTGTAAGAAACACCGAGGAGTTTGTTATCAGATCTCTAGGGCTCGTTATAAGTGTGGTAAAGTGGACCATATGGTAAGGAACTGTCCCCGAACTGAACAAAATGTGAATAAATCTTCTGTCTCAGCTAGATTTGTACCAATGGTAGGAATTGCTAGTCAAGATAGGGTAATTGCACTCGTCTCAAAAAGTACTCAGACTGATGCAACCGTTATTCCAGGTATCTATACTGTCTATAAACGAATGCCTATATGTGATTGATTTTGAATTAGTGCATGTGTACACCTTTGCTTGGGGTATTGTTTGATTCGGATCAGCATACCCTTTCATATTTGCTGCCTGTGTATCTAGATTGGTCAGACCCACAAGATCAAGACCGTATTTATTGAATATATATGCTCCATTTGGGAAATTGTGAAATACGTATTGGGATATTGATTGACTCTGTAAATGCACATATACGTCCAAACCTATGCTTAGGGTGATTTGTTATATTACTGTCTTCAATGACTAAACCACTGGAATTATGACTTTATGATTGTGTGACCGAGTTGAGCACCCTAAATGATGAACTCTATAATTGTGAGACCATGTATTTTGATTGGTAGAGAATTGACTGGATTATGTGACTATATTGGGCTCGACTCATAAACCTACGTTTTGTGACTAATTTGGAATTTTTGCGTAACGGACCCTATCTTATGTACAACCGAGGAACTTTACTTAATGTGTTATCGTGCACCATATATGTGCCTATAAGACTTGTTTGGGAACTACCGTATTGATTATGGTACATACCTCCTGATCTGAATAACTGCATGCATACGCAACTATACCTGAATTTATGTGGGCAATGCTATATTGTGCCTGACTTGAAATACTTTGATATGACCAGTTGTGATGAACTTAGGGCAATTGTGAAACTATCAACCATGTACCCTATTTGGGAAGATTTTTGTCTGATTCGATCTGATAGAACCTTTGTCTGATTTGGCTTGAGAGAACCCTCATCGGATATAATTCGATGGGACCTTTTTTTGATTTAATCTGACCACACCTTTGCTTGGATTGATCGATAAGACCCTCTACCTAATTTGATTATGTTAAAAAGGGGGATTAAGAATTGCTTGTAAATAAATAGCCAGATTATTCTTGGCAGGAAGACTAATAGACCCAAAACTTGAAGCCGTTTGGAATACTTGACTTATTTGAAAGACCTTTTGTGGGCTATCAACAGATTGATCTAACCATGAACACCATTAAGAACCAACCTTCAACTATTAAGGACATATGTGTTATAAATGAACTGAATTGTGCAAATCCAGTGATTGGGAGTTTTAAGGAACAATGCTTGTGTATTGTCACATTCTTGTTTGTTTGACGCTATGGGAACCGGTGACGGTAGATTGATTTAACTATAAGCAGTACTGAACATTTATCTTTGACTGATCAGAATATGTTTCATATACCTGCTTCAGTGTTATCGGATTTGGGGAAATCAGGTTATGGCGAGTGATATTATGTTCATTTTGATGACATTTTTGGGACGTCCTTTCGTGCTAGGGGATGTTAAGCCTATGTAGCACCTTTATTGAGATATCTCTTTTGCCGCCGAAGGTCTTGTACGGGTGGGTTTGTCTAATCGATCTCGGGTCGGCCACCGACGGTCGTGAAGGGGTGTGCTTTGGTTCTGAGACGATTATTCCTTTGCTTTGTCTGGAATGTCATCCTTTGGTATTATGTAGATGTTATTAACATCCAAGAAGCTTTGAAAAACCCTGATTATCCGAAAGTGTGTGAATTCAGTATGCCTTGTATGTGTAAATAATGCCCAGTGCCATTATATTCTGCAATTGGGGCTCTGAGGATGTGTAAATTGTGTTTAACATGTGACTGACTATTTTGATATTATCTTTGACGTCATGGGGATTAATATATGAATTGCCTTCTGCTTTTGGCGACTATCAGATAGTGTGGAAAGACTCGATGGAACAGGGAATTGAATGTTGAACCAAATTGTAAACTGTAATCTGTTGAATGAATTGAGAACACGTGTATTCTGTTAGAAGTCGACTGCCTCGATGTTATTGTACTTTATAATTGGTACTATGGGGATATATGAGTTACGTATGTCGTATGGTTGATTGCTTTGTTGTTATCTTTGTTGACTCGGGAATCAGTGTTTGGATCCACTTTAAATTCCTGTAAACTTTTGATTGACCTTGGATAGCTGTGATGAGTCACTGAACTAAATACCGAATCGAATTGTGAATTGTGGAATTATTGGAGAATGAATTGAACGTTTGTGACAAGGGAGTAGACCGAACTTCTATGGTAAAGTTAGCTAACATCCGAAATGAATATGATGGTGACCTGCCGTGAGAAGGGTAATTGGTGAATTTGTGCCTAAATATTTTCGGTGCTAACAAGTCAAAGTCGAATATCAGATATTGGCGGAACTACTTCGACCTCTCTCTATTTTGGAATGGGAATAGGGATATGTGACTACGAATTTCATTATGGAGCAGCCTTGAGCACTTGAGGTGTAAATCCCATTTGGGTTATTGTATGTAGAATTACTAAATTTGCTCATTTCCTCCCTGTAAGATTTTTGTGTGATGCTTGTAGACTAGCCACTGTGTACATCAATAAGATTGCTCGTTTCCATGGGGTCCCAGTGTCTGTTGTTTTAGACAGAAATTCTAAAATGTGTTTGAATTTTGACAAGCCTTCAAGTGGCAATGAGAACTGAATTGGGATTCAGCGCTACTTTCCATCCGTAAATTGATGTATAATCAGAAAGAGCTATTTAGACTCTGGGAGAAATGCTCCAAATGCGTACTTTAGATTTTCGGGGAATTGGAAAAATCTATCCATCATTGGCAGACTTTGCTCACAACGACGGCTTACACTTTAGTTTCGGTATGGCACCATACAAGCCTTGTATGGAAGAAAAGGTAAGTCTCTGACTGATTGAGAACTAAGTGTTGCTTGATTTTGGGACTAAGTAAATGGCTCTCAAAAAGGATTGGAACCGTTGAATGAAAAGTGTTCTGAATTGTGTTCGACTAAAAGTAAAATAAGTTTGGAGGACCAAACTTCCTAAATGGGGGAAGACTGTAAGACCCCTGTTCTGTATTATGTTAATTGGTCCTTAATGTGAGTATGATTATGTGTTTAATATGATTTTGTGGGCCATTATGTGAAAATATGTGGTTTTGAATTTCTATCTGTCCACCGTAGGAATATCTGTTTGATTATCTGCTTTGAAAATTAAATTGAAGGCCTTATCGGCCACAGAACCCGAAATTGATTACGCCATTGTGATTGGCATAATTTTTAGAGCCTACGGTGAAATTTAATTGAAAATTGATTTGGATCAGATTAAATTGATTAAATTAAGGAATTAGTGCCCAAATTGTTTAATCTTAAAATAATATGACTAAGGGAGCTTTAAGGGCCATTATACACTCTCTTTTTTGTTTCCTTGAGCTCAATATCTGAGATTATGTTCTAGAGAGAGAGAGGAGCCAAGTTTAGTGAGTGAGGAGGCTCAAGGTAGAGTTTTGGCTAGAGAACTTGGTGGCCTTGAAGCTATATTCAAGAATTGAGCATAAATTGGAAGGATTAAAGGTCCTAAGTGAGTATTTCATGGATTCTAGTTGTAATCTTGTAAATCCTAGTTTGAATAATGGTCAAGAACATGGGTTAAATTGGTTATAAGGAATTTGAGTTGGTTTTGTTGGATTTAAAGTCAATAGATGCATGCATGTAGGAAATTACTATGAATTTCCATATTTGAACACAATATGTATAATCTATGTAGAATCTTGTTTGAAATCCATGTATTTGATCATCTCTTCACCAATTAAGTTGATATGAATGAATATTTCTCACATGCAAGAGTAGATCATGGAGGTATGAGCTTTGCATGTTTGAATTTGATGTATTGGTGATGAGTTTGGGTTAATTTGAGGCATGCAAGTGATTCAAGAAATGGAGCTTCATTGTGTTATGATTTGGTGTTGGTATCATGTTGGTATATGTATATGTGAAATTTGAGCCATGGCATGCAAGAAATGTTGGTTAGAAGGTTGAATTCGAGCTCAAGAACCATTTTGGAAAACCCAGAATTTTTGATGTCTGCTCTAGCGGGGGAGCCGCCGCTCGAGCGGGGATTTTGAGCTCCTAGTATTTTCTTGCAGGCATGGTTCCCGCTCCAGCGGGGAGCTATGTAAGATGAACTTCTGCTCGAGCGTCCGAGTTTATGCTCGAGCGTAAAAATGATACAACAAGCACTTTTGCAGACCTATTGGGTCCGCTCGAGCGGGGAAGTCCACGCTCGAGTGGGGACCCTGCTTTCTGAAATTTTGTATATGCATTCTGTGTTCTGTTTTCCATTCCCTTTCACTTCTAAGCACTCTTAGGCATACATTGAGCATTGTAATTGAATTAAAGAGATAAGAATGAAGCCTAAGAGGAATATGTGAATTAAAGAACGGATTGAATTATTTGTGACCCATATGTGTTATGTGATATGTAGAGTCAAGCTCCAGGGCAAATCCACAAACCAATCACTGTGAGTAATATCTGGAATATGTTGTTGTCCAATTGCTTACTTCTATGTAAGTTTTGTAAAGTTCATTAATTTGAATGGTGGACAAAGTTTGAAAGGCCTAAATGCCAGTTTGATATGAAAGTTTGAAAGGCCTAAATGCCAGTTTGACATGAAAGTTTGAAAGGCCCAAAGGCCAGTTTGATATGAAAGTTTGAAAGGCCTAAAGGCCAGTTTGATATGAAAGTTTGAAAGGCCTAAAGGCCAGTCTGATACGAAAGTTTGAAAGGCCTAAAGGCCAGTTTGATATGAAAGTTTGAAAGGCCTAAAGGTCAGTCTGATACGAAAGTTTGAAATATGAAAGTTTGAAAGGCCTAAAGGCCAGTCTGATACGAAAGTTTGAAAGGCCTAAAGGCGAGTTTGATATGAAAGTTTGAAAGGCCTAAAGGCCAGTCTGATACGAAAATTTGAAAGGGCCAAAAGGCCAGTTTGATATGAAAGTTTGAAAAGGCCAAAGGCCAGTTTGACATGAATGAATTGGGCCCAAGGCCTTCTGATGTATAATGTTTCAATGTATTTTCTTTATTTGATATTATTCACTAAGCTTTCGCTCACGCTCATTCATGTGTTTGTAGGTGAGCCAAGAGAGGTCTAGACCCAGCCGCAGTGAAATCTGTATGGAACAACCTGGTTTTGGATAAAAATCATATCATGATTAGTAGAGGCCAATCTTTGATCGGGCGAGCGGGGGTGCTCAAATGCATTCATGACCTTCCCTTCTCATACCTAAGTTCCCAAGCTGAGACAATCTTGGTGATGACGGACACGTGGCCTTTTCGCACGAGTCATGGGTTTCCTAAATTTTCCCAAAACAAAATATTTAGGTGGCAACTCTGTATCTGGCAAAGTAGTCAATTTTTGGCAATTTGACTCAAAATTGATTTTTCAAAAGATTTGCCAGATTTGGACTCTTTGGTGTTTATCAATTTCACATTGCACTTGTGAGATTAGATTTAGAACCGCGAAAGTCCGAACTGTAGGGCTTGTTTTGAGTTTTTGAAAAGGGGGCGTGAAAAAGGTGAGCTATAATGCCTACGAACCCAAATGTCAATTAGTTACATTGTATTTGATTCACCCAAATAATTTACATACACGAAAACACCTATATTTATAGGTGAAGAATACGATCATATCTTGTAATTATAGGGATTAAGCCAAATCAATGATCCAAATTCAAGCCACAAATCATGCATTTGATTTGTGTAAATTGAAGAATTAATTAATCTGTAAAGACATATTGCATCAATAACTCTAAAGCCATAAGCTTATCAAGATATCAATATGTTGGTTTTGATGAATCAAACGTTGTATATATATTTATTATAAAGATCTATTTTAATCTCCCACTTATTTCGCAATTCTAGACTATTTTTGTTAATATGATCATTTTTTTTGCACAGCCTGGTAGACCTGATGAGTTGGAGAGAATCGAAAGTGCTAGTGGAAGGGTTATAAACTAGAATAGACGTCGAGTCTAGGGAGTTGAGATCCATAGGTATGTAGAACGATGCTGTGATTAACAGATTTAGTTTACGATTTCATTAATACATAGATCATACATGTTTCTCGACAAATTAACCAAAACTAGCTTTGTGATTTTGAGTGGTTGATTGCTTTGGATTAGGTAAATTGGATTGTCTTTTCTTGGTGTCCATTTAACATTTGTGTTTTCCATGTAATTAGCTCTCCATGTTTGAGATGCTTTTTGTAGAACCTGCCTAGAAATAACTGTTATTGAGCTGATTCTTTGAAAAATCATGATCGAGTTTTATAGCATTTAAATTGGCCATATCAACTATGAACCAATCGTATTAGTTGTGAATCGAATCATGAATTGCCTACGAGCATACATATTACAAATTAGCGATATGCATGTCATTTTTATTCTCATGAATATACCGGAGTATATTGATATCGAAAGAAACATATGGGTATGCCAATATTTAGAAGTGGATTGCCATATATCACCTTTTTTCTTTTTTATTTTTCCCCACCATTTTATGTCACCAAATTACACAACAAGATGTTATGTGTTTTCATTAATTTCTTAATAATTATCTCCAAACAAGAGAATTAAGCATAAGTATTCATGTTAAGAGGTGATATAAAATGGTGACAAACAATGGGTGACATATTTTATTCCTTACTTAGAACCATGCTAACATCCAAATCTCTATTTGTAGAAAAAGTATTCATGTTAAACATTTAGGTTGGGCATTGCATTCTATCTCTCATCTGTTTTTCATTTTGTGAAATCTTTTGTGCACTTAAATTGGTTTTGTTAAATATTAAGTTCATGTTGGGCACTACCATAGACCATAGCAAATCACTAATCCATTTTACCATTGCTTCTAGATACTTTTTGGTGCTCTGTAGAAATGTAAACACTTAAACAATATTTCTAAATTATGAACCATTGATACAGGGAATCAGTACCTCAAACCATTTGTAATACTAAAACCAAAAGTCAGAGTGAACAGAAGAACCAGTACAGATGAATTTCTAATTTTGCCACTGATGGCTTATAGGATGTGGTTTTAAACAACTTCGCGTGCTAGGTTGTTAAGAGATGTCTGAATGGTAGAATGAAGAGGAGAAGACTTAACAGAAGCAGATTCAGCAAGGCATAAATGAAAGCCATGCTACTGAGGCAACTGCAGCTCTAACTGAGCTAGCGATGGCTCAGAAGAGCAAAGATAATATTAGTGTGGTGGTGGTGGAATTGAATAATTCTAGAAAATGTAGAGTGTGATGAGAGTGATATATGTGTATCTCTATATTTATTCATTCATTCTTCAATCGCCTTTTTGCCAGGCATTCCTCAGTTTTGAACACTAAAGATTCTTTGATCTTGTTTGGATTTAAGAGTGGTGTTCAATTCTGTGCTTAAAATACATGTACATAAAATAATTATTAGTCAATTGGATGATATAAATTTCGATTCGCTGGTTAGTCTCAAGCTAATTCAAACCAACTCAAGAGTTGATTATATATATGTGTGTAGACACCCCATTTTTGACCGTCCTCAAGACTTGGACGTCACCGTTTGAATACTCGGTGATTATCCATGTTTGTGTTCGTCTCGAGTTCCCGGAGGCCTTGGCAGCGCGCCCCGTCTCAGGACCTCTTGACTCGACTGCTTCGTGTTCGGTTTTGGCACCAAACACTTGTGTTTTTGCCTTGAAAGGCAGGGAATGGATTTTTGGCCATCCCCACACCCCACCGGCCCTCCCCTACCATCACCGGCCGCATATGTGTACCACCGGCAGTTTTTTCTTAAAAACAATGGCCGGTCAGCACTATATGTTGCCGACCGGCACATTTTTGTGCCGGTGATCCCTTTGGCTGGCCGGCATGCACCCTTTGCACCCCTGAGGCATGGTGCATGCCAGCTGTGCCAGCTGGAATACACCATCACTCATCCCCGTGCATAGGAGTGGCCACTTTGCACCCTTGGGCACCTTTGAACCCTCTAACCTTCTAGAAGGTTGACCCTTTTGGCCAAGCTTCTTGGAGAAGCTTGGCCAGCTGTCTTAGCTTCCTCTAGAAGCCTAGACTCTTTTGCACCCCTTGAACCTTTCTCTTTTGCTTAGCCTCTAAGTTTCTTGGCTTGGCTTGGCCTATATAAGCTCTCCTCCTCTCCCTTTGATGGAGGTTAGCCATTTTCAACAAAAAAAAACCAAAGCTTCTATATCTATATATCTGCCATATACTCCCTCTCTCTCTATTTTCCCTCTCTCTCCTCTGTGTGTGTGTTTTTAGGCCTAAAAGTGTGGTTTTACCTTACTTTTGCACCAATACACACACCATCACACCTTAGCTCGAGATTGGGAGGCTTGGAGGGTTGTTTGTTGAACTTTTGGACTGGTTTTGATCAATAGAAGAGGGCTGGATCATCTGTTCTTGAGGTGTTCTTCAAGGGTGAGCACTTTACTTTAGTTTCCCCGTTTTTGCAACTAGTTTTTACCTGTTTTGCTTGCTGTTTTTAGCTTTGTGTATAACATAAAAAAGTCTTATATTTTCTTGCTTTTGAACTTTCATTCAGGTCACTTTGTGGTTGGAGTGCAAACTCACCCTCTTAGGCCTTATTTTGGCCTCTTTGGTGCCTTTATTTTGAGCCTTGTTTGCTTTGTTATTTTGGTCTTCTCACCACTGAAAACCAGTGGGTTTTTAGTGGTGAGGAAGGTGGTTTGAAGTCTTGTTTAGGGGAGGGACACCCCTCTCCCCTTTGTCCCTCTTTTGCCTATTGTTTTTGCTTAAAAGGCAACATGCATGCTTGCTTGTTTTTGGCGCCATTTCAGAACTTTTTTGGGTGTTTTGGATCATATTTCATCTCTGTCTAATGGCATTTTGTTGGCCTCTTACATGCTTAACATACTTGCTTTGCATTCCTCTATTTGGCATAGAAATGCATCTTGTGTTTAGGCCTTGTTTCTTGCATGTATTAGCATAACTCCATGAAGATATTAGCCTCATTTTGTCATGTTTAAGGGCTGTGAGCCACTGATTTTGCCATGTTTGGCATGCTTGATGTGGTTGTTTTGCATTTTGGGCTTGTAAGCCTTGAGTATTTTGGCCTCTAGCATGCTCATCTTAGACCATCCTCATGATTTGGCATCATTTAGGATCATACTTCAGTCCACAAATCATGTTTGTATGTTTGTATATGTGACCTCTTTTATGTTTTGAGGATGTGTCCTTTTATGCCTTGAGATAGGCCTTGTGCATGTTTGTGTGTTTAGGGTATTTTGGGGCTACCATGTCAAGGGGTTTGGATGTATTTTTGCATGGTAGAACTCTGTTTTTGCTCGCCTAATGCATGTCATGAGTGATCATGTTAGTGGTAGTAAGATACTCTCTTTGGTGCCTTAGGTTTAGGCTCATTAACTTGCATGCTTGTATAGCATTTTGTTCATGTTTTTGGGCATTTTTTGCCACTGTTTTGGGGAGGTTTGAGGTCTGCCCCATTGTGGTTAAGTCCACCATTGTTTGCTTATCATATGCTTGTTGCTTATTTGGTTCATTACATGTTGTCCCATGCTAGCTTCATGGCATTTTGGTCCATGGTTGCATCACATTTGCCTCCCATATGTTTAGCACTATATACCTAACATGATATGTTGCATAGCATTTGGCATGCCTTGCATTTTAGCATCATATTGCATTGTTGAGCCATGTTTGCATAACATGCATTGCATTGCTTGGTTTGGGGTGTCAAACCAAGTGTGAGAAATGAGGGGTGTTTGTACTTCAAGTGACAATACACATCTCAATTCTCATGTCACTAAGGCCCTTGATCTTGATATGATAGGGTCTTGGTTCTCATTTGTGTGTTGCATGCATATTTACATTGAATTGCAATCTTGGTCCCTTAGGCCATCATGCACCAAAAGGCATAATTGGTGGCCCAAGGACCAAGGGCCATGCTTCCTTGAGTCCCATACATGATAGGAGGCATTGGTCATGCTTACATATGCTCAAAATTCCACACCATGCACTGCTTGCCTGCTGTTGCTGTCAAAACTGTCTTCTGCAGGAATTGTTTGCCGACCGGCATAAAAGAGTGCCGACCGGCCATTTGTTTGTGGCCGATAACCTCTCAAGCAGCCGATGGTTATTTTGAACGGCCGGTGGTCATTTCCTCCAGCCGGTGGTGTACTGCAGTGTGCTTAGAAGGTGTCCTGGGACTTTGGCAGATTTCAGAAAGGCAGGACAGTAAAAACAGAGGCAGCAGTGGTATGGTGCGGGTTTTTCGGGCGAGTCGGATTCGAGCATGCATCATTCGCGCATCCCGAGGCGGGGCTGCGGCCTTTTCTATTCTGCATTTAAATTATTAATTAAATTAGAAATTCTTGTAATAATTTATTCTGTATTTGGACTGTACTATTTGGGACTGTATATTCTTTTGGTCCCTCCGGGCGAGGGCAAATCTGTAATAAGTGTGCGTGAGTGTATGTATGTCTTCCAACCCCCACTTCTTTCCTCCCTTTTATTTACCCGCTTACGATGGTTAGTATCAGGGCACGTTTAAATTAGCATACCTCATGCAATGCATGCGTGCATCCATTCATTTGTCTTACATGCACCGGGCTCGGCGCATCACGCTAACTGCATTGTATTTCAATTTCCAAATTGAATACTTGTTACTTGTAGCATTTCACATGCCATGCTTAGGATAGCCGAGCCTGTCTAGATTACACCCCTACTTGTGTTGCATTAGTCACTTAACATGAACTAGGGACATGCATGGTTGCTAACTAGTTTATTGTTTTGGCACGGAGTATGATGTAAGTATTTATGCTTTAGCATATCGCATGCGTGTGAATGTTGCCATGACAGTATGCTTACCATGCGGCTAAGTGCTTATATGAGATAAACTGCCTGAATGCCTGTGGGTGAAGGTTGGATTGTTTGAGTTGGAAAAACTCGTTGAAATCCGTGTTTTAGCCTACTTGCGAGTAGCAAATTCCGAAGCGCTTTTCAAAACAAACGGATATGCAATGCTTATTTCCAAATTAGGCAATCTAGTCTATACTTGTTTGCTGCGCGCATAACATAGTAATTCTAGGCTAATAACCGGAATAAGAACACATAATGTTTTCAAAATCGGATATCATGGTTAGTAGAGGCCAGTCTTCGGACCGGGCGAAAGGGGGTGCTCATAGCTGACCTTCCCCGATCGTACCCAAGCTCCCGAGCCAAGACAACTTTGGTGATGACGGACACGTGGCCTTTGGCACCGAGTCAGGGTTTCCTAAATTTCCCATTTTAAAAAATATTTAGGTGGCGACTCTGTATCTGGCAAAGCAGTCCATATTTGGCACTTCTTTTCAAAATTTGTTTTTCTCAAAACGATTTGCCAGAGTGGGACTCTTTGGTTCAAATTACGAACCGCAACAAACAAAAAAGGGGAGTCCGAACTGTAGCCGAGGTCCCACGTGGGCGTGTTACTATGTGCTGTAGAATAAATTTCAATCACAAATAATAGTGAGAAATTATACAAAAGAAACCAGACACATATTTATACGGTTTGACAAGATTATTTATTATGTTCACGGTGTAAGAATATCCATAAAGTGGCCCATATGCCACATGTTTTATTTATTTATTTATATTATATATATTTATTGTATATTATTAATTGGTTTAATGACTAATGGGTAACTCATGTCTGTTCACTATCCTATATGGTGGTTTCATGGGACTTACAACTTCCCTGATGGTGGGAAGTTATAAGGAGTTACACTTGGATATAGGTCCAAGCCTATCTATATATATGCCTATGATAGCCATCAAACACAGACATTGTTTTGTGAATAGAATATGCTTGAAACTCTGTCCCTTTCACTTTTCCCATATAGTTCTGTAAAAGTGTTCTGTGAGTGGGCTTTTTACACATTCAAGGTTTGATCATTCAAGGATAAAGATTCAAAGGCTTGAACATCATGGCATGAGGTATTCTTCTTTCTGAATTAAAATTATTTTAATTCTCACAATTGGTATCAGAGCCAACCTTCTATTATGTTGTTTGGTTTTTATTTCAAATTCTTACATCAAACTATTATCAATTTTGTGAATCGAATCAAGCCTATTCTATACATGTGATATTTGTATATTAATTCACACCATAAAATTTAACAATTCAGAATCATTGTAGAATCAGTATGAGTAATTTATATTGCATAACTTTTGAATATCACTATTAAAGAAAAAGGAAGCACTGTTGCAATAGTAGAGTCCGTCGAGATTTGTGCTAGTGGTATTTACATTTATTTAGAATTTTCTCCTAGTCTGAATTTATTTTATTTAGGAGACTTGTTGTGTGTCATTAACTATTATTTTTGACACACACATTAAAGAGCAAAATATTTAATCTGATTCTATATAAAATCTAGAAATTCTCATACTTTTATTTGGATTTATTTGGTTTATTTTAAAATGGCATGAAAGACTTGAATTTATTTCTAGAATTTTCATAAAGAAATTTTAACATGCTATTAAGGATGTTTTGTTTATTATCGTTGCATGTTTAAATAGTAAGCAAATTCAATTGAATCTCATACAGTGAATTATAACATGTTCTTTTAGTTTTTATAATTTTTGAGATCCATTGGCATGTTAGCTAAAATAATGTAATATTATATTACATGCATTAAGGTAATTATTTATGCATTGAAAATTCATGTGAAATAAGAGTATGAATACACTATGTGTTGGGCTTATGGAATTTATTTTGGTCCAATTTTTAAGCAAAATCTAATATAAGGTTGAATTACATGTGTTTGGTCTTGGGATTTTTCATGTGATATTACTCTGATTGTATGTATTATACATTATGTGCATTGAAAGATTATGTATTTGTTGTGACTATAAGGATTTGCTCACATTAATAAATTATGCCATATTTAAAAATTGTATTCTGTTTTAAGAGTAGTCACAGCATCTTAAGACATAAAGATGTGATCCTCAGTATTTTGATCACATAAAGTTAAAAGTTAATTTGGTATTTTTACATTGCAATTATGTTTTATAAATAATTTCTTGGTCCCACAAGAAAGTAATTATTTATGAAATTTAATTGGAATAAGATAATGGATTGGGTATTAAACGGATTGAACACTCTAAACCCACAGGTATGAGTTTTCTTTTCCTTACATATTTTGGAACCCATTAGTCTTATTATAAAGTAATAGCAAATCTAATACAGTTTAGTGACCTTTACCCGCAGGAAGGTTTAGATTTGTTACTGAATTTGACATTGGTTGATTCAGACTACAGCTATTGTTTCAAAGCATTAATAATGTTCTTGGTAATTACAGCGATTTTTACCTCTGTACTATCTAATGAGTCTTCTCATATTCCATTCTTGAACGGTGATAATTTTTCAAACTGGAAGGACAAAATCCTTCTAGCATTAGGGTGCATGGACCTCGATCTGGCACTCCGTGTGGATGAACCTCCTGAACCCACGGATGAGAGTTCCGCTGCAGAAAAAAGTGCTTATGATAAGTGGCAGCGATCCAATCGCTTAAGCCTAATGCTCATAAAGTCACATATTAGCCAGAGCATTAGGGGCTCAATCCCACCATCTGATAAGGTCAAGAACTACATGAGGGCTATTGAAGAGCAATTTGTTAGTTCTGACAAAGCATTGGCAAGTACCCTAATGAACAAACTAATAGGAATGAAGCATAACAATTCTAGGAGTAAGCGTGACCACATTATGGAAATGAGGGACATTGCAGCTCATCTTAAGTCCTTAGAGATTGAGATTTCTGAGTCATTCCTTGTCAATTTCATACTCAATTCTCTTTCCATGGAATATGGAGCATTCCAAATTTCTACAACACACAGAAGGAAAAATGGTCTATCAATGAACTTTTGACCATGTGTGTTCAAGAGGATGAGAGATTGAAGCATGGAAAAGTGGAAAGTGCTCATTTAGCAACACATAAAGGAGGGCAATGGAAAAAGGGAAAAGGTGATCAGAAATGGAAGAAGCTTGGTAAAGTGTCATTTAAAAATTATGGCAATAAAGGTGCATGCTTCTTCTACAAGAAAAAGGGTCACATGAAGAAAGACTGCCCCAAGTATAAGAAATGGCTTGAGAAGAAAGGTAATCTCATATCTCTTGTGTGTTATGAATCTAATTTTGTTAATGCTCATCAATATGATTGGTGGATTGATTCGGGTTCTACAATTCACATTGCTAATACCATGCAGGGCTTCCTCAGTCTAAGGAAACCGACGGGAAGTGAACAAGGCATCTATTTGGGCAATGGGATGCGTTCGCACGTCGAAGCTGTTGGAACTTTCCGACTTGTTTTAAAAAATGGCTTTGTTTTGGATCTTGAAAACGTATTTTACATTCCATCTCTTTCAAAAAACTTAATTTCTGTTTCTAGACTAGTATCGTTTGTATTTGAATTTCAGTTTGTTGGTGCAAATTTTAGTTTGTTTAAAGACTCTGTTTCTGTAGGATTTGGTACTTTAATTAATGGTTTGTACAAATTAAATCTGGATCCTGTTTTTGAGCAAAATCTTTTAACCTTGCATGGTGATATTGGCATTAAGCGTAATGTTGTTGATGAGTTCTCCTCTATTCTTTGGCATAGGAGATTGGGACATATCTCCATTGAGAGAATAAAGAGGTTGGTTAATGATAAAGTCCTTCTGACTCTTGATTTTACCAACTTTGGTACTTGTGTGGACTGCATAAAGGGAAAGCAGACCAACAAGACCAGTAAATGTGCCAAAAGGAGTGAGGAAATTCTTGGAATCATACACACTGACATTTGTGGACCATTTACTCCACCTTGTCTGAATGGTCAGAGATATTTTATCTCATTTATTGATGACTTCACACGATACATGTATCTCTACCTCTTGTTTGATAAGGCCGAGGCACTTGATGCCTTTAAAGTTTATAAAGCAGAGGTAGAGAAACAAGCAGAAAAGAAAATTAAAATTGTGAGGTCAGACAGGGGTGGAGAATATTATGGGAGGTACACAGAATTAGGACAATTACCAGGTCCATTTGATAAGTTCCTTAAGGAAGAAGGCATTATTGCACAATATTCAATGCCTGGCACACCACAACAAAATGGTGTTGCTAAAAGAAGAAACCAAACACTTATGGACATGGTAAGGAGCATGCTTAGTTATTCTAATGTGTCTATAAATTTATGGAGTGAAGCTTTGAAAACCGTTGTGTATATCTTAAACAGGGTTCCATCCAAGGTTGTTCCCAAAACACCGTTTGAGTTATGGAAAGGATGGAAGCCAAGTTTAAAACACCTACACATTTGGGGTTGTCCAGTTGAAGTAAGGGTGTATAACCCACATTTAAAGAAATTGGACCCCAGAACAGTTAGTGGTTTTTTCATAGGCTATGCAGAAAACTCCAAGGGTTACAGATTTTATTGTCCTTCAAATTGTGAGAATTAAAATAGTTTTAATTCAGAAAGAAGAATACCTCCTGCCATGATATTCAAGCCTTTGAATCTTTATCCTTGAATGATCAAACCTTGAATGTGTAAAAAGCCCACTCACAGAACACTTTTACAGAACCATATGGGAAAAGTGAAAGGGACAGAGTTTCAAGTCTATTCTATTCACAAAACAACGTCTATGTTTGATGGCTATCACAAGCATATATATATAGATAGGCAAATTTATGGAGTGAAGCTTTGAAAACCGCTGTGTATATCTTAAACAGGGTTCCATCCAAGGTTGTTCCCAAAACATCGTTTGAGTTATGGAAAGATGGAAGCCAAGTTTAAGACACCTACACATTTGGGGTTGTCTAGTTGAAGTGAGGGTGTATAACCCACATTTAAAGAAATTGGACCCAGAACAGTTACTGGTTTTTTCATAGGCTATACGGAAAACTCCAAGGGTTACAAATTTTATTGTCCTTCAAATTCACTTAGAATTGTTGAAGCCAGAAATGCTAAGTTTATTGAGGAAGTTGACCCTAGTGAGAGTTACTCTCGAAAGATAGAGTGGAAGGAATCACGGGATCCGAATACAACACCCATGAATATAGGTGAATTGGTTGTCCTTCAAGATAATCAACCTGCTATCCTTGAAAATCAACAAATTCAAGAACTTCCACCACAAGAGGAACAAGTCAACATAGAGCCTGTAGCTCAAGCCTCAATTGAGACTGCAGAATTAAGAAGATCCTCACAAGCTAGAAAGTCAGCAATTTCTGGTGATTATTTTCTATACTTAATGGAGTTGATTTTAACATCGGACCTAAAGATGATCATATTTCATTTTCCAATGCCATGAATAGGGATGATTCTAAAGTATGGTATGATGCCATGAAGGAAGAGTTGGAATCTATGGCTAAGAATCAAGTTTGGGAAATTGTCGAGTTGCCTAAAGGAGTTAAAGCGGTCGGCTGTAAATGGGTCTATAAGACCAAAAAAGACTCAATTGGTAATGTCGAACAATATAAAGCCAGACTCGTAGCTAAAGGTTTCACTCAAAAAGAAGGCATCGATTATCATAATACATTTTCTCCGATTTCTAAGAAGGATTCATTTCGAATTATCATGGCATTAGTAGCTCATTTTGATTTAGAGCTACATCAAATGGATGTGAAAACATTTTTAAATGGGGATCTTGAGGAAGAAGTATACATGAACTAACCTGAAGGTTTTTGTTCTGATAAAGATAGTCACTTAGTTTGTAAGCTCAAGAAATCCATATATGGACTAAAACAAGCTTCCCAATAGTGGTATTTAAAGTTCGACAATGTTATTACTTCATATGGTTTTACGGAGAATGTTGTGGACAACTGTATATACCTTAAGGTTAGTGGGAGCAAATACATTTTTCTGGTTTTATATGTGGATGACATTTTACTTGCATCTAATGATTTGGGATTGTTGCATGATACTAAACAATTTCTTTCTCAAAATTTTGAAATGAAGGATATGGGTGAAGTTTCTTATGTCATTGGCATAAAGATTCACAGAGATAGGCCCAAAAGGACATTAGGACTATCTCATAAAGCTTACATTGAAAGAGTTTTGGAGAAATTCAAGATAAGTGATTGCACTCCTAATGCAGCACCCCTTTTAAAGGGTGACAAATTTAGTTTAAGTCAATGTCCGAAGAATGATTTGGAAAAGGAACAAATGGTTAGCATTCCCTATGCGTCTGCCATAGGCAGTTTAATGCATGCTTTGGTTTGTACACGACCTGACATTGCATTTGCAGTTGGGATGCTTGGAAGATACCAAAGTAATCCAGGAATGGAACATTGGAAGGCTGCAAAGAAAATCATGAGGTACTTAAAGGGAACCAAGGACTACATGCTTACTTACAAGCATGTTGACTGTCTTGAGGTGGTTGGATATTCAGACTCGGATTTTGCGGGTTGTCAAGATTTCAGAAAATCAACTTTAGGATATGTTTATTTGCTAGCAGGCGGTGCTGTTTCATGGAAGAGCGCCAAAGAGACGATAATTGCATCGTCAACAATGGAAGCAGAGTTTGTAGCCTGCTTTGAAGCAACCTCACAGGCTATTTGGTTAAGGAATTTTATTACAGAGCTTCGAATTGTGGATTTAATTTCTAGGCCATTAAAGGTTTACTGTGATAATTCCGCTGCGGTTTTCTTCTCTAACAATAACAAAAGTGGTAGCCAAAGCAAACATATTGACATAAAGTATTTTGCTATTCGAGACCGTGTTAAGAAGCAAGAAGTCAGCATTGAGCATATTAGTACCGATATGATGATTGCAGATTGCATGACCAAAAGTCTTTCTGTAAAGGTGTTTTCAAAACACGTTGAGGGCATAAGACTGATTGGTTAGCTCAATAATTTTTCTAGTTGTTGTTTTATTTTGTTTTGTCATGACATTTTGATTATTATTAGTGAAAGACATCATTTTGTGCACCTAAAGTATTTGTGATGCTATGCAGTCCATTGGGACTATTGATCCATAGGGATCATTGGACCCAGAATAACTTATTAGAAGTTATTCATAAAGAATGACACCACATAAAGTTGAGAGTGTGATACAATGTAATACATGGAAGGAAATACTTAATTGATAGAGTATAACCGCCATGATTTGTGTATTATACCTCTAAGGTTTGGATATTTTTATGATCATCATCAGTTTGTTAGTTACCCGATAGTCAACACGTGTTATATGTGCCAAGTAGGAAAATGTAAGAATATCCATAAAGTGGCCCATATTCCACTTGTTTGTTTTATTTATTTATTTATATTATATATATTTAATTGGTTTAATGACTAATGGATAACTCATGTCTGTTCACTATCCCATATGGTGGTTTCATGGGACTTTACAACTTCCCTGATGGTGGGAAGTTATAAGGAGTTACACTTGGATATGGGTCCAACCCTATCTATATATATGCCTGTGATAGCCATCAAACACAGACGTTGTTTTGTGAATAGAATAGGCTTGAAACTCTGTCCCTTTCACTTTTCCCATATAGTTCTGTAAAAGTGTTCTGTGAGTGGGCTTTTTACACATTCAAGGTTTGATCATTCAAGGATAAAGATTCAAAGGCTTGAACATCATGGCAGGAGGTATTTTTCTTTCTGAATTAAAATTATTTTAATTCTCACACACGGTTCATATTAGTTTTATTACACTGGAAAAAGCGAAGAGTACAATGTGTATGTAGATAACAATATATATAATAGGATCTATATATACAGATTATTACCATAATGTATCTATACACTAAGATTTTTAACTCATTTTTTTTCATTCTTTTTGTGAATTTTTTTTGAAAATATGTGAAAGGTAAAACATTGTTATTATTTAAAAATGCATAAAAGACCAAAACAAAAAAATAAAAATAAAAAAATAATTCATCGACTAGGCTGCGTTAGGAGTAATGATGGGCTGAATACTTGAATTCAAGTCCTACACTGCATATTAAAAAGTCCTTCGGCTGTTCAAATTAGTGTTTGGACTTGGGTAGTGGGTGGACATGGTCAAGTTGGGTCTGATTTGGACCGGGCCCATATTATATAATAACATAGGCAAATTACTCACAAGTCTTTTTTGAAAAGTGTGTATTCTATTTAATCCAAAACCTTTTAGATAGACCCAAAAGTCTTATGCCCATTATCTTCTCCTTTTTTTCTACACCTTACTTCTTCTCTTTATCTCTCTTTCTCTGATATCGACGATGACTACCACCTCGACAATGCCTTCCTTATTTTCTTTCTCTTTCCAATCTACAGTCACCGACGACTAGTGACTACTATTGATTGGAGTTTACATGCAACCACCGAACACCAACTCCTTGCATCGAGCTCACTGACGGCGAAAGATATGAGTTTCTGACGATGAAGATGAGTAGATCTACTCAGATCTGAGTAGATCTACGTTAGATCCAGTTAGATCTAAACCAAAAAATAGTTGCCGGAGTACAAGTATCTCTCTATATCTGTCTCTTTCCTTTGATCTCTCAGTTTTAATAATTTTTTGTACTATACACTTCTATTTTCCTGTTGTAATGGAGAAAATTTTCAAGTTCTGAACAAGTTGTTTTCGAGTTTTAATTACAGGTGGTGAAAAATGTAAAATTTTACAATTTCAGTTTTTTTGGTATTGAAATGAATAATTTTTTAGAACTGTAAAATTTTGTAGTTTCATAACATGTTTTTTAGTTTGATTAATAAGGATAAATACTTAATAAAATCAAACTTTGAAACTGTAACATTTTACAATTTCAAAGCTTGTTTTTGAATTTGATCAATATTGGAAATTATTTGCTTAAACCCTACAAAAAATTAAAAATGACATATTGTGGACGCGCCCCGGGAGAGGCCTATGCTTTTCCACAGTTCGGACTCAATTGTGTCACGGTTCTTAATCTGATCTTGCAAAGTGCAATGCAAGATTGATAAATCACCAAAGAGTCCAAATCTGGCAAATTGTTTTGGAAAACTGATTTTTAAGAAAGAAATGTCAAACATGGACTGCTTTGTCAGATACAGAGTCGCCACCTAAATATTTTATTTTTGGAAAAATTTAGGAAACCCTGACTCGTTGCCTAAGGCCACGTGTTCGTTATCACCAAAGTTGCCTCGGCTTGGGAACTTGGGTACGATTGGGGAAGGTCATCTATGAGCACCCCCGCTCACTTGATCAAAGATCGGCCACTACTAAACATGATATCTTATTTTTTAAAACACATGCGTTCTTATTTCGATTAATTAGCTAATCTTACTATGTGATGCGCACAGCAAAACAAGTATAGACTAGATCGCCTAATTTGGAACAAAGCATCGCATATCCGTTTGTTTGGAAACGGTTTGATGTTTGCTACTCGCAAGTAGGCTAAAATACGAATTTCAATGAATAGTCCCAATTCAAGCAATCCAACCTTCACCTATAGGTATTCAGGCAGTTATATCACATAAGCAATTAGCCTCATGGCAAGCATGCTGTCATGTTAACACTCACATACATGCAAGATGCGAAAGCACAAACACTTAAGTGTACTCCGAGTCAAAACAAGAAACTAGTTAGTAATCATGCATGATCCTAGTTCATGTTAGCAATGGCTAATGTATCACATACACAATGCAACTAGAATAGGCTCGGCTAATCTAACATGGCATATGAGATGCAACAGTTGATACATGTATTCAAATTGGAATTGAAATACAATGCAGTTAGTATGATGCGCCGAGCCCGGTGCATGCGATACGGATGAATGATGCAAACATGCATAGCATAAGGATGCTAAATGAAACGTGTCCTGATACTAACCATTAAAAGACGGTAAGTAAAAAGGAGAAAGAAATGGGGGTTGGAAGACATGCATCACACACACGTACGCTTATTACAAAATTGTGCCCTCTCGAGGGAGGGTCCGAATAAATAATACAAATTAACTAACTAACAAGCTAATTAATTATTACACAACACTTAACTAATTAAATAAATTAATTAAGCTACTAAAGCAGTAAAGAGGCCTCGGGAAGAGGGATGAATGCATGCATGCTCGGCTCCGCTCGGAAATCTATCGCCATGCTCATGCTGCCTTTGTTTACACTGCTTTGCACCTCTGAAAATTGCACAAGTCTCAAGGACGCTTCTGAACCACCTTCTGGGTGCTGTGAGAGGCCATCGGCCAAAGGATGAGCCCACCGGCCAAGGGGAACTGGTCATCGACCATATCTGAGGCTCTCGGCCAAATGTTTGTAGCTGACTGGCACTAAAGATGGCTGACCGGCCATCCCTTCTTGCAGAATGCCATTTTTGTTCCAACAGAGGACAGACAAAGCATGGCAATACATTTACAAGACAATGTGTGCACAACCATCTTCCCTATCATGTTGAACTCAAGGAAGTATGGTTCTCGACCCTCGGACCATCAATCACGCATTCCAATGCATGATGGCCAAAGAAGCCAAGTGTGCAACTTCAATGTCAAATGAAATGCACACAAAACACATAAAGGGGCCCCCAACCTCTATCATGGTTGATCAAGAGGCAAGGGATGCAAACATGCAAGCAAAACTAATGCAACATGAGCATGTTAATGGCAATGCCATACAAGGCTAATGGTAACAAGCATGCCAAATGCAATGCAACCTAAACAAGCATGCGAACATGCAAAGCATGTGACAACATTCAAGGATAAGGAAGCATGTAACAACATGTTAATTAGCAAGCATGCAACAACATGCAAGGGACAACACATGCAAACATGCAAAGCAACTTAACAAAAGAATGCATGCCAAATGCATTACAACTTAAGCATGCAACAACATGGCATATAACAACATGCAAAAAGGCCAAGTATGTAACAACATGCAAGGCAAGCATGCAACAACATGCGGGGATGGTCTTAAACCAAAATGGACAGCTCTCAAATAGGTCCAAATCACTGGCCAAAATGCTATGGAATGAAGGACAAAACCACATATAAACATGCACGTAGAAATGGTTCAAAACTTAAGCATAAAAGGGCAACTTTTAAGAACACTTAAAAGGAATGAAAGGCATGCAAATGTGACAACATTACATGCTCTGAAATGATGCTAGGAGTGATGCCAAATCACATAAACAAGTCAAGCATGGCATGCTCAAGGCTTAAAGCCTAAGACTAGTCAAGGGACTTGAACCAAAGCTACACAAACCAAAGAGCATATGGCAACCATAACCCAAAATAGTCCTAAATCATGGCAAAGTGAGCCTAAAACATGCAATGACCAAAGCCAAAACAAGCTAAAACAAAGGGGTAAAAACATGAGGCATACAAGGCCACAAAAGAGGTGTTACTCAACACCTAATACAACCAAACATGGCATGACGCAAGCAACAAAAATTAGAGTTATGGCATGTTAGAACAAGGCCAAAAACCCATTGACATGGCATCCTAGAGGCCTAAACATGGAGGCATACACAATGGTCCATTCATGAGGCATAAAACAACAACTCTTTAAAACATTAAAGAAGTGACAAATGCAAGTATATGAGCACATTACATGGACTGAAATAACATACCAAGTGATGCCAAACCACTGAAATGGCCCAAGTAAAGCATGCTAGTGACTTGAACACTCAAAGCTAACAAGCTAGGATATATGGTAGCTATACAAAGCATGGCATATATGACTAATACAACACAAATTAGAGCTCTAGCATGGTAAAACAAGACTAGAAGCTTCATGGAGTTAAGCCAAAATCATGCTAAAATGACATGTAACAACATGATGCATGTTAAGGCAAATAAGGGGATTACAAGGTAAGTACATGGTGCATGCAAGAGACCACTAAACTAACTTTAAAAAGAGGTTAATCATGGCAAAATAACACCAAATACTTGCTGAAATGTAGCTAAAATAGGCCAAGCACACATGCTACCTACATAAGCCATTTATGCAAGTATTAAAGACAACAAGGAGAGGGGATGACCCCCTCCTATTTAAGACACCAAAACCACCTCTCCACCACTGAAAATCCTCTGGATTTCAGTGGTAGAGAGGTCATGCAAAGCTCAAAGCAAGGGCCGAAATGGATGGCCTAAAACAAGGCCTAACAAGGCCTTGGAGGGGGGAAACAACCCCAAACCTCAAAATGACCTTAAACAAAGTTCTAAAGAAAGTAAAAACAGAACTTTTATCAGTTATATACTAAGCTTAAAACAATAAGCAAGATGGGCTAAAATCTTAAGCAAGAAAGGGGTATCTAAAGCAAGTTTGCTCACCCTTGAAAAACACCTTCAAGAACACAACACCAGCACCTTTCTCTGATCAAAAACAGCTCAAGAATCCTAACACCAACTCCCTAATGCCTCAGCAACCAAGGATGGTGTTCTACTAGGTGCTCAAGTGCAAAAGTAAGACAAAAACTCACTTTAGGTCACAAACTCATACACAAATGTATAGAAGGATGGAAATATAGAGATAGAGAGATACAAATATTCTAACCCTAATTTCTGAACCTTTGAGAAGGGAGGAGGGCCTCCCCTCTTATAGAAATCAAATTTCTAAGCTTCTCAAGCAAGCTAAACCAAGGGACAAATCCCTCCATACACGTGTATGGAAAAGGTCAATTATGCGTGCTAGCTGGCACAAAATATCTGCATAAAGCAGATGAATAGGGTTCGGCCAGTAAAAATGGCCGATCGGCCAACACAGGGCCGGCCGACCAAATATAGTGTTGACCGGCCAATACTTTTGGCCGATGGCAAGGAAAAAGGGCCGATGGCTTCAAGCCTTGGCCGGTGGGTTGAGGGGATGGCAAACAAGCCACCCTCTTCCCTCAAAAGCAAAAACACAAGTTTTTGGTCCACAACCAAGCACAAAACAGACAAGTTGAGAGATCTTGAGGCAAGGCGCGCGGCCGAGGCCTCCGAGAACTCAAAACAAACACAAACATGGATGATCATCGAGTGTTCAAACGATGACGTCTAAGTCTTGAGGACGGTCAAAAATGGGGTGTCTACGGTGTCCCCTCTTTGACAGAACTCGAAAGTCATAACAATGATGGGAGTGAATGTCAAAGCCCAGAGACGACACATTTTTTACGAGGCCGAAGACTTAGACAAGCATACAAGATACAAAGATATGTGCCCGAAGGCAGGGGCAAAATGCAAGGAACAATGCACGATGCCGAACATAACTTATGATCATGCAAAGAAAGCTATAACGAAGTATATCATGCAACAGTTTTAAGCAAGCATATACAAATCCAACTACATTACATGCAGAAAGGATGTAAGAGAATTATTCAATTCTCGCTACGTCTCACGCGGAGAATATACAATACCTGTCCGGTTCGTCTGGTCGCGCCAGCCTCAAATGAACCGTACATACAATATCGTGCCTGAAAGAGGAAGAAACTCAACAAGTACAATATCGTTAGCAACATGCATAACAATGTAATTAAAACTGCGTGACAACGCGAGTGTAAAGTGTGCATAACAATGCAGGTAGAACATCCGAGACAACGCAAGTTAAAGATGTACATAACAATGTAAATAACGAACGTAACAGCGTAAGTTAAAGGGGTACAAAACAATATAAGTAACAATCGTAACAACGCAAGTTAAGGGTATGCGAAACAACGCAAGTTAGAGAGGGCGCGAAACAACGCGAGTTAGTGAGTTGCAAAACAATGCAAATTAGAAAGGTTGCAAAACAATGCAAATTAGATAAGTTTGCAAAACAATGCAAATTAGAAAGTTTGCAAAACAATGCAAGTTAGTAGGTGCGAAACAACGCGGGTTAGTGGGTGCGAAACAATGCACGTGACGAGCGAGACAACGCAAGTCACAAAGGGGGTGCGAAATAACGCATGTGACGAGCGAGACAACGCAAGTCAAAAAGGCGGTGCGAAACAACGCACATGAAGAGCGAGACAATGCAAGTCACAAAGGGGGTGCGAAACAACGCACGAGTTAGTAGGATGCAAGACAATGCAACCTAAATTAGTAGATGCAAAACAATGCGAAAGAGGTGTGCATGACGATGCGAGGTAAGGAAATGCATGACAATGCAAATGAGATATGCATGACGATGCGTGTACTGAAATGCATGACAATGCAAATGAGATATGCATGACAATGCATGAACTGAAATGCATGACAATGCAAATGATCTGAGATGCATGACAATGCATGGGAGACGTGCATGACAATGCATGAACTGAAGTGCATGACAATGCAAATGAGCTGAAATGCATGACAATGCATGGGAGACGTGCATGACAATGCATGTACCGAAATGCATGACAATGAAAATGACGCGTGCATGGCAATGCATGTGCTGAAATGCATAGCAATGTAAATGAGATGTGCATGACAATGCTAAAGCTGAAATGCATGACAATGCATGTAAGATGTGCATGACGATGCATGTACCGAAATGCATGACAATGCAAATGAGCTGAAATGCATGACAATGCATATAATATGATAAGGTGTATGATGATGCAAATGGGACATGCGAAACAACGCTGATGAAGGGGCGCAAGACAATGCGACCCATAGGATGTGCATGACAATGCGAGCATGACGTGTGTGGCAACGCATAAGGGATGTACATAACAATGCAAGCGTGGTGTGTGCTACAACGCATAGAGTATGTGTATAACAATACAAGAGACGTGCGCTACAACGCATATAGATGTGCATAACAATGCAAGAGACGCGCGCTACAACGCATATAGACGTGCATAACAATGCAAGAGATGCGCGATTATCATAAGCAAGACAAAACATTGTAATGTGACGTATTTAAAGCAGTTT
Source organism: Camellia japonica (assembly GCA_030407325.1). Classification (NCBI taxonomy): domain Eukaryota; kingdom Viridiplantae; phylum Streptophyta; class Magnoliopsida; order Ericales; family Theaceae; genus Camellia; species Camellia japonica. The sequence continues at coordinate 165,123,824 of JAPPVO010000032.1, forward strand.
CTGAATCTCGCAAGATACAAAAGGATACGAAAAAGGATACACCTTGCGCGTACCGAGCATCGCACACAAAAGACACGATTCGAGGCGAACACGGAGTCTATTTTCTTGCACTGTCTTGAAGAATGGAGGTCCCAAACATCATATCTGACCCAAACAAGGGTGTAGGAGGTGCATCGACCACAAGGGGAGGCCACCGGCCATCCATCGGCTACAAAATAAGCTCATCGGCCAAATATTTAGCCGATCGGCTAACAATTTGGTCGACCGGCCAAAAATAACAGTTTCGGGGCAGTTTTGTCTTTTGGCTTTGGGTCTTTAAATATAAGGTTCCAAACCTTATATTTTCACTTCACCCTAGCTCGAAAATCTTCCCTCTTTCTCTCTAGGTGATTTTCTCGCCCTCGATCTTCATTTTTCTCTTGTTTTTGACACTTTTCCATCGTTCGATTCGCGAAACTCTTCCCGTTTCACACACTTTGAACCGAACAAATCTCATTTTCGGTATACTTTTCTCGGTTCCCACCACTTGGGGTTTGTTTTCCCCGAGTCATACCTCGATCTTCGTGCCTTTTCCGCACTCCGACCTTTCCGCCCATTTTTCACCCTTTCGGGGTTGACTTTTGGGTTGACTCTTCACATTCTCGCCCATTTTCTGCACTTTCGGCCATTTTCGCACCTTTCTTGAGATGGCAGACAACATTCCACGCGGTGGGACTCCCCCGGAGATGGATGTAGACCCCGAGGTCGAGCTTTTACCTCTTCACGTCCGACCATTCGACCCGGCAACCTATAGGCCGGCGATACATGTGCTTCCTCCCGATAGCATCCGCCACTTCAGGAGCTATGTGCGGGGCGCGCCACTGGAGCTTCTGCTGTGCGAGCCTGAGTCACACCTCTCATTCGGCGCCTCCAAGGTACACTCTTCCTCTTTGCTTTCTGCAATGTAAACTGTATAACTTCAATAGTCAATACTGTTCTTTACCTGCCTAACTCAGATACACTGATATATCACATGTTGTAGTTCATTGTGAGCACACCCACACCCAATATCTGTGTATACTTGAACACATGCACCCGCACTGCATTTTCATTAATCGAATAACCCAAACACACTGATACATCGTATGCTTAGTTCACTGAGAGCACACCCGCACCCGATATTTGTGTAGATTTGAACACATGCACACGCACTGCATTCTCCCCAATTCTGATGGCATTCAAACACACGCACACACACTGCATTTTCACCTGAGTAGTCCAAACACGCTGATACATCATATGCTTGGTTCACCGAGAGCACACCCGCACCCGATATTTGTGTAGATTTGAACATATGCACACACACTGCATTTTCAACCGCTCTGAACACATACAAACACTGTATTTCTAATACTGCTTCGCAACTGTTTGTTTTTTATCACAGGGAGATTCCCATGCCTTCCGAGGGTATGTGAATGTCGTTGCCTGAGGATGGTATATGGAGCTGCCCGATGCAGTCCACCAGATTGTCGATCAGGCCGGTGTCGACACCTTCTGCATGGGACTCTCGCACCTCACTGCGAGCAGGCCCCTTCTTGCTGCTTTGGTGGAGAGGTGGTGGGACACCACCGACTCCTTCCACCTTTCTGCCACTAGGGAGATGACGATGACTCCTTTTGACTTCTTGATGCTCACCGGCATCGGGGTAGGGGGTGATCCGATCCCCTTTGATACTGATATGGAGGAGTGGAACGCCGCTCAGCTATACTTGCTTGGCACTCAGCCACCTCTTGCCCAGCCAGGGTTTGTGAGGTACTCATGGTTCGAGGATCACTTCCGGATCCAGGCGCCTACTATCCGGGAGGAGGAGGAGCAGTATGCCCGTGGCTTCATCATGTTCCTTGTGATACCCCTGTTCCGTAATATGTTAATTGGTCCTTAATATGAATGTGATTATGTGTTCTGATATGATTCTGTGTACCATTATGTGAAAATATGTTGTTTTGAATTTCTATCTGTTTGATTTTCTGCTTCGGAAATTTAATTGAAGGCCTTATCGGCCACAGAACCTGAAATTGGTCGCGCCATTGTGATTGGCATAATTTTTAGAGCCTACGGTGAAATTTAATTGGAAATTGATTTGGAAATTAATCAGATTAAATTAATGAAATAAGTGCCCAATTGTTTATAATGAAATAATGTGTTGAGTGGGGCTAAAAAGGGGCCTTATTATAATCAACTCCTCTCCCTTATATCATTTTGGCTGATGCTAACTCAAGAAAGAAAGGAGAGGGTCGGCCTTAGAGAGAGAGAGAGAGGGAGAGAATTGTGTAGTTTTGGTTCAAGGCTTGGAAATCTTGAAGATTAAGTCCAAGAATTGACTAGAGTTTGGAAGATTAAGCTCCTTGGTGAGTAATTCATGTATTTTTAGTTATCATCTTGTGAATTCAAGTTTGAAAGAGGGTCAAGAACATGGATTAGTTTGATCATAAGGAGATTGAGTTGAATTTGTTGTAATGAAGACCCATATGTGCATACATGTGTGTAATTGCTTTGAATATTGCATGTTTGAGCTCAAAGGGTATGATCCATGTAACATGTTTTGATTGCCTTTTCATCATCTAAGTTGAGACTAAGGGTTATATAGCACATGCATGTACAATTCATGAGAATATGAGCTTGAATGTATGAATTTGTTATGTTAGAGTGAGTTTGGGGAGATTGGGGCTTGCATGTGATTTATTTGTGAAATTGAGCTTCATTGGGTTGTAATTTGGGATTTATACCATGTTAGTATAATTATATTTGAGATTTGAGCCATTACATGCAAGAAATGTTGGCTTGAAAGTCGAATTGGAGCTCAAGAACACAATCTGGAAAACCTAGAATTTTGATGTCCGCTTGAGCGGGAAATACGTGTTCCCAGTACTTTTTGCAGACTTGGTTCCCGCTCGAGCGGGGAGCTTTGTAGACAGGCCTTCCGCTCGAGCGCCCTATTTCACGCGTGAGCGTATTTTTCATGCAACCAGTACTTTTGCAGGCCTTAAGGGTCCACTCGAGCGGGGTATTTCACGCTCGAGCAGGGACCCTATTTTCTGAAATTTTGTTTTCGCATTCTGTGTTTCGTTTTCCGTTCTCTTTCACTTACAAGCACTCTTAGGCATGTGTTAAGCATTGTAAATGAGTTAAAGAGATAAGAATAAGGCCTAAAGAGGAATATGTGAATTAAGGAACGGATTGAATTGTTAATGACCCTTTTGTATTCATGAAATGTGTAGGGTCGAGCTCCAGGGCAAACCAACCAACCGATCACTGTGAGTAATATCTTATCAAAGATATCTGAAATATATTGTTGTCCATTCACTTACTTCTATGTAAGTTTTATAAATTCGTCAATTTGATTGGTGGACAACGTTTTGACATAAATGAATAGGCCAAAGGCCGTTTTGACATAAATGAGTGGGCCGAAGGCCGTTTTGACATAAATGAATGGGTTGAAGGCCGTTTTGACATGAATGAGTGGGCCGAAGGCCGTTTTGACATAAATGAATGGGCTGAAGGCCGTTTTGACATGAATGAGTGGGCCGAAGGCCGTTTTAACATAAATGAATGGGCCGAAGGCTGTTTTGACATGAATGAGTGGGCCGAAGGTCGTTTTGACATGAATGAAAGTTCGAATGGGCCAAAGGCCAGTATGTTTGGAACTACAGTCACTCGACCTAAATTTTGCATATGTATATATGTTCAATAGAAATATGAATTAGGCCCAAGGCCGTTTGGAGCATGTTGTTCTACATATCGTTTGTATAACTTATGTATTTGATATTATTCACTGGGCTATCGCTCACGCTCATTCATGTGTTTATAGATGAGCCAAGAGAAGTCCAAACCCAACCCCAGTGAAGTCTGTCAGGAACAACAAAGGTTTTGGAGAGTCATCCCTTGTATCTCATGCACGAGACCTGTCTTTGCCATTTTGCTATGTATTATATTTTGTCATGTTGGCGAGGACTTTGTGTATATTTGTATGTAGTTGTGATGGGTTGACTTAGTGTCACGACCCTAAACCGCCCCATAAAGTTTTGGGCATGACCTATTCAAAATTGGGCGCTTAACCTGATACAAACATTCTATGGGGCCTGAACGGAAGCGTTTGGTATTAGAAAATAACATGAAACATATCCATTGAGCCACTATTAAAATGCCAGGATCACAACTAGTAATTAAACATATAAGAGCATGCATCTGAGAACAAGGTGCAGACATACGTATACATTTACAAGTCCAACCCAGAAATTGGGCATATAACAAACATTAAATACAATTCAACCTTGGCCGGCAACTAGAGTATAAGCTAACAAAATTCAACAAAACTGTACTAAGACGCAAAGGGTTCTCCAAGTGCCTGGTTGTACTTAGGTTGACAAAAGATAGATGATATCGATGTTAGGACTGACCTCCTCGTGTGGTACCTACAGAATCAGACAAATTATAGAGTGAGACAAGCTCAGTGAACAACAATACTTAAACAGTTTAATACTGAATTCGAATTACAATGCATAATAGTATATTCACAAAATGGAACCCAAAGAATTAGTCCAATGTTGTATTACTTTTCAGAACGGCCTTAGGCCTAGTTGTAACAGAACGGCCTATTAGCCCAGACATAACAGAACAGCCTTTCGGCCCAGAAATATACAGAACGGCCTTTCGGCCCAGAAATATACAGAATGGCCTTTCGGCCCAGAAATATATAGATGTATTTTATTGCTTCATTATTTACATGTCCACTAAGTTTCAATCAATGTACACGTTAACATAAGAGTTTACGGAAATCAGAACGTTAACACCATTAAACATTCATAGCAATGAGCGTACATTCATTGTACTATTACTCACAGTGTTGAGGTGGAGTACTTGTTCCCTCCGAAGCGTGTCCTACAAACACATAAGATTTCACATTAGTTCTCTTTTCTTTCTTAAATCATTCCCTGACTCGCTTAACTTCAACTGAATTAAAAGACATCAAAATAATATCAAATGCAGATTCCGACAATTTTAGAGGGTTCAACACACAAAACGGAGCATCCCGAAATTTCCAGCCTGGGCCGCACGTGCGGCTGTGAGCCCCGCACGTGCGGCAAACTCTCCCGCACATGCTGCAGAATGGTCCCGCACGTGCCTTTTTAGCAGAACCCATACTCAATTTTCGCCCATTTTCCCGCACGTGCGGCCATGACTCCCGCACGTGCGGCGATTCTGCATATTTTCAGTCCGAAATTGCCATTAAAACTCCATTTTTTTGTAGATGATCACAAGGCTTCCAATAGGTCTAAAAATTATGGAAATAAAATTGCATTCACATACATCAATCTAAGATAATTATGATCATTACTTTAAGTTCAACAATATCATTCCATCTTCACATACACATACTTACACACATGATCATAAAGATAGATATAACTTGGTAATTGAGAGAACAAGATGTATCTTCTCACTAGACCACTCAAATTAAAGGAAAAGAAATGAAGGTTGAAATTATCATGTTAATTCTTCAATCTCCACACTTAAAACTTCCATTACAACTCTAATTCACATAGCACCAAAGGGATTTCTACTAAAAGCAAGAAAATGATGAAATTAAATTAATCTCACCTTGGACTTCAATCTCAAAGGAGCTTCTCAAATTCCTAACTTCTCCTCTTTGATGATCTCCTCCAATCCTCTCCTCTAAACCCTTCTCTTGGGAGATATTTTAAACAAGGTTCTTGACTCAAGATATAATGAGCACAGGTATATATATATATATATATATGTATACTTAAAGGCATAAAAAGACAAAATTCAATCATTTAAACATTCCAAATTGAAATTTGACAGAAAATCTCATTACAGCCTAAAAATCATGCCAAGTTCAAATCTTAAATCAATTTCAGACAACTAAGCCTCTAAGGCTTCCAATTTCAGATTTAAGCATTCTAAATGTGATAGATAATGTTCTTATCAAATAGATAGAAATCCATATTTCCAAGTTTCACTTAATTCAACAAAATTTCACATAGCATTTCTTAATAAACATTCAAATGCACAGAATAAGGGACTGAAAAGATACCAAAATCATATACGAGGGTCGGGTTATTACACTTAGACTCGAATGATCCTGTCTTTGCAAAACGTTTTGGTACTATGTTTCTATCATGAGTTATTAACGTACTTATGTATGGTTTGTTTTGATGTGCATATAAACACGGCTCTATGGACAAAGTTTTGAATTGCTTCCGTTTGGCCCCCGTTAACTCTGTTAAAATACGTTTGGCTTATTGTGAGGCCGTAGGTAATCTCATGATTACTGGCCGGTTATGTCCTTAACCCACGGGGGCGGGTTCAGGTCATAACATTCCTGCTGGGGACCACGCTCTTCACCGACCGGGCGAACACCGTTGCCCTTTATCTATTGAGCACGCTTGTGGACGTGACGCAGATCCGCCGTTATGACTAGGGTGGTGCAGGCTTGGCCACCCTTTATGGATATATGAGCTCATCCTCTTGCCGCAGCGGACAGTTGCTTGGAGGCTATTGGCGAGCCTGGGAGGTACACATTCCCTTTCTGTCTTTTTAATTCTGCTTTTCATTATCTGTACACCACACACACTGCGCACACGCAATCTTCTTTACACTGGTTGTATACTGCACAACACACTGCACACGCTGCACAATACACTGCACACTGTTCTCTGATTTCTACTTTTATCTGTATACTGCTTTACCTGATAAGCATACTCATGTCTGCTTTGTTGCATTCTGTAGTTGTGGGTGTATGCCTACTTTCCCAGGCTTGCCCCAGTGCCAGACGTAGAGACGCCCCTCATGGTTTCATTTTCCCACCGCTTCGATGTGAGGTACGAGCAGAGGCCCTAGGAGTCTTTTATGTTCTTCCGCCGTTATTTCGATACCATCACCGCAACCGAGGTATGTTAAACTTTATAGTTCATTTAAGCTTCGCTTTACATTGTACTTTCAAAAATAGTAGATAACAAATTGTATATTATTTGCAGATCACCTGGTAGCCGTGGGCCCCGTTGCCTAACACAGTTCGAGAGCGGTACGCCAGTGCTCGAGAGATTGCCCGTTGTAGGATCTTGCTGGAGGGCCCGGTCTGTCGGGCTTGGTATTTTGGGGAGCGCTTCTTGCGGCAGACCATGGGCTTATCGGAGCAGCCAGTTCCAGCGCCTCCTCCTACCCACGTGAGGCATACCGAGAGGTACACCTTAGACAAGATGGTGGACTACACCATTGGCTGGGACTATGAGCGCTTTAGAGATGAGGGTGACTATACAGAGTACATCCAGGCTTATATCATGCCGTCTCTGACCGGTGCTCGCCGAGCCGAGAGAGAGAGGCCAACGGCGCCAGTAGCAGGAGCAAGGGCACCGAGGGCATCTCAGGCCCGTAGCAGGAGTGGGTCTCGGAGAGGGCAGGGATCTGGATGGCCAGAGCTGCCCATGATGATGACATGCCGAGGACAGGGTGGGGAGACTTACCAGATACCCATCGCTCTTCCTCTGGCTGATCATGAGCTTGTCGGAGTCTATGGCTCGACCCCGGTATGTACTACCACACTTTGCATTTTGTACAGCCATTTCATTTCATTTGATATCCCGCAGAATATTAATGCCTTCAACACTTTTGCAGGCTTCCATCGAGTACACTCGCCAGTCTCTGGAGCTGAATGCCTCCATGATGGGGATGCTGCAGCGGAGCATCGATCTACTGACCATCTACAGCATCCCGGTAAGTTCCTTTAACCATAGTCTCAAAATTTGCACGATCTGTTCCATACATGATCTGATGCATCGTACTATCAATACGGCACTTGATACACAGCACTCACGGCACTGACACACTATAATCATACATTGCTCACAGCATTGCTCACGGCATTCATACACTGTACTCAGACACTGCATTCTATATTGACATACTGTTCACAGCATTCATACTCATACCTTGCTCACAGCATTAATACACTGTATTCGGTATTCATACTCTGTACTGCGTAGCATAACTGATGCATTCGCCATCTGTTCGTTTCAGGCCCTATTCCAGATTCCGGCCGCGGGAGGTGCTCTAGCTGGACCATCTGTTCCTGCTCGAGGAGGAGGGGGAGCCAGGCGGGGGATGACATTTCACAGCCGAGGCAGACATAGGCGCACCCATGCTAAGAGCAGCTCTCGAGAGCCCTCCCCCGATGATTCTGACGATGAGGCAGAGTCGTCCCAGGGCAAATTCGGAGATAGCTTGGACTCTGACTTTGGAGATGGTGGTGGTGATCCTGGACCCTCGTCCAGGAAGAGGACCAGGACTGACTCCCATGCCTAAGACCATTTGATGCTGATCCAGACACTTTGCTACTTTTCTTTTCTTTGCTTTGTTCAGACATTTTGTTGCTTTTCCCTTTTTGTTTTACTTTTCTTTTTACTGGTAGTTTGAGCACATTGTACTGCCTCGAGCAGGTTTTATTTTCTCAAAACTATGTACTTTTACAAAAGACATATGATGAAATGAAACGGCTATTTTGTTCAAAAAGTGTTGCATTTGTACATTCTATGCATCGCATCGTATCGCATCGCATTACATAACAATGTAAATGAGATTAAACTTTTGTTTTGAAAACCAAACACTCGAATTACAATAAGTCAAGTAGTGAACCGACTAACGACAAAAACAACTCGATAAGAAAAACAAAGAGCTCGACGAGCTAACCAAGTATAAATACAACTCGATAAGCAAAACAAAGACTTAAAGAATATGAAATACAACTCGATAAACAAATGTACAACAACTCGATAAGCAAATCAAAGTAACACAGGCATGACTTTGCAAAATCATCACCGGAAGGCATTGGAAGTGGTTCCAATCACAAATTCTCAGCATGTGCAACACATAAACAGCTCAGGGAATAAGAGGGAAGGCCATCGGCCAAAGAGGAAGGCCATCGACCACTAGAAATGGCCACCAGCCAACATTTTTAGCCAATCGGCCAAAAAAGATGGTCGGTTGGCACTATTTTTGGCCGATCAGCCAAAAGTTGCAAGCACCTCCAGAATGTTGACACCTGTCTTCCACTCAACACCTTATCTTCTACAAAAGCCCCAGCTTCGTAGTTTTCTTCAATTCAACACTGATTTGCACCAAATGGAAGAGTTTCTTGTCCAAAATCTCATAAATTGGATTGCCAACTTGGATGGCTCGGAAAAGCTGAATTTCCGGGGCTTCGGCATAAATGCACTATTCACGTTGGGTCGCACCCCGATGCGTTTTCTGTTCCTCTATGCCACGACAAGGTTTTGGAATCCGGTGACACACGTCTTTAGTTTTTGCAGGCAAGAGATGTGTCCTACTTACGAGGATTTCCAAGCTTTAATGGAATCCGAGTGTAATGAAGAAATCTTACCTCAACTCCGGTTCGGCCACGTCCAAGCCCTAGGACAGATGTGCGGCCGTACTTTGCATGACGCTCGGTCATTGATTCACGACGGAGAGCTGGACATTCCGAGTTTGGTTTGTCGATTTTCTGATGCCGGTAACCGCGGCGACCATCATTGGCAGGGTTATTGACGACATGCACTTTGCTTGTGCATGCTATCTCATTTCTTACTAGCCCCAGGCTTCGGTGGGTTTAGCACTCGTTTGATCGAAGTTGCCGAGGGCCTGAAAGAAGGTAAAAGCTGCATCGCCATGACGCTAGATGAGACGTTGATAGGCTTAGACGCTTTTCATCGCCGGGAGACGGCTAGGTTTGCAGGGAGTCCACTACTATTGCAGGTAATGTTTCCCACCCTATCTCACATGTACATTGCTCACGTCACTCGGCCCTCAGGCTCAGTTTTTCTCTTAAAACCCTTTTGCTCACTTTTTCTTTCAACATACACCTCTCTATTCTTTAATCTCTCATTTTTCATCCCTCCCCAGGTGTGGTTGATGGACAAGTTGAGAGTTGTGGACTTGTGTCCGTCATATTCAGCTTGCAGCTATTTCTCCCGACGACGTATAGTCGATGCTCAGGATGAAGGATGGTGGTACAGCTGGATGTGCAATTTGTCCGCGGACCGCATTGTTTAGCGCTGCCCTTGGCTCAATCTATCGGCAATGAGCTATAGCATGACTCGTCAGCCCGGGATCCAGTTGATAGGCTTGACACACTGCGTCTTCTACTTTCCGTTCCGGTTTCGACGCCAGTTCGGACACGATCAGACTTGCCCAGAAGAGGGAATTGAGTACCCTGCTATATTTCCGGTCCGAGGCGCGCAGCTAGCTCGGTATACTACAGCGTGGAGGACCAGAGAGCTTCTAGCCCCCGCTCCCACTTTCAGCTGCACTCTCTCTGATGAGTGCATAGATTGGCTCAATAAAGAGGCACAGGTTGGACCCAGCTTGGCATCAGAAGCTTCGACCAGCTTTGGGGGAGGACACAGGAACACCTGACCATGCCCCAGATTTATTTGCTTTAATCAGAACTTTCAAGTTTTCTTTATGAATGTAATGAAAAGAAACTTCAATTTTGTAATCAAGAGCAGGAGAACTCTGTATTGAAATCAATAAAATTGAAAGTTGTGGTACTGAAAATTTTCCGTTTTGGTCTAAAAATAGTCTAAGTTGTAAAAAGATTAACTTGAACAAAATCAACTTTTATTAAAACTTGTCAAAACCATTTTCGATATGGATCAGAACTGGACACGCCTGAGATCTGTCACTGAGATGTACAACCTCGGATTCCAGTAACTGGAAAGTTGCCCCTAGTCTGAGTAGCACTGCACCGGAGATCACGACCGAGCTCTTGAATGCTGAATAGACAAAGATAACCGAGGTGATCAAATGGACAAAGTTGATCGGGAAAGTGTTTATGGCTGGACTTCAGACATGAAGTTGCCTACGTATCCCAAAGATGGGAATCAAGCCTTACGTAGTTCGGCTCAGGTTCACTCGTGTATTAACCCTCACCTTTTGCGCTCTAACTTTTGCCAAGGCCGCCCTTTGCGGGTTTTCAACCTTGCGAGCTCAGCTTTTATAATTTCGAATTTTCTGTGCTCTAACTTTTGCCCAGGTCGCCCTTTCGGGTTTTCGGCCTAGCGAGCCTCTCAGGAAAAATATTTCTTCAACTTGTCCATGTTGATCGGTTGGGAGAACTCTAGGCCATCTAGGTCCATCAGAACGACAGCTCCACCTGACCAGATGGATTTGATGATGTAAGGGCCAGTCCAATTGGGTCTGAACTTGCCCCTAGGGTCGTGGATGGGAGCTCGGTTGCCTTTGAGCACCAAATCTCCTTCTTTCAAATTCCTGGACTTAACCTTGTTGTTAAAAGCCTTGACAATTCTGCGTTGATAACCCTAAACATGGTACAGTGCTTTTAGTCTTCTCTCCTCGAAGAGCATGAGTTCTTCAAATCTGCTCTGTTGCCAATCTGCCTCAGCTATCTGACACTCAGCCAGTACTCGCAATGACGGAACCTCAATTTTGATAGGTAGAACGGCCTCCATCCCATAAACCAATGAATATGGAGTCGCCCCGGTGGAAGTTCGAATTGAAGTCCGGTAGCCCCACAGAGCAAACGACAACTTATCTGGCTAGTCCCAATAGGTTTCCACCATCTTCTGCAAAATGTGTTTGATGTTCTTGTTGGCGGCCTCAACTGCTCCGTTGGTCTGCAGCCGATATGTAGACGACTTCTGAAAACCCACATTGTATTTGTCCAACAAGTCAATCACTTCCTTCTTGAAGTGGGAACCATTATCTGAAATGATCTCGTTCGGGACCCCGTAGCGACAGATGATGTTGTTCCTGATGAACTTTGTAACATGCGAAGCCTTCAACACCGCATAAGATTGGGCCTCAACCCACTTTGTAAAATAGTCTATCGTGACCAGAATGAACTCATGCCCATTAGACCCCTTCAGAGTAACAGCCCCGATCACATCAATCCCCCAGATCGAAAATGACCATAGCGAAGCCATGTTGTACAACTTTGACGGCGGAATGTTCATGCGGTTTGCATGGATCTGACATTTGTGGCATCGCCGGACAAAACCAATACAATCCTCCTCCATGGTGGACCAATAGTTACCCTGTCTAAGGATCTTTTGGGCTAGCATCATTCTGTTCATGTGCGCTCCGCACTCTCCTCCATGGATGGCCTCCATCAGGCGCTTCGATTCTTCAGCATCAACACACAGCTTATGCATTCCCAGATGACCTCTCTTGTATAGTTTACCCCCGCAGATGATGAACTGAGCAGCCATTCTTCTAATTGCCCTCTTATCTTTAGCATTTGTCCCTGGTGGATACGCCTCTTTTTCCAAGAAATTCTAGACATCGTAATACTAGGGATTCTCATCTTGAACCTCATCTATGGCAATGATCGACTCATAAGCCGGCACGAACTTCTGGTCAATGATGATCAGACGCATCCGGACTCCAAAAGGGATGTCTATCATGGAAAATAAAGTTGCTAGTGAATCTGCGAACCTGTTGTTCTCTCTTAACAGATGAGCGAAGTTCAACTTCTCAAACCGAGGAATTAGCAAGTCCAAGGTCTGGTGGTATATTCTCATCTTTTCCTCTTTGACTTTTCAATCTCCCTTAGCTTGGGATACGACAAGGTTTGAGTCTCCAATGACGTCCAACTGTTTTGCCCCTAGTTTTAGGGCTGCTTCTAAACCGGCAATGCATGCCTCATACTCTGCTTCATTGTTCGAGACTTTGAACTGGAGTTTGAATGCTAGAGGGATACGGGAATTGTCAGGTGCTATCAGCAACACCCCTATCCTATACTCGCATTGGTTTGACGCTCCGTCAAAGTACATCGTCCAAGTTTCGTCTTCGATATGCAAAATGGCCTCGTCTGGGAATAAGTACTCAATTGCTTCATCCCCTTCAACTGGGTGATCGGCTAAGAACTCTGCTACCGCTCTCCCCTTTGCTGACTTGCACGTCACATATTTCAAGTCGAATTCGGAAAGCAGAAGCAACCAACGGGCTAGCCTACCTGTAAGTGTCGGTTTCTCGAAGAGATATTTGATGGGATCTAATCTCGCAATCAACATTACAGAGTGAGCTAATAGGTAGTGCCGCAGCTTCCTGGTAGCCCATACCAAGGCCAAACAAGCCTTCTCCAGCAGAGTGTAGCGGGTCTCGTAACCCAGCATCTTCTTGCTCAGGTAGTAGATAGCTCTCTCCACCTTGTCCTCAGACTCTTGTGCAAGCATGCTGCCCATCGTAGTTTCAGTACTGAAAGGTACAAAATCAACGGTTTCCCTGGCTCGGGCGGTGACAACACGGGTGGGTTCTGTAGGTATTGCTTAATCTATTCAAAAGCAGCTTGGCATCGGCCGTCCCATTGGAACTTCGTTCCTTTCTTCAGAAGACCAAAGAGTGGTTCACAAGTCAAGGTTAATTTAGAAATAAATCGTCTTATGAATTGCACTTTACCTAGAAAGCCTCGCACCTCCTTTTCAGTCATTGGTGGTGGCATTTCTAAGATGGCCTTGATTTTGGAAGGGTCGACTTCGATACCTCTCTGTGTAATCAAGAACCCCAGCATTTTCCCTGCTGTAACACCAAATGTACATTTCTGAGGATTCAACTGCAGCCTGAATTCTCTGATCCTTTGGAAGAACTTTTGCAAGGCGGTGTAGTGGCCCTCTCTTTCTTTGAACTTGACAATCATGTCGTCCACGTACACCTCAACCTCTTTATGGATCATGTCGTGCAATATCATGGTCGCAACCCGTTGATATGTAGCTCCAGCATTCTTCAACCGAAACAGCATCACTCTGTAACAGTAGGTCCCCACGGGGTGGTAAAAGCAGTCTTCTCTCGGTCTTCGGGTGCCATTACAATCTGATTGTAACCTGAAAATCCATCCATAAACGAAAGCAACGCGTGCCCCACAGTGAAATCCACTAACTCATTGATGTGGGGCAGAGGAAAGTCGTCCTTTAGACTGGTTTTATTCAAATCCCTGAAATCCACACATATGCGAATTCTGCCGTCCTTTTTCAACACTAGAACAATGTTGGCCAACCAAGTTGGGTATTCAGATACCAGCAGGAACCCTGCGTCAATTTGCTTGGTGACCTCTTTCTTGATCTTGATAGCCCAGTCATGGCAGATTCTTCTAAGCTTCTGCTTAACATGTTGGGCCTCTGGATCAAGAAGGATCCGGTGCTGTACAATCTCAGGATCGATTCTAGGCATGTCTTAGTAAGACCACATGAAAACATCTTTGAAATCTTTTAATAAAGCGACTAAGCGCTCGCGCTCCTCCGAAGACAACGTGGACCCGATCTGGACCAGCCGCAGGTCCTTCTCAGTACCAACATTAATTTGGGTGATTTCATCAACCAGCGGTTTTACAAACCTCTCATGTTCCTGATCTAGCAAGTATTTCAAAATCGGAGGAATTTCTTCCTCGTCGTTTTTATCGAAATTTTGAAAGTCCTAATTAATACAATAAATCAAGGCTACAGAAAAGTAATCGAAGGCCGCAGCCGTATCATTCTCATTAAGTACTTTATCCAGTCCATCTGATTCTTCTGTTATAATAGACTCAAAAGAGAAAGAAAAAGACGACCTAGACAGGATTGTGGCATCCAGGTTGTCACCTCCAGGAATACCGGACTCGGACTCAGACGAGCTGGAACCTGATTCCGACTCTACAAACTCGGTGGAATCAGATTCTGGCTTATTACCTGACCCGGTGCTGCTCGATAAGAATCCCTTCTCGTACTGCCAGACGAGGGAGGGTGCGATGGATGCATCCAAAATGTTTGAAGATGGGCTCGCAGCCATTTCATTCCCAATCATGGACATTGAGAGATCATCCCCTAAGCACTCATGTACGATCGGAGGATCTGATAGTAGACAAGCTAGTGCTACCCTCATTTTGATCTCGATACTCTCAGAATCCACTTCCTTACACTGCTCAACCTCAGCTGATGAGTTTACCTGTTCCTCGGCAACATCATCTCCAGATAACTGCAAGTCGAAGAAGATCTCAAAACCTGGCAGGCGCCTCTTCTCTGCGTTCAACCATGGCTCTGGGAAGCCGCAGAACGGAAAGTCTTCCCCCTCCCGGACAAAGTGTCTGTTTAGGGTGCCTTGGATAGGCCGATGCATCAAATCAAAATGCTTTCCAGCCTGCTTGGCTCTGGCTCTCCCAACCATCTCTTTGCCTTTCCTCACCTAATCCTCTTTGGTGGGCAGATAACCCAAGCCAAAGGTATGCGGGTTGTGCGACACTTCGGCCGATACTGCTATGCCCTTCCGGCCACTTCTTCCTAGTCCCATCCCAGGGATATGCTGGAGTTTGTTCATGAGGTACACTGATTGTGCACTGACATACAATCCCTCATCAATAGCTAAGATGTTCTGAACCACACGGCCTTGGCTAAGGTAAATCCTGATAGGAACACATCCTCCGTGCCATGCTTGATTTCCAAAACCGGTGTAGACACTTCTGGCGGTGGATGGATTGACGAATTCCCAAAAACTATAGCCACCCCTTTCCCGTGGGGGTATTTTAACATTTGATGCAGGGTGGAAGAGACCGCCTTCACCTGGTGCAGCCACGGCCGCCCTAGGAGTAAATTAAAGGTTGCCGGAACGTCCAAGACATGAAAGTCAATCTCATGTTGTCTTGGACCAACCTGAGTCTGAATCTTCACAGTCCCTATTACTTCTCTACTTGTCATAAGCCCTTATCACCTAGGCGGTTGTCACAAAGTTTGCGAGCTTCAACCCGATTGCATATGTCGTCCTCGACGGCACACGTTAATAGTGGATCCTGTATCGACCAGAACCACTGGTATCCATTTGTTCCTACACTCCACAAAGATGTAGAGAGGTTTGTTATGATCCGAGCCCTTAGGCGGTAGTTCCTTGTCAGAAAAGGTCAACGTCGGGGAAGCTCCTCCTAGGAAGACCAGTCCTACTAACTGTTCAGGTGTAGTGTCTATTAAGAGTTTGGCCTTATCCATTGCCGAAAGGACAGCCTATCTATGTACTCTTGAAGCCATAAGCAATCCCCAGATAGAGATGTCTGCATGTATCTTCTTCAGCTGTTTCAACACAACCTCCTCTTTGAGTGGCTTTTCTTTTTGCTTTTCCGCCTCCTTGTCCTTTCTGGACGCCTCTGGTTGATCTAAGTGCGGGGCTTGAAATACCGCTTGCTCCTAGTCATGTGATCAACTTCACCAATGTACCAAGTGTCATCCGGCTGGCTGTTTCCCCAATTTTCATCTATGTGGGCAAGACATAGGTCGTCATCTTCCCACCACATGCCATCGGCAGTTAAAAGACACCTGTCTGGCACCGTCGCAACTATTTCTATGCCCACAACACCATCTGTTCTTGTGTTCTCAGCACGTTCTGTCCCCTCAGGGACTTTGGCTTTCTTGATCCTTTCAGAATCCTTGATCCTTTCCTGCTCAAATTGTTTCAATGCGACTTGCTGTTCAACATCCTCTGTACCTAAAATGCCCTGATCTTGAGCAAAATTTTTATGACCGGTGCTCTCCGGCGGTGCAGATTGATTCCCGGCCCTTCCGGCCACTATTGATGCCTCCGCGCCTGACGGACCTTGTTCTAACTAAGGTTGTTCAACAACATCTGGTTGGTCGTCAAGCCACCCAATAGACTCTGCTGATTCATCAAACCAATTGACTGTTACGTCCCCTGAATCCTGCTCTTCAAAGAACTGCAGATTTACAATGTCTTCTTCTAGATCTGCTAGGTCATCTAGCCCCTGATTAGGTCTATCCTTTTGTACTATACAAGTCTCTGCACCCACTGGCAATTCCACACTTGGCCTAGCCTGGCCTGCTGATGCAATGTAACCGCTCGGGTTGTACTTGAAACTCACAAACCCCTTAGGTTCTGACTGCTCATCCTCGTCTGTTCTCACAGTTGACCCAATTCCATCTTCGACAGCCACCACCACCGTTTCAGGCTAGGTTTGAGAGATGTCTACCATGCACAAGTCATTGCTATCAGGAATGAACACCTCCGGCTTGGGTAGGTGAGAAGGGGTGATATATATGCTAGGGTCGTATGACACAACCCTAGTTTGGATTAGATTGATACATTTGGGAGGTGGAGCTTGGTTATGTGGTGGGAGAGGGTTAGTTGTGACATTCGCTTTCTCTGGAGGCATGATCACCCTGTTATCAATGAGATCCTGAACCTCATGACATAATCGAAAGCAATAGTCGGTGTCATGACCATGCTGTTAGTGGAAGGTGCAATACTTGGCTGGGTTATGGGAAGCAGGAAGCTTATCTGGTAATGGTCGCGGCTCTAGGGGCTTCAAGTGCCCTTTCCTGATCAAAACCCCCAGCGCCTTGGACAAAGGCATGTATAGTGGAGTGAAGGTTCTTTGGCCTCGGGGTGAGTACCTGGTTGTTTGCGAGCTACTTCCGGATGCACCGGTGAATGGCGTAGCTATAAGGGTTCTCGGGGAGGTGGTGATAACCATTCCCACATCTGAAGATCTGGTAGCTGCAGCACTGCTTGCGCCTGTATTTGTACTACGGTTGAATGCTCTCATGGGCTGCTCTCTGTCTTGGTCAATCAGACCCTGTTTCATAACATCCTCGATTTGCACCCCTATCTCGTGTAGGTCTGCAAAGGTGGGGAGGGGAAGAACAATCATCTTCTGCATGAGCTTAGGCTGGAGGTTGCGCACAACCATCCGGATCTTATCCTTGTCAACGGTCCTGATGGTCATCATCGAGGCCTTGGCCCTCCACCGGGTCACAAAATCGGAGAAACTCTCCTTCGGCTCTTGCCTAGTTGTCTCAAGATCACGGGTCGTGACCTCGATCTGTGTATTATAGAAGTATTGAGCTATGAAGGCCTCAGCCATCTCCTTCCAACTCCTCTTGACGAAATCTTCCAATTTTGCATACCAAATAGCCGCTACACTCGACAGGGTCCAGCCGAACAAGGAAAGCTTTTGCAATCTGGAAAGGCCCATCGACCTCAGTATGTCTGAAAACAGCCGCAAATGCACCATTAGATCCCCAGATCCATCGAAACGATCTACGTGCGGCATTTTAAACCGGTCCGACACCGTCACGGCAGAGTCGGTATACCCATCTTCGATATCCAGGATGGATTTCACACCCTAAGACTTTTTGAAAAGCTTTTCAAGCTTGCTCACTTTTAACGTTGTAGGGTCCACCTTGAACTCAAAGGGAGAATCTGATAGGTTGGTCGGTGTCTTGGATAGCTGGGGTAGAACTAGGGGCGGAGTAGGCCCTACTGGAACGTCTGTATTATCCTGGACGTTAGTTGTCTCCCCGAGTATTGGAACTGCTGGTGGGGAAGGAGCTTGGTGTGAAGCAGATGCTCCAGTTTGCTGTTGTAGCCTAGTGATCAACTCTGCCTGTTAGGTCATGACCGCGGCCTGTTGTTTGGCAAATTCTGCTTGGCGGGCAGCATCCTGCTGCATGGTTTTCATACTCTCCTGGAGCTGACGCATCATCTCCTCTAAGTCTGCCATATTGTGCTGTTCTAGCTGAATATCTGTCCCTGTGGTAGAAACTAAGACCTCAGCCTGACTGTTCACTGATGGGGTAAACCACTGATCTGGTGACCGCTGTACCGATACACTGCGTCCTCTTGACCTCTGTCTAGTAACCGGGGGTAAAGAAAGAAACACTGCTTGTCCGTCTATTAGATCCCTAGATCGATTAAGTCTACAACCTCTAACCTAAAGTGCTCGGGGGATATCTAACTGGTCGGATGTAATGATGCTAAACTACCTTGCAAAAAGATAAATAAAGCATATATAAGGAAATAATGAACAGAAAAACGGACAGCATAACAGCTTAAATAAAGACAACACACAGTTGACAAACACAAGCTAAATGTACTGTTCTCAACCACTGATCACTGTTCCCAAAATCACTGCCTCAAATCTGAATCTGATACCCGCAGATATAACTGATTCTCGCAACACTGATGCCCGCAGGCCTGATACCCAGACTTGCAAACTGATACATGCATTCCCTGTAGAGATACACTCTAAAAGCATATAACAAGCAAATGAGAGCCAAAACACCCCTATGTTGGGGTAGGGTTTCCTTATTCTATTTTGTCAGGAGCTAGGGTTTCACTACGCACACAGTGGTTTCAAACAACCTATAATCGGGTAAGCAACCTGTCCTAGTTTGTAATAGTCACTATGGATTCCGATATGCACTAGGTCGAATGGTCAAAAAGGGTGCCTAGGTAAAAACCGAGGTTTGTGTTCCCGTCGTGGCAGAGCCCGCAACCGGTCAGCCTTATGGCACGCTTCTCAAAGCATGCCTCCGGCAAACCGTTCAGGAATAGCATACGGCAAACACGGTGTCCTAGGCGCACCAATGCAAATGCAATGCAAAGAGACACATAAGTGTAGACAAAACAAGATATCATGAGTTCGAGTCAAGCTCTCTAAGTCCCCAGCAGAGTCGCCAGAAACTGTGGATGCGCCCCAGGAGAGGCCTATGCTTTTCCACAGTTCAGACTCAATTGTGTCACAGTTCTTAATCTAATCTTGCAAAGTGCATTGCAAGATTGATAAATCACCAAAGAGTCCAAATCCGGCAAATCGTTTTGGAAAACTGATTTTTAAAAAAGAAGTGCCAAACATGGACTGCTTTGCCAAATACAGAGTCGCCAACTAAATATTTTGTTTTTGGGGAAATTTAGAAAACCCTGACTCGTTGCCTAAGGCCACGTGTCCGTCATCACCAAAGTTGCCTCGGCTCGAGAACTTGGGTACGATTGGGGAATGTCATCTATGAGCACCCCTGCTCGCCCGATCAAAGATCGACCACTACTAAACATGATATCTTGTTTTTGAAAACACATGCGTTCTTATTCCGATTAATTAGCTAATCTTACTATGTGATGCGCACAGCAAAACAAGTATAGACTAGATAGCCTAATTTGGAACAAAGCATCACATATCCGTTTGTTTGGAAATGGTTTGATGTTTGCTACTCGCAAGTAGGCTAAAATACAGATTTCAATGAATTGTCCCAATTCCAGCAATCCAACATTCACCCACAGGCATTCAGGCAGTTATATCACATAAGCAATTAGCCTCATGGCAAACATGCTTTCATGTTAACACTCACATACATTGCAAGATGCTAAAGCATAAACACTTACAGTGTACTCCGAGCCAAAACAAGAAACTAGTTAGTAATCATGCATGATCCTAGTTCATGTTAGCAATGGCTAATGTATCACATACAAAATGCAACTAAAATAGGCTCGGCTAATCTAACATGGCATATGAGATGCAACAGTTGATACATGTATTCAAATTAGAATTGAAATACAATGCAGTTAGTATGATGCACCGAGCCCGGTGCATGCGATACGGATGAATGATGCAAACATATATAGCATAAGGATGCTAAATGAAACGTGTCCTGATACTAACCATCAAAAGTAGGTAAGTAAAAGGGAGAAAGAAATGGGGGTTGGAAGACATGCATCACACACACGCACGCTTATTACAAAATTGTGCCCTCTCGAGGGAGGGTCCGAATAAATAATACAAATTAACTAACTAACAAGCTAATTAATTATTACACAACACTTAACTAATTAAATTAATTAATTAGGCTACTAAAGCAGTAAAGAGGCCTCGGGAAGAGGGACGAATGCATGCATGCTTGGCTCCGCTCGAAAATCTATCGCCATGCTCATGCTGCCTCTGTTTACACTGCTCTGCACCTCTGAAAACTGCACAAATCTCAAGGATGCTTCTGAACCACCTTCTGGGTGCTGTGAGAGGCCATCGGCCAAAGGATGAGCCCACCGGCCAAGGGGAACTGGTCATCGACCATATCTGAGGCTCTCAGCCAAATGTTTGTAGCCGACCGGCACTAAAGATGGCCGACCGGCCATCCCTTCCGACAGAATGCTGTTTTTGCTGCAACAGAGGACAGACAAAGCATGGCAATACATTTACAAGACAATGTCTGCACAATCATCCTCCCTATCATGTTGAACTCAAGGGAGTATGGTTCTTGACCCTCGGACCATCAATCACGCATTCCAATGCATGATGGCCAAAGAAGCCAAGTGTGCAACTTCAATATCAAATGAAATGCACACAAAACACATAAAGGGGCCTCCAACCTCTATCATGGTTGATCAAGAGGCAAGGGATGCAAACATGCAAGCAAAACTAATGCAACATGAGCATGTTAATGGCAATGCCATACAAGGCTAATGGTAACAAGCATACCAAATGCAATGCAATGTAAACAAGCATGCGAACATGCAAAGCACGTGACAACATTCAAGGATAAGCAAGCATGTAACAACATGTTAATTAGCAAGCATGCAACAACATGCAAGGGACAACACATGCAAACATGCAAAGCAACTTAACAAAAGAATGCATGTCAAATGCATTACAACTTAAGCATGCAACAACATCGCATATAGCAACATGCAAAAAGGCCAAGTATGTAACAACATGCAAGGCAAGCGGGGATGGTCTTAAACCAAAATGGACAGCTCTCAAATAGGTCCAAATCAGTGGTCAAAATGCTATGGAATGAAGGACAAAACCACATACAAACATGCACGTAGAAATGGTCTAAAACTTAAGCATAAAAGGTCAACTTTTAAGAACACTTAAAAGGAATGAAAGTCATGCAAATGTGACAACATTACATGCTCTGAAATGATGCTAGGAGTGATGCCAAATCACATAAACAAGTCAAGCATGGCATGCTCAATGCTTAAAGCCTAAGACTAGTCAAGGGACTTGAACCAAAGCTACACAAAACAAAGAGCATATGGCAAGCATAACCCAAAATAGTCCTAAATCATGGCAAAGTGAGCCTAAAACATGCAATGACCAAAGCCAAAACAAGCTAAAACAAAGGGGTAAAAACATGAGGCATACAAGGCCACAAAAGAGGTGTTACTCAACACCTAATACAACCAAACATGGCATGACTCAAGCAACAAAAATCAGAGTTATGGCATGTTAGAACAAGGCCAAAAACCCATTGACATGGCATCCTAGAGGCCTAAACATGGAGGCATACACAATGTTCCATTCATGAGGCATAAAACAACAACTCTTTAAAACATTAAAGAAGTGACAAATGCAAGTATATGAGCACATTACATGGACTAACATAACATACCAAGTGATGCCAAACCACTGAAATGGCCCAAGTAAAGCATGCTAGTGACTTGAACACTCAAAGCTAACAAGCTAGGATATATGGTAGCTATACAAAGCATGGCATATATGACTAATACAACACAAATCAGAGCTCTAGCATGGTAAAACAAGACTAGAAGTTTCATGGAGTTAAGCCAAAATCATGCTAAAATGACATGTAACAACATGATGCATGTTAGGGCAAATAAGAGGATTACAAGGCACGTATATGGTGCATGTAAGAGACCACTAAACCAACTTTAAATAGAGGTTAATCATGGTAAAATAACACCAAATACTTGCTAAAATAAAGCTAAAACAAGCCAAGCACACATGCTACCTACATAATTCATTTATGCAAGCATTAAAGACAACAAGGAAAGGGGATGACCCCCTTCTATTTATGACACCAAAACCACCTCTCCACCACTGAAAATCCTCTGGATTTCAGTGGTAGAGAGGTCATGTAAAGCTCAAAGCAAGGGCCGAAATGGATGGCCTAAAACAAGGCCTAACAAGGCCTTAGAGGGGGGAAACAACCCCAAACCTCAAAATGACCTTAAACAAAGTTCTAAAGAAAGTAAAAATAGAACTTTTATCAGTTATATACTAAGCTTAAAACAATAAGCAAGATGGGCTAAAAGCTTAAGCAAGAAAGGGGTATCTAAAGCAAGTTTGCTCACCCTTGAAAAACACCTTCAAGAACACAACACCAGCACCTTTCTCTGATCAAAAATAGCTCAAGAACCCTAACACCAACTCTCTAATGCCTCAACAACCAAGGATGGTGTTCTACTAGGTGCTCAAGTGCAAAAGTAAGACAAAAACTCACTTTAGGTCACAAACACATACACAAATGTATAGAAGGATGGAAATATAGAGATACAAATATTCTAACCCTAATTTCTGAACCTTTGAGAAGGGAGGAGGGCCTCCCCTCTTATAGAAATCAAATTTCTAAGCTTCTCAAGCAAGCTAAACCAAGGGACAAATCCCTCCATACACGTGTATGGATGGGGTCAATTGTGCGTGCCAGTTGTGCCAGCTGGCATAAAATATCTGCATAAAGCAGATGAACAGGGTTCGGCCAACAAAAATGGCCGATCGGCCAACACAAGGGCCGGCCGACCAAATATAGTGTCGACCGGCCAATACTTTTGGCCGATGGCAAGGAAAAAGGGCCGATGGCTTCAAGCCTTAGCCGATGGGTTGAGGGGATGGCAAACAAGCCACCCTCTTCCCTCAGAAGCAAAAACACAAGTGTTTGGTCCACAACCAAGCACAAAACAGACAAGTTGAGAGATCTTGAGGCAAGGCACGCGGCCGAGGCCTTTGGGAACTCAAAACAAACACAAACATAGATGATCATCGAGTGTTCAAACGATGACGTCCAAGTCTTAAGTACGGTCAAAAATGGGGTGTCTACACATATGTTTTTTTTCCCCCCCATTGTTACTATTTATTGTTCTTAGATTTTTTTTTTTTTTCTTCTTTTAGTTTATCAATATTTAGCACATTTTGTTATGTTTTTTCTTTAATTTATCAGTTTATTCTTCTTCTTTTTTTGGGCAATATTCTGGACATTCCGGTGAATCCTCGGCGATATTCTTGACGTCCAGTGAACATTTTAGACATTTCGACGATTTTCGGTGATGTTCAAAACATTTCAGCAATACTCTGGTGAATTTTTGATCATATTTGTAGCAACATTTTTAAATTTATTTTAAAAAAAATAGGATTTGTTAGTAACAATTAAAAATATATAGGACTAATTGGTGCAAGTGTTTTATTTTGAGATTAGATGAATTTCAAACTTTGTATATGGAACTTATCAGTAAGTTTCCCTAATAACATTTTAGTAGGGATCAGGCTATAGTTTATTTGCAAGTCCGTCTAAAAACAAATAATAAATTCAAAATCTACCCATTTGACTATGATATTATTTAATATATTTTTTAAAATAAAAAATATAATTAGTTTAGTGGTTTAAAGTCTGTTTAACCTATTCAAAATTAGTTGTTTAAATTTTCTAACCAATTCTTTTACATGACTAGCAATACATAATATATGTTTATAAGAAAAGAAAACGAAACAATGTAAAACATATAAATAATATATATAAATGTATTGTACAATATTATTTGTGAATGGGCCTGGCCAAACTATGCTTGAAGTACTTTTTCAGACTCGATTCACATAATAATCGGGCATAAAAAATTGGGCTTATTACTGGCCGATCCCCTTTTTGTGACTTATTACCCATTAGGTCTTGACTTTTTATGCACACATAAGTCCCAACTCATTTGTTATTTTTCTTTGTTTTTTTACCCTTGAGTGTCCTAAATAATATTTTGTTCTCTCTCTTCCTTCACCATTTGTGCCTATTCTCTCTCGCTATCATTTCTCCAAGCAATTTCATATATCACCACCGTTACCATCTCCAGATCACCACTATCGCCATGGTCATCTTCAACGCCGGTCGCTTCAACCACCGTCGTCCTCCTTCACCTTCAATAGGTAGGTCGGGAGGACCCTTTGACGATCAAGTCAATACACTGATCGGTCATAGCACATAAATATTTTAAAAGGAAATATTTATGAAGTAGAAGTTAATCTAGATTTTGTAGAATTGGATTTGCTCACCTCTCCTTTTATGCTTTGCTTGCTTACCCATTTATAACTATTCTGACTTAAATCTCATATGTCAGATCTTGTTTTGATCGAAGGGTTCTATCCATACCTGGCCTTAGTGGGGCAACTGGCCAAGTTGCCCTCGTCATTGATCATTGTATCTCTGTTGCATGGACAGCTTGGATGATGTCAAACGTTAATGGCCAGCTTGATTACGTTCACATGATCAATTTGATCGGACGGCTCTGCCTCCTACCAGGCGCAACCTATGCCTTAGTCTTGTCTATTCTACACTTGTTATCATTGGATGATACCTAATCTGATGTCTCTCATTTATTTTACAGATTTGCCTGCTAGAATTTTTTTTTTTATATTTGCTTGTCCCCTTATGCACCTTGATTGAATGCCAAGTTGCTGCCAACTATCCTCCGTGGGTTGCAAGGGATAGGTTTGTACTTACTACTTTTTGTTTTGGGCTAGCATGATTGGGTTTGGGATTGGATTCATATTTTTTCACTTCACACAAATTATTATCGAATTATTTATTAATGCAATATTTTTAATTTTTATTCACCACCTAATCTTTTAAATAACTTTAGTGCATAGTACAGATAAATCAAGTAATTTTCGTATTTATATATGCAATCAAACTTTGTGTGGTACAAATAATTTTTTTCTAAATAAATATAAATACTTCATTTTTTAAATTCTCCTTGAACCCTGACAAATTCATGGCCAGCCTTACTACTAATGTGATTTTTTTCAATAATAACCAACACTCAAATTCAAATCTAAAAAAAAAGCAAAAGAAAACAATACTCAAATATTTAAAAGTTGAACGATTTGAATTATCAAAATAATACTCGTAAATTCAAAAAAATCTTCAAAATAAAGTATTTATTGTAGGATTATTCTCAAATATCTCACACCATAACCACATCAAACTTCAAATCTCAAAATATCACGCAAGTAATAAACTATTGAGATAACAAAGGGTCTTGTTAACACGTAAAGTAATTATTATAGTGTAGTGTCCAAAAAAAGTTAAAAATGAAATGAAATAAAATAAATTTTTTTAAAAAAATACTGAAATTATCACATAAGTGCCTAATAACTTTTACTATAAATAGTTATTCAATTTTTTCTCTATTTATCTTCTCTTTTATTTTTATTTTTTTATTTTATGTACCGTATCTTTTATTATTTATATAACAAATTATCACGTAATCACTCCAAGACTTTCCACGTGGTCCCACTTCATGAATCACACAAATTATCTCTTGCCAAACAAAATGAGTCGAAAAATGTTAGGCTTTATAAAAATTCTTTATGAGGGTGATTATGAAAGAATTTCCATCTTTATATTATATATTGTAACTTATTGTATATATAATTTAAAAATAAAAAAATTTTCATGACTATTTTCATAAAATATTTTTCATGATACTTAACAATAATGAGTCTGTATGTTCTGTAGTTGTTTTATTTAGAACAATCCTGTAGTGCACCAAAAGTCAGTCAGGCCCGATTTTGAGAGTAACCCCACAAAGCAACTGCTTTGTACCCTCTAAAAAAGACTAAAAATAGGATCCGAAAAATATGTATAGCCCTGTACTAGTTTATTTTAAAAAAAAGTCCTAATTCAATATTATAAGTACAAAGTTGAAATAAATAAAAGATCCATCTAAACTAAATGAATAAAAGGCCCACTTTAATTTTAGAATTTCAAAATTATGTTAAAACCCAAGTTGAATTAGAAAGGCCCAAAAACTTGAGACCCACATATATTATAAAATCTTCTTAAACTAAGTGTAAATAATTTGAGGCCCAACCAATCTATAATACCTATTGTTGTTGTTCGTTGCCTCCTTGCCTGGGAATCAAAATTGGGGGAAACAAAAAAAAAAAACAGAGACTCAGCTCTATGCCCTAAAGCAAAGTAAGCCACACTCAGTCACCCAAAAATTAATTGAAGTCTAAAGAAGGAGAAACTGGAGGCCCAACTCAATATTTTTGATCTTCTCTTAAGTTTCATTCATCACAACAGTGAAGATATTTTTTTTCGTCTCTATTTTATTTATTTATTGATTTTATGGAACTTTTCATTTTATTTTTTTTTTTTGAAATTAATAGATAACTATTATATTTCTGAACATTTTATATATTTTTTAATTTTTTTATTACTCATCTCATATTATATTTGTTATATAAAATAGGTTTTAAATTTTTGCTTAATGAAATATTTGTTTGATGATGGTTATAATTTTTTTTAATTATAATTCCATGATATTTTATTTTATTTTATGTTTATTGACGATTGAATTTGTTATGATTGAGGATCAAGTTAACTGTTAATATTATGATGATGATGATATTAAAAATTTTTGTTAAATTATATCAAACTTGCCAATCATAATTCCTAAAAAGTAAATTATTTTAAATTGTGTTATATATTTGTAAATTTTTTGTAAATATCATTTTTTTCATATGTATAAAAGACTCCATATTTATTATTCACTTTGGATGATTAGAGCCAATTCGACGAGCACAAATCTGAGTCCACCATCTGGGAAGAGGAAGAAGGAAGCTGCTTCGGTGATGAACGAGGAAGCATAGAACATGATCATGCCGGTTTTTCTGTAAAGCAAGATTTGCTTCTTGGACATGGACTGGAAGTTAGAACTAGTATTATTAACATTTTCTGAACTTGGAATATTGTGGTTGAAAACGACACAACTTTGGCACAACTTTGTTAGTTTTGATTGTATACAAATTAAATGGCACCGTTTGGATTGTTGATTATTGTTTTGGTTTTTCAAATTGTTTTGGTTTACACACAACTTATTGATTTTGTTCATTACTTGTACACAATAAAAAATAAATAATTATATTCTTATAATTATCAATGTAAAAAAATACAAATAGTCTCGTTTGATTTGTCAAAAAACACAATAATTAATTGATAAAATTTAAATTTCCAACACATGCAAATTCTCAACAAAAAAAAAAAATGTGCTAGCAAATATTTTTCTTTACAATCGTCAATTATAATTTATTTAAAATAAAAATTTTATTTTTATTTTTTAGGGAACCAATTGTAAGAATAAATATAATGATGAATCATCATTTTATTTTAATTCATTCCTTGTGAAGAAAACATAGTTAGCTTTCAGAGTTTGCTTGCATGTGTAAATAAATTAAATAAAAAAAAAAATTGAGTACCATTCATGAAACCTAAGTTAAATAATATAATAAAAATTAAACCTTTCAAACTACTTTTTGTAATATGATTGTCTACAATTATTGTTCAGAGCAAGGATGGATCTGTGGGGGGGGGGGGCGGAGGGGGCGGCCGCACCTCCAAAAATTTGAAAAATATCATATATTATACTAGAAATTTTAAAATAATTAAAAATTATAGGAGTTTGCACCCCCAAATTTTTTTTAGATAATGTCAAAATTATATAGAGTACCCCCCCAATTTTTTAAACTATTTGGAATTTTATTTTATTTTTTGAATTAGTTAACATATATAATAATCTATTTTAAATTTCATGTATATGTATTTTTTAAATTAGGTCAAGATGAAAGCAAAATTTTAGAAACTTTAATGGGTCAAAGTGTAAAATATGAAACTTTTACAAATATATAACCTATAAGGCTTGTTGGAGAAGCTTGATCAAACAAAGCACTAAGATTAGAAAAAGAAAAGAAAACAACTGATCTGAGAGACTTGTTGCAATTCAAAAGAGAGGAGAGGAGCGAAGAGACGAGGGAAGAAACGGAGAAACTTTGTTGTCGGACTTCGTCAGAGCTGGTCGGCATGGACGGTGGAACCGTGGACTCTCACTGGTAAGTTATCTGATATCCCTTCAGCCTCAATGTGATTATTCTGTTTTTAGACTGAATATTATGATTGATTGTGATTTTAGACTGAATAATGCGATTATTTTGCCATTAATTTGTTATTGGTTGTTATTGGTCACCCATAAGCTTGCAGACAACTAGAAATCTTCAACCCAAGTTTTAGTTTTGGTATCCCAAACTTGATAACCCAAATCCCCAACTTCCTACGTCACATAACCCACAATTATACCCCCATTGTCAATAGATTTCGCTCCTCTCTCCAAACACTTTTATTTTACTATGCCAATCGAAAAAATAAATACACATATACTCTTTCAACACACAAATCAAAACCCACCACCTCTAACATTATCTGGGTTAGCAATTGATTTTGAATTTTTTTTAAAATAAATAATAATTTAATGGCAATGTGGAGCCAATGCAAGCTGGTTGTTTTTTTGGATGAAATTGTGGCAGAGAGGCTGGCATAGGGTGGAGAAGCCAGGAGTTGCGATGAATATCTGATAATTGTTATTGGTACAATTGTTAACTAAATATTGTGAATTTTTTTTTTTTTTGATACTATGATTTATTGTAATTGGTAGATACTGCGTTGTGTGATTTCTTGATAATTGAATAGGCTTTTAGGTTATGATGTGTTGATTTCCTCTAAGAATTTGGATAAAAATCTAAATGTTATTTTGTGCTGCCATATATTTTATGACTTTTAGGAATATGATGGAAGATGGTTTTCTGGCTAGTTACTTGATTACGAACATTGAAAAAGATATTGCTCGAGAGTTTGATGTAGACTCTATCATTCATGCTTTTGATATTATGAAAGAGCGTCGAGCTCAATTAAAGATGCCTAATTTTAGTAAATAAATGCATGTAGAAATAGTTACTACTTTTTGTAAGTGAATATGGGCAAAAAAATATTCTCAATTGTATGATCATCTTTTGGTACTCAACTATGTTGACAAGGAATATAGTTCAATATTTTATCGTAACATTATTGATTTTTTTTTTTACGTTAGTAGAAATTGGTGTTGAACTTCAAATTTTATTGGTTAGAGGTTAAATGTACTTTAGCCCCCCCAAAGTCATAATCCTGGATCCGTCCCTGGTTCAGAGGTGTGTGGGACAATCCACTTTGAGTGAACCTATTATTGCTTTCCATTTCAATAATGCTATCACAATTTGCTCAAGAATGATTATATTTTCATCAATATAAGCAATTTATGAATATAATCCAACGATACAAGCAATATAGATCATAAAAATAAGAATTTTAAAACATAGCAATTGAACAAATATTTACTATAAATTTATTTCAACAATTCTAAGCTTAAAATCTTGATTTTTGTGATAAAGATCTAAAATTTAAAATAATACAATAGTTTTAAAAAAAATGAAATAGAGACTTCAATTCAACAATAGAGCCAAACATAATTCAAGACTGAGTAGTCACGAAGCATAAGAAATACAAATTTAAACTGGGGAACTTACCAATAAGTCCCATAGGCAAAATTCAAAACACATCTAATCCTAAAACAAAACACTTGCATCAACTAGTCCTATATATTTTTAATTGCTATCAAAAAATCCTTTTAAAAAAATATATATATTTACAGATGCTGCTACATTCCACTGTCGTCGGACTTCCGTTAGACAGTCACTAGAGACTTGCCGAAATATTCAACATCACTGGGAAGTCACTGGAGTATCGCCAGAAGTTCATCGGAGTGTTTTGAATGTCAATGGAAGTCGCCGGAATGTCTAGAATGTTCGCTGGACGTTAAGAACATTGTTGGAGACTCACTAGAATGTCCAGAATATTGCTGGAAAGAAAAAAGAATAAATAGAGAAATTATAGTCGAAAAAACATAGAAAAATATGCTAAATATTGATAAACTAAAAGAAAAAAAAATGTAACGACAAAAAACAGCAACAATAGGAAAAAAACATATGTTATTTTTCAATTTTTGTAGGGTTTAAGCAAATAATTTCTAATATTGATCAAACTAAAAAACAAGTTTCGAAACTGTAAAGTGTCACAGTTTCAAAGCAAAAATCTATTAAGTATTTATCCTTATTTATCAAACTGAAAAACATGTTATGAAACTATAAAATTTTAAAGTTTTAAACCATGATTCATTCTAGCATCAAAAAAATTGAAACTACGAAATTTTATAATTTTCACCATCTAGCAATCTCGGTTTTCCCTTTTTTTATTTATTGTATTCCGGACTTGGTTCCGTGAGTGTGTTGTTGTCATATTCTCATTTCCACCCTTTACTCTTTGTATTTGAGTCTTGGGTTGTGTTGGGCAGGTTTGGAACAGGTTGGTTGTGTTTAGAAACCAAAAGTTGATGCCCAGAATTTGGCCTTCACGCTCGAGCGAGCCATTTGTTGTTGTTTCTCCGCTCGAGCGGGCGTTTTGACGCTCGAGCGTGATTATCCATCTCTCGGTATTTTGTTTTGCAGGTCATTGGATGCTCGAGCGTCCACTTTCACGCTCGAGCGGGGACCATCGACTGCAAAACTTCTGGAAGTGTGCATCCGGCGCTCGAGCGGCGCTTTTGACGCTCGAGCGTAAGTCTGTGTCTGACGCTCGAGCGAGGAATCCCACGCTCGAGCGGACCTGTTTTTATATCACTTCGGGATTTCACTTTTTGGATCACTTTTCAACATCCTTTCTCTCTCTAACTTTTCAAAACCTCCATTAGAGAGCTTCTCACTCTAAAATGCAACTTCTCTCTAAGGTTTGATCTAGTTTGAGTGATCCCTTACCCTTGTCCCTTTGCAAAAAGTGTAGAGCTTGTTATGGGCTACCTATCAATCCGAAAATCTTGGGGTTTGGAGCATTTCGAATTTCTTCATCTTCCCCACTTGGTTTCATCTCTTGAGGTAGGGATAACTACTCATATTTATAGTCTTTGACATAAACTTGTTGTCATTTTGATGTAATGTTGTATTTGGGTAATTGTGGGTGTTAGGGTTTCAAATATGAAAAGAGGGGTTTTGTTCTTTTGGCCAAATCATGTGTATTTGGGTCCTAAAATGGGATTGTTGATGTTTAATGATAATATTTGGACCTTTAGGTTAATATTGGAAAAAGGGGGAAAATACCATAGTTGGGTATAGTTGGGTCATTTGTGTAATTAATGACATTTGTTATGTGAATATGAAATTGAGTTGGGAATAATGAAATTGGCTTAATATAAGATGGAATGGTGGAGTTGGATTCATTAATCGCTCACCTTTGAAAATGTTGATAATTTATCTATTGATGCATTTATTATCTGTTTAGAAATAATTGCTTTGGGCTATCGGTGGAGGATAGTCTTGAGTGTTGTAGACAATGCATGATGATTTGGCGAATTAAAACTAATCAATTGAATATGTCATAGAATATGACGGTTGGAATAATACATTAATTTTATGTATTGATTGATCATGTATATGATATGTGTTTATATATATTGTGTTGTGTGGGAGGAGATAGGGGATGTGCTCCACGGTTTAAGAGGAGATAGGGGATAGACTCCTAAACCGGATATTATTTGGGAGGATATAGGGGATGGACTCCATTGATACAACAAATCTGTATATCATTTGTGAAGTATGGAAGTGTTTTAATATGGTATTGATACAGCAAATATGTGTATCTATTATGAATTAAGGAAGTGTTTTGATATGAGTTGTAGTCTCACTAATTGTTGGCCAGGTTCTGAGCCATGTTCATAAATTGAAGACTGGTTAAGTAAAGGGAAAGTTGAATGAAACATGGACATATTTGTCATGAAACTGTGTAATGTTGTAAGTGAATTATGAGTGTAAAACATTTTTCAAATGCTAATGTTTTAGTTATTGCTCATACTATGTTTAGCATATCTCTACTGGGCGTTGGCTCACCCTATATGGGACATCATTTTCAGGTGCAGGTGATATGCCGCCTCCAAGGTCTTAGCTTGGGAGGTTGTAGAAGTTGAAGGCCTATTTTTTTTTTTTTTTATTACCTTTTTGTATTATATGTATATCAAGCCAAGGGCTTACTTTGTGTATAGAGTTAGTACTCTATTTTTGTTGAATCCAAGTGTTGACTTGGAAAGTTGTAAGCCTACAGGGCATTTACTTTTGTTGTCAACATGTAATATTTCTTGTAAGAATACTCTGATGAATGGGAAATTACTTTATTCTCTTAAGTTATGGATGTTATGAATGTATGATTTATGAGTTTATTTTGAGGGCGTTACACACCACCTATAACTAAAACTCGAAAACGACTTGTTCAGAACTTGATTTTTTTTTCTTTCTATTAAAACAGGAAAATAGAAGTGTATGGCAGAGAAAATGTAGAAAAATTAAGGTATTGAAGGAGAGAGGCAAATATAGAGAGATGATTGTACTTCAGCAACTATTTTTTGTTTAGATCTAATGTAGATCTATATCAGATCTAAGTAGATCTACTCATCTTTTTCATCGGAAACATACCTTCTTCACCGCTAGTAAGGGTGAAGTAAGGAGTTGGTGGTCGGTGGTTGCCGGTGAACCCCAATCGATGATAGTCATTGGTTGCCGGTGACTGTATATTAGAAAGAGAAAGAAAAGAAACAAGACATGGTTGTCTATCAACAATCACCGAAAATCAAAAAGAGAAAGAGGTAAAGAAGAACAAAGGCAGAGAAGAAGAAAAAAACGTTATAGGACCTTTGAGTATAAACAAAAGGTTGTGGGACTAAATAGGCCACACCTTTTTCAAGGAGGACTTCTTGGTAATTTGCACATTTAACTTCAACATATTTTATAATTGGTTGGGGCTTGCCTCCAGTCCACCATTTGGACTGGAGGGTCTAGTCTGACCCATTGGCCCCTTTTCGATAATCCTAATTGTTCACATTTTAAGGTTTGTTGAGTACATTATCCTTGTAAAAAATCACGTCGATCAGATAACGGATACTATGTATTCGAATTACTTTTTTACGAACCGTTAATTTTCTGACCGTCTATTTTTTTCCAGAAAAAAGTGATCCAAATACATAGTATCTGTTATTCGATTAACGTAATTTTTTACAGGAATAATGTACTCAACAAATTCTAAAATGAGAACGGTTTTGATTATCAAAAAGGAGCCCAAAAGTGAGCCCAATGAGTCGAATTGGACCGGACTGTGTAAGATCTGGACTGGGGACAATCCGGACCCTTTACAATTATCACCATTTATTTAGGACCAACATGCAAACACATAAAAATATATAATTAAAAAAAACAAATTAGTAACAAGGAGTTGGGTTCCACTGAACTTTCTATATCTCTATGCTTTTTACAATTGCAAATAGGCCACAAAATTTTGATAAGGCCCTTTCTTTTGTATCGTTCTTGGGCTTTTAATACATTGTAACCCAATAAATTTCTTTTCTGTGGCCTTATATCCATGTTTGGAAACTTGTTTCAGAAAATTTTTCTAAAAAATTAAAAATTAATTTGGTGAAAGAAATAAAAAAAATAAAAAAAAAGGCATTCGGTCTATTTCAAATTTAGGTTTTCTTTGCCCAAAAATCTACAGATCTGAAATATTATGTTCATAAGAACAAGCTCCCACAAAATGACTAAAATACCCACACTATATATACAGGTCTCTCCCCTTTTGAACCCCATTTATCCAAACCTCTCTTTCACTCCTCATTTCCTCATCTCTCTCTCTCTCTCTCTCTCTCTCTCTCCACACAACACTCCATTCAACAACAAACTAAAGGCCACCACTATCACGACTGTCAGCTACACCGTCACTACCAAGACCACCATGACCACGACCACCATCAAGAACCACTACCTCCACCACCGCTCCATCATCTAGTCTAAATCCCTTTCGTTCACTTCCCTCTTCTACTTCGTTGACTTCATCTCCACCACCACCAATACACCCACAGATGACCCTAATCACCGTCAACCTCCGTCGCTTCTATGACTTCGACTCCGACAAACACTTTATCGATTTCCTTATCCCCTGTCTCTCCTCCTTCACCAAAACCCTAACCTTCTCTGTTTGCTCTCTCGTCTACAAGCGATGGCTCAACCTCAAATCTGTCACTCCCAAGGTTTTGAAAAGCGGTTGCAGTCGCCGTAATGGTTGCGGTGACGCAATAGCGGTTGCAAGGTGTACAGGTCGTAGCGTAACGGTTGCAGTAATCGGAACCGTGCTTTTTCTTTTTTATTTCGCACAATTTCAAGAAAACTTACCGATACACACATTTTTTTTTTTTTAGAATCACATTTATTGGGGTTTTAAATAAATTTTGATCAATTTTTGTTAATTTTTAAGTATGATCCAATATAATTCATATTTTCAAATCACTATAAAAAGAATTTTTTACATTTTATTTCAATAACTAATGATTTTAAGAATAATTGATTTTAAATGTTTACAAATTATTTTTTAGCAATGCCTGAACTAACTGAATAAAAAACTATTCACAATTATTAAATTAAAGGATTTAAAATAAAAAATTTGCCATAAATTAAAAAAAAAATTATAAAGAAAAAAATTCATATAAGATTTTTTCTTTGGGTTTGGATCACTTGAGTATTTGTTCATTTTTTGTAAGCTTTTTACTTTTTTTTTTTTTTTTGAAAAAGGAAGCTATTCAGAATATTGTAAAAGAGTGTAACCGTGTCTAACAGACTGTTACGGCCGTTATGTAACACTAAAACAGTCGTTGCACATGTGAATTTCTGTCACACCGCTATAGCGGTCATAACGAGTGGTGGTAACTACCACAACTGTTATGTAACGGTTGTGGCTATTTTTTAAAACCTTGATCGCTCCTCTCCACGGTTCTTCGAAGTGCACCGTAGAGAGGAAGAGGTAGTGGTATAGTCGAGTAGTTCCGCATTGTCAGACGATGCGTAGGGGGGGTTGAACACTGTGCAGACGAGAAGAATGATGCCACATAACATGAGAAACAAACAATGAAGGAGGCTCTCTCTCTTTCTCTCTCTTTCTATTTCTTCTCTATTTTTTTTTTATAATTTTTTTTTATTACTGTTTGTTTAGTGTTAGATTGGATGGCTAAAAGAGGAGTACAACGTGTGTGTGTGTGTGTGTGTGTTGTTGTAGACACCCCATTTTTGACCACCCTTAAGACTTGGGGGCCTCAAGTTGATCACACGGTAATGAAGGCTACATTGTGCAAAGGTTCGATTTCTTCGGCAAGAGGAGCTTCAAATCCCAACCTTACACCCCATTTTGGACCAAAACTATTTTGACAAAAATGATTTTTAGACCTTAAAACCCTCTCTTTCAAAACATTTTTGAAAAGTTTCTACGATATTCCGAGGCTCGCATTTCGTTAAATGTTGCGCTTTTCGGTAAACCGAGCAAGGACAAAGTGGACATAAATGGAAGAGAGGTGAACTCTTTGAAAAAATCTTTAAAATATCTTGTTTAGAGGTTTGGAGTTGAAGAAAGTTGGAGGAGAGGGAAGAAACCTAGTTGGGGGAGAAGTTGAGCATGAACCGTTAAAAGAGAACCGCACAGTCTTCACTAAATCAGGTCTATCCTTTTGTACATTTGGATTTCAGCTATGAAGCCACCACCATTGGAAAGAATACTTCCGGGGCTTCATTTTACACTCAAGAATCTCCTAAAGCCGAGTCCGAATGAGGGAGATGTGGTTGTTAGAAGTTAGGCATCAACCTGATTGAGCTGGAAATGAGCAACCTTCACTAAAAAAGGCATATCTTTTTGCACACTTGCAATTTTGATGTGAGGCTGCCACCATTGGAAATATTACTTCGGACCTACAAAGGAGTCGGAGATAAAGGAGATATGCCTATTTGAAGTCGAGGCCAGAAACCAGTTTTTGCTTGTCGGCCACCAGTGAAGCTTGTCGGCCATGTGTCGGTCACAAATGGAGTTTGACGGCCATATGTCAGCCAAAAGTGACCCTTGTTGGCCACAAATGGTCACTGGTCGGCCACCAATGATGGCCAGTCGGCCACAAGTGTCAACAAAGCTCAGATTTTGCAGATATTTCTCCTCCAGCTGTTCTGCACTACTCCAACTGTCCCATTTTTAGATATTTTTGACCAAGGCTCTTGTATTTCTATATATAGAGACCATTCTCTATTTTTTTCAAGGTTAGAAAGATTTGGGAGTCTCTCTCTCTACAATCCTCTCTCTCTCTCTACAATTTAATCTCTCTAGATTTCTCTCTCTCTCTTGCCTTTTTGTGCATACAAGTAGAGATACACTTCTAGTTTGCCTATCAACCCTTAACCAAAGTTGCTTATCTTTAGCTGCTTTCACTTTTTTTTTTCTTCTTATTGCACTGTGTCCATACTCGACTCTCCAACACTCCTAATGCTTTGTTTATTTCAGTAGCTATTTTTTAGTTTTTAGGATATGAAAAATGAAAAATAAATTTATTTAAATAAAAACTATTTTTTAGTTTTAAAAAGTGTAAATTATTTTGGAATTAAAGTTTTAACAATTCTATCCCAGTCACTCTACTAATATGATTTTTTTCAATAATAACCTATACTCAAATATTTAAGAGAAGAATTATTGTCAATCCCGTTTGACAAAACTCTTTTCAGTTGTAATTTTATTCGTTCTTTTATTTTAGTGAGGCTATGAGTATTTAGATGCGAATCCAAACCAAATTGTGCCTATGCAAAGCAAAGGAGTTTATGATCTTGATCTTAATTATATCATGCAATTGAAATTGTTTGTTTGCTCAAGCGAAGGAATGTGCGCTCGAGCGAAGAATCTTTGGTCCCAGAAGTTTTCACTGATTATAAAAATACTGAGAAGATGCATTTCTCGCTCGAGCGACACTTTGGTGGCTCGAGTGAAGACACTTGGAAAAACACGCGTTTTAGTCTCCTCGCTTGAGCGAGCATTCCTTCGCTCGAGCGAGCATCAGGGCCCTGGTCTCTATAAAGCTACGATTTAGTCTAATTTTAGGGTACGGCTTCCAGGTCTTCTTCTTGGGTATTAGGGTTTTCTTCTAGAACTTCTTTGCTTATTTCTTTTGATATTTGTGAGAATTTATATCATGAATTGAGTGAATTATATCAAAGGATTTGGTTGTTTTGTTTTATTTAATGCAAAAGAGAGGGTTGTTCTTAGGTGGATTCCGGGGAATTTGGGCCTGAAGTTTTGGTGGATTCTGGAGTGGCTCATTGTCGTGATTCAACATCGGCGTTGTGGATTCAATGTTAGACAAGACAATTCCAAGGTGAAGACGGTGTTGGAAGAGACACATTGGGGTCGATACAATTTGGGCATGGATTTGCTAGGTAATTGAGAATGCACTTGTGTAATTTCTTTTTTGTCTTCTTAGTGGATTGTTTTGTGGCTTTAGCCCGTAGTTTTTTTTTTTTTTTTTATCACAATTGGAGGCGCTTCAATTGTGGTTTTTCCACGTTAAATTGTTGTGTTGTTTCGTCTTTGGTTGTGATTGTTATTTATTGTTTAAAATTAATACATAATCACAAATCAATATCTTCAGGATTTTAGATTTTTCACATATAACACTAATTTGCAACAAATTCTACATCTCAAATATCACTCACATTTATTTTTAATTTTATATTACATTGGAAATAAATAAATATATTATTTGTATATATGTATTAACTACGGTAGAGGGTAGGGCTGTGTAAAATACTACATAATCCGCTAAAATTGTGCAATTCTTACCGATTCATCTACTAACTACGAATTAAATTTTGAAATTTATATTCGCCGTCAAAGCCACTCTGTTATAGTTAATGCATATATTTTTTAATATCTAATGAAATATCAAAGTAAAAATGAGTGTGAGAGAGATTTATGTGAAATTTGTTATAAATTAGTAGTTATATTTATGAAAGATATATGTAAAATTAGTTTGTATTATGTATATGAAATGTATTATGCAACATATATTATGTAAATAGTTTATAATTGTTTAAGAATATTCTTCAATAAACTAGCAAATGGAAAACGCTTCAAACTGCCCAAACCATGATTTGTTTATTTGCCAATCTGTCATTTACGATTTGATTTATAATTTTACTCTCAAACTGACCGAACTACATCGCGGACACCCCTAGTAGAAGGGGACAATTTCATATACAGATTATAAATTTGAAATTAATATCAAATCAACTCACAATTAGCAAGTGAATTAGTGCAAATTAAACAATTTTAGCTAATTAAGCAATATTTTACATAATCCTACTCTCCAATTTGATCCTCTCCATTCTATTCATGTAATGAAAGTTTTTCATTTCTTATCGAATGGCTATGAAAAATGAATGTAAAGTTATAGTTATTTTAACAGTAATATTTGCTCTACACAAAATCCTCAGCCCAACTATGCCCAAATTACGTGGCACCAACAAAAGCAAAAAAACGACCCACGTGTTTCTTTGCTCTGTTTGGCTACACCAACCGTCCTCTCTTCCTCTCTTCTCTCTCTCTCTTAAACAAACAACGGTCTCCCTCTCCTCTCTCAGAAATGAATTGTGAAGAAAAAAAGAAGGGAATGGGTGATAGGAGAACTGACCTCTACATCCTCACCATCACTCCTTCGCCGACCACCGTGAACCACCTACCCTCTTTCATGACCCTCGTCGCTGCAAGTCTAACCCCCTTTTCTGCTGTTGTAGATCGCAAGTCACTGCGCTAGACTGAGAAGCAAGAATGATAGGAAATGGTCGGTTTAAAAGTACCATTTTCACTCTCTTTCTTCAAAACTCTAGTGATCAAAACCCACAAGACCTCCATTTTGACACAAACTCCACATCTTTTCACCCACATTCTTCCACCACCTCCCCCCCCCCCCCCCCCCCCCCCACACACACACACAAAACAAAAAAAACTACCTTTTCTTTCTTTCTGCTCTAGACTAGTTTGTTAAAGTAAAACCACTACTCTCAACTGAACTTAGCAAGAAAACAAAGATGGGTTGTGTTGCCTCTAAAATGGGGATTTCATTATCTAAAATAATTTAAATTTAAAGAAATATTTTATCCACAATTTTGATAGTTGCATCCACACCACTCTATTTTTTGATTCTTCTATTAATCTCTTGGCTCTTGCTCACGTTAAAATCAAAGGAAAACAGAGATAAAAGGGGTTAAGAGCAATTGGAGTCAAGAGAGAGAGGCGGTCGGTGGTGGATGGTGGTGGTGTTGGAAAATAATAAGCTTGTTTGGTTTTAAAACTCAAGATTCACTTAAGGCCTAGTTTGGCATAATACAAAAAAGTCAAAAAATCACTATCCTATTTAAGTTACATCGTGTCATTTAAATCACATCATCTCTCTACCACATCACTTCAAACCCAACCCATATTTCACGTTTTTTCGTAAAAAGTCAAAAAGTGCACTTATTTAGATCATCCCAAACAACCCCCTGGCAACCCTTGAAAAATCCAAAAAGATAAAAAAATTACCCAAAAAGTTAAAAAGTTAACACTATTCACCAACAAAAAAATATTAAAAAAATAATATACACATATTAATACAAATCAAAAAATAAACTCATGGATTGTTACTGACGAGATAGTGAAGTCAGTGACCGGGGCGGAAAAAAATTTATAGTAAAATATTCACTAAATTGGATGGTAGAGCTGGGCCAGTGAGGGCCTACCATGGGTCCCGTTTTGATAATCTGAACCGTTCAATAAGTAGAACTCGTCTAGTACTATATTCCTGTAAAACATCACGTCTATCGGATATTGCTAAATACATGATCAAATCAGTTTTGTATAAAAATGGATGGTGTTGTAGTTAACAGTTAACAAAAAAAACTAACACGATCAGATAGCTATGAATATCCAATCAACGTGATTTTTTAGAAGCATAGAGTACTCGACGAGTTCTACACATTGAACAGTTCCGATTAGTAAAACGGGACCCGTGGTGGCCCCCATGGGCTGAACAAAACAGACCAATTTATGCCCGAAAAGTAGAGAATCAATGTCCTACACTACCCTCTGTCGCGTTGCGCTTTGGGCTTCCAACCGTACGGCCTATTCATCACTTTATTCCCCTATACACTTATTTATACAATTTTTTAATATACATTTTCTATAAAAGTCAAAAAGTTAATAGTAACCCAAACATCCAATA
Organism: Camellia japonica; assembly: GCA_030407325.1. NCBI lineage: Eukaryota > Viridiplantae > Streptophyta > Magnoliopsida > Ericales > Theaceae > Camellia > Camellia japonica. The sequence continues at coordinate 165,164,657 of JAPPVO010000032.1, forward strand.
TTTTTTTCCTCAACTTTTTAGTCCAAAAAACAAAAAAAAATTTTACTCAACTTTTTCTCAACTTATTTCCTTAACTTTTTTATTTTTCATGTTTTTTTTTTTACTAATTTTTTTTAATATTTTAAGTAATATTTTTAATTTTTTAGACAATACCTAACATAAATATACTTAACGTTAACACATATTTGTGATTTTTTTTTTAAATTCACTAAATAAAAAAATACAGAAAAATACAAAAATTCAGTACATTTTTTGTATTCTGTGTGTATTTATTATTTTTTAAAAATATTTTACTTTTTAAGTTATATCTAAGTAAGGTACATCTAAAAAAGTATAAAAAAAACAAAAATTTAACTTAAACTTTTTAAAATATTCACTAAAAAAAACACGAAAAAACAAAAAAAACTCAATTTCAAAAAAATTGAAGCCAAACACAGTAAATGATTTTTCGGCAACTCTAATTCGAAATTAAAGTGTGACCAAATCACCGGTTGAGGTGGGTCCAAGTAATTTTTTTTTTCTTAAGTAAGAAGATTACAATATAAAAATGATGGGCCGAAACCATTGAGTTATGAATGAGAATTGTCTATATCAATAAAGTTGGGCTTAGATTTAGACTTAGGCCTCGTTTGGGAACCATCATTTTTAGCCAAAAGCCAAAAAGTTACTAAATTAGCCAAAAAGCCAACAACCCATACTAAAAAGTCAAGATCTCTCTTTTCTCTCTACTTTTTGCACATCTTTTTCGTAAAAAGCCAAAAGTCATCCCAAACATACTAGTTTTTTTTAGCTCATATTTTAGCCAAATAACCAAAAAGTTACTAAATTAGCCTGTTCCCAAACGAGGCCTTAGTCTTGGTTTGGATTGAGCCTAAGCTTGTGCTTGTGCATATACTAGATTTAGTATTAGACTTGGACTTGTACTTAATCTTAAGCTTGGGCTGAGCTATAATAGAGTTGAGTTTAGCTTGTGCATATGTTTGAGATTGGGCTTAGAGCGTCACATGTTCGTTACATGGATCGATTTCGGTGATTGGACGAAGAAGAGAAATGAAGGATGCCCTGAGAGTGAAGCTAGGGCTTCTAACTAGATATTTGAGAGATTTTGATTTCTTCGGCATGTACGACGAACATGGAGGCTCACATCTCGCGTATACTTGTTGTGACCGGTTACACCAGTTATTGGTGAAAATAATTGAAGAAGATGAAGAAGATGGAATGGAAATGACGTCGTTGGATTGGGAGAAGGTGATGGTGGGGTGTTTTGAGAAGATAGATAAAGAAGTGAGTGATTGTGAGAGGCCGGCGGAGAGTACAGCGGTGTTGTCTATGGTGACGATAGGTTCGACGGCCGTTGGTGGCGGTGGTGGGAGAAGAAGAGGTGGTGGTTGCGACTTGCGGCGATTCAAGA